>CM052704.1:53139986-53168459 GCA_028551405.1 Uromys caudimaculatus
ACTGAGCTACCTCGCTCAGGATGACATTTTCAAGTTCTATCCATTTGCCTGCAAATTTCATTAAATCATTGTTTTTAATAGCTGAGTAGTACTCCATTGTGTAAATGTACCACATTTTCTGTATCCATTCCTCTGCTGAGGGACATCTGAGTTGTTTCCAGCTTCTGGCTATTATAAATATGGCTGATATGAACATAGTGGAGCATGTGTCTTTATTACATGTTGGAGCATCTTTTGGGTATACAAAGGGTTTTGATATATCTTTCTTAGTATCCCGAGTATTGAAGCCTTGCTTTTAATGATGTTGATTTCATAAGGAATCAACAAAACTCATCAGTAGGATCACAACTTGTGATGGTTAAAACGGATTGTCAACATCACAAGATACATAATTCCACATGAGACAAGGCTCTGAACACAACTTTGAGAGTTGTTTGTTTTTTATAATGGTAACTGAAATGGGTAGACACATCCTAGATATGCTACCTTCCAACGTCAGCCCGGACACAAGTACAAAACCATTGCTGCCAGATTTTTTTCTATTATTTTTGCTGTGACATATATATATATATATATATATATGTGTGTGTGTGTGTGTGTGTGTGTGTGTGTGTGTGTGTGTGTGTGTGTGTGTGTGTATATATATATATATATATATATATATATATATTCTGATTAATTGATCCTATATCTCAAGGGGATCCAGACTCATATATTACATATATTAAATTTTAAATTTTATTGGAAAAAATGTCTACAAAAATGAACTTTTAAATATTTCATATTTTGAGTGGTGTCCTTATAGATTTTCAGTTTATCATTACATGTAAGGGTCCATATTAACTCAATTATTGTTAGTTTTTATTATGGAACCAATTTCAAAAAATATTCTCTTCTCTACTATTCACCTAAAACAATGTTGATGGTATTCTGCCAGCTCCAAATGAACTGATTTATCATGTCATTACACAGCCCTCCTGCACTTGACATTTGTGGTTGATATATAGTATTAGGATAATAAGTGATCATCAGACTCACACTCTCTGTTGTGTTAAATGTGAGAAAAAGACTCACACTTCCAAAGGCAACTGGGCTGGATATTCATTTGGACTGGTATTTTTGTATTTCTGCAGTAATCATAATATCCATCCATTTAAAATGATTTTATATTGAGGGCTTACACAACATAAGATACTAATGATCATCGTAACTGAAACTCCTACAATTATAGGAAAATTCCGACTAGCATCTCTTTAGATTTTTAGACAGATTACAGGATTTAATATGTATTAAAATGTTGGAGAATTACTCTTCTCTCACAAGTATACTTATTTCACTCTAGATCAATTTCCTATCCAAGAAGTATGAAGATTTTTTATAAAATTCAATAGCACAATGAGATTTTGTGCTTCCTTAAATGATTATAATTATAGTAGTTACCTACTTGGTTTCAATTTAGACAATCCTGAAATACTTTAATATTATGTTAATTAAATGTAATATAAATTTTATTTGATTTTCTTATTAATGAAAAACACAGGGAATATTTTCAAAACTGAAGTTGAAAAACCAACCCCAGAAATAGTCAGTCATTTTGTCATACTAAATTGGTTTTATTAATTTAAAAATAGTCAAATATAGTTAACAGCTTATTTTAAATTATTTGTTCAATCTGTTTGGTATAATTTCCAATTTATTTAAGAAACCAAAGGGGAGTAGTTGAATAGCTTTTAAAAACATTAGTCTTCTAGAAATTTACCATTGTGTTAATTGTTTCTATTTAAAACCTCAAACTCAGGCTATTACACTAATTACTTAGTACAGGATATTTGGAGAGAAGCATTTACCTTACATTCTGTGAGATTTTCTTATTGTTGTCTCCAACCTCCATGAGTTTTTAAACACTTCCTGCTAGTCATGTAAATTATTATATAAAATTGTTGTTATAGCAACAATACCAGATGAAATCAATCCATAAGTTCATAGAGTAGGTGTCCTCGAGTGAACAGAGACAGCATGGCAAGCCCTGCATATATATTTATTTCACATTCATAAGTTTCATCAACTGCAGATCAAAGTGTATTTGAAAAAAAAATTTGTGTGAGGATATGAATATTTTTCTCATTATTACCCATAGGACACTAAATTATTTAAAAATGAATCAAAATATACGAAAAAATGTGCATAGATGATAAGAAGAATCTGTGACATTTCACACCGAACCCTGAACATCTGAGGATTTCAATACTCAGTCCTGAACCCTCCTCTAGGACACCAAGAATCGGTTCTCAGTCACATTTACTGAAAGATCTCATAATTTCTATCCTATTTCTACTGAATTTTAAAGTAAAGTAATCCTAAAATAAGATAAAATTTATAGCATGTACAAAAGAAGTCTCTATGAACAGTATGTTCATAAATATAGAAGTAAACATACTTGTAATTAACCAATAGATTCCATGTTTGGTGATGGAAAATAGTTGTGGTTGTACTAAGACTCCCAGACACTGAGTAATTAACTATACAAGGTATGAAAAAGAGGAAAAGCGGATAAAGTTAGAGCTATTTAACAAAAGAACAAATTCTCAGCACTTTGCAAGGCTCTTCAAGTTGTAAAACTATACTTGCATCTACATCGATGTTCATAATTACAATATGTGATGACAAAAAGACAAGTCGGACGTCAGGGGCAAGGACATCAGTATCTCTGACTGAGGTTTTTGTTTTGCTTGGCATAGTTCTTCTAATATTGAAAGTAACACTTTTGCAATTTGTATTTCTTATGTTATTAAGATAAGAACTACTCTCCAGGTCTTTGGTGTTTTTACATACAAATAATAAGCTGCATATCTCCCAAAGAAAAGAATTTTGGCTTACCCATTTCCATTTCAAACCTCCTTCCATATTATCTTTTAAAAGTAACCAGAAGTTCTTGGATTTCACTTTGAACACTACTCTCTACTGATTATTTTCCCTTTACAATTCCCTTTTTACATAGTTCCATGAGAATGTAGAGTACAATCCAATGATTTATTAATTGGATTAGCTTATGTTTATTTCATTTATGGAGAGATTTGTTCATAGGTCAAATTTCTGGAAGCATATGCATAAATAGAAGTCTCGGTGTGCTAAGTCTCTATGTAATAGCAAATAAAGATTGGCAAACAGATAATATTGATGCATAATTTTGTGTGCTGTTCTGGAGCTTGTCATACGGTTTTCCTTTTCAGAAATCACAATAAACACAATAAAACCAATCATTCCCATGCCAGTTTTATACTTCCTTCCTTCTAGAAAAATTGTATTAAGTGTTCCATTACAAAGTAATTAAAACTCTTCTGTTGTCATAAGTGATATTACATGGTACAAGCTTAGAGATGTTTATTTTTATTAAATGCTTTGAAATGCAAAATGGACTTGATGCCATTTTAGAAATAACCACATGATTTAGACACATAGAAGTTTTGTCTCTGTTGATATACAGATACATTATCTTCAGAACTTAACAACATTTTTTCTCATGAGAGATTTTCTTCTTCACTGTTTGTTTCAAATTTTTGCTCCTAAGAGAGACGCTGCACATGTCAGATATATTTTTTTTTCAGCTGTTGAACCTTTGCTTTATTCTTAGAGGCCTTAAGTTCTGCTCTTAGCATCCTGTCAGGCAGCTTATATCACCTGGAATTCCAGATCCTACCAAGCATTTACAAATTTGTTCTGGTCTCAGTGTGCATCTATACACATGTACAAACACACACACACACACACACACACACACACACACACACACACACACACACATGCATAAATAAAAATAAATCTTACAGAAAGTCATTTTGCATGCAGGGCAGTGGTGATGCTTACATTTAATACCAGCATTCAGGAGGCCAAGGCAGGTAGATTTCTGAGTTCCGGGCCAGTCTGATCTACTGAGCAAGTTCCTGGACAGCCAGAGTTATACAGAGGAAATGCAGTCTTGAAAAACAAAACAAAACAATCAAAATAATTTTGTAATAAAGTGTATTTCAACACTAGATTTGCTCATACACATACAGGACACACACAATAAAATAACAAATCATATAGTTCATGAATTTCAATTATTTTATTTAATTATTTTACTTACAGTCCAAATGTTGCCCCCTTCCGCAACCTCCCTTGGTGAATTATTCACCCCTTCCTCCCTCCCCTTTGCTTCTGAGTTGGCCCCTGCACACACACACACACACACACACACACACACACACACACACACACACAAACAGAGAGAGAGAGAGAGAGAGACAGAGACAGAGACAGAGAGACAGAGAGACACAGAGAAACAGAGAGAGGGAAACACACACACACCTCACTTTTGCCCACATCTCCATTCCTTGGGGCATTAAGTTTCTACAGGATTTGGCATATCTTCTCCAACTGAGACCAGACAAGGCAGTCCTCTGCTATATAAGTGTCAAAGGCCACAGACCAGCTATTGTATGCTCTTTGGTTGGTGGCTTAGTCTCTTGGAGCTCTGAAAAGATCCAGATTAGTTGACACTGTTGGTCTTCCTGTGGGGATTTCAGCCCCTTCAGCTCCTTCAATCCTTCTCCTAATTGTTCCCTATGGGTTCCCAGCCTCAGTCTAATGGTTGACTGTAATTATCTGCATCTGTCTCAGTCAGCTGCTGTAAGAGCTTCTCAGAGGAGAGCCATGATAGGCTCCTGTCTGCAAGCACAACATGGCATCAATAATAGTGTCAAAGTTTGGTGCCTGAGCATGGGATGGATGCCAATTTGGTCTGGTTATAGTCACAAGATGTCCTTTCCTTCAGTCCGTGTCCCATTTTTGTCTTTGCATTTCCTTTAGACAGGAAAAATTTATTCATACCACTAGGGCACAGGCTCAACTATGTTCATAGCCGCCTTATTTGTAATACCCAGAACCTGGAAAAAAACGATGTCCCTCAAATAAAGAATGGATATAGAAGATGTGGTTCATTTACATAATGGCATACTATTCAGCTATTAAAAACAGGGACATAATGAATTTTTCAGATAAATGGTGGAACTTGAGAATATCATCCTAAGTGACATATTGCAGACCACCAAAAAAAGATGTATAGTATGTACCCATTTATAAGTGGACATTAACCATAAAGTATAGGGCAACCATGCAGCAATCCACAGAACCAAAGAAAATGGCAATAAGAAGGGCCTTCTTGAAAATCTCTCAGAAGGGGAAACAAAATAGTTATCAGAGGTGAATAGAGAGAGGAAACTGGATGGAAGACTGGTTGAGAAGTGGTATATGGGTGTCATCCAGGCATGGGGGATAGGGAGTGGGAGAAGACTGTTAGTGAAATTGAGGGGGGGTCATTTGAGGGACAAGCTGGAGACCTGGGATGTGGAGGCTACCAGAAGTCTGTGGAGGTGACGTTAACTGAAATTCCTACAAATGGGGGATAGAGAGACTGAAGTGACCAACACCTGTAGCCAGGCAGGACTTCCAGTAGAAGGAGGGGAACATCAGCACATTCAGAAACCTTCAACCCAAAATTATGTCTAGCCTACAAGATGCACAGAGTTAAAGATGAAGCAGAGACTGAAGGAATGGCCAATCTTGAGACCCATTCCATGAGAAAGAGCTGATCTCTGACACTATAAATAATACTCTGCTATGCTTGCAGGCAGGAGCCTAACATAATTATCTCCTGAGTTGTTTTATCCAGAAGCAGATAGATACAGATGCAAAACACACAGCCATACATCAGGCAGAGCTTAAAGTGCTTTGTAGAAGACTGGGTATAGAATTGAACATGCCTGACAAGACACGTCAAGGACACCACAGAAAGACCTACAGAGTCAACTAACCTCGGTTCATGGTGGCTCACAGACTGCACCTTCAACCAAAGAGCCTGTATGTACTGAATGTACAGGTTTGTAGCAGACGTGCAGCTTGATCTTCATTTGGGTCCCCTATCAATTTGAGCAGGGACTCACTATTGTCTTCCAATGGATTCCCCTCCCCTACCTGGACTGCCAGGATGGCCTCAGTGGAAGAGGATGTGTTTAGTTCTGCTAGCACTAGATGTCCCAGAGTGGAATGGTACCCAAAACAGGTTTCCACTACTCTGAGGCAAAAGGGAAGGCTTAATGTCAGAAGGAATTTTTAAGGGCAGGACTGGGAGAAGGGCACGGATGAGGCCTGCAATTGGGGTGTAAAGTGAATAAAAATTAAATTATGGAAAGAAAAACATTAATAGGCAGAATTAGTGGTGCAGACTTTAAATCCTATCTATTCAGGAACTGAAATAGGAAGAATGCAACATTGAATGCCATTATGAGTTGAATACTGAATTCAGGTCGGGCTGCACAACCTAGAGAAGCCCTCCTTCAAAATCAAATTTTACAAAGTAATATTAGTATAGCTGAGGTTTAAAGAAATGTTTTTCTATCCATTTCCCACGTGCCCAATCCTGACATCCTTCCTGTGCTCTGTGTGGTCCTTTCAGCCATGAGGTATACCCTGCAATCCACCATTACATACTCCTGTCACTTATTGTATTAAAATGTCAGTTTCAATGGGACCACGTTTTAGTAAAAAATCTTTTCATTCACGGTTTTCTCTCCATCCTATTTGCTCCTCTTCACATCAAAGCTATTTAAAAGAGTTGCTTACAAAATCTTGGCTTTTAAGAGCTTTCCTTTTCATGATGCCTAGCCTATTTTCACAAGAAGTTCATGGAAGAGCCCTTGAAATTTCAGGGCAAGCACTTCTATTTATACAAATACTTTACCTGTCTTTACCACTTGAGAATGTATGCTCTACATTAGTGTCTGGATTTCATGAAATTATCCTGGTATATGTCACTTTTCTAAATTCAAAAGTTTGACACGTCCAATACTTTAAATTTGAAGCACTTATGCATGTATATTTTGGTTCTTTATCAGTACTTACCTAGGGATTTTATCTGTTTTCAAAGATTTATTGTATTTAGTTCAGCTCTAATAATATTGTATTTCTAGCCTGTACCCATTTTCTGAAATCAAGATATATGCACATATCAAAATATAGGGTCTTTACAGAATGTGTTTAGGCCAAGGTCAAGGCTAAGGCTATTGCCATGTTAGGCAAGCCACCTGCCACTGAGCTATAGCCCCAGCTAATCTATGCCCATGAAAGAAGTTCTGAAACCACAAGCTATAGTCATAAATTGCAAGGGCAGACCACTACCATTACTAAGCTCCAAGCTCATCCTCATTTCGACTAGTGCTAAATGAAAAACATGGGGAAAGGGGAAAGATGAACACCTGGTTAGGAGACTGGCACAGTCTTCAAAGCATCACAACCTAAGCAATTCTGAAATTTTCTATGGTCTTCTCTAAAGCTTTAAGCCATGATTTCCATTTCCCTAGAGAATGGCTATACATTTGTCATTATTTCTCAGGATCCTAGATTTTGCTTGCCTGATGTATTAATAGATATCACAGGATCTCTTCAACTTCCTCAGTTGGGACAGAATTTGTTATCCTCCTGACACAGCCCCTAAGTGTCATCCCAACACTTGGTACATTCTTCAAATTGTATTGCTTCTATGTTTTCCATTTTTAAATTTCTCTATCTTTCGAAATACATTGTATGGATGTGGCTCCAAAGGGTATTTGTGATAGATTGTGACCAACTTCCTTACCCCTGATACCTGCATCTATTACAATCAGTAATCCTTAATGAACTCAAAAGAAAATATGCCATTAAGGAATGATTTTGTGTAATTTTCTTTTAACTGTTAATTATTTTGATATATTCTAACTATGAAATTTTAGAATTTGGTTAAAATAATATTAGTTTAGCCCAGGTAAGAATAAATGTGAAGGTGAAGGTTACTGTTTTCTGTCTTTGGAAGACAGAGTAATGAGGTCACTAATTCATAGCAACATCTTTTATTAAATAAAACTTTACTAGGTTTGATACAATGCAAAAATCGACATAGGAAATTTATCAATCAACAAACAATCCATGTTTAATTGAGCCCTATTGAAGCCTATAAATAGCCCCTTCCAGCAGAAAGCAAAGGGAGATCAAATCTACTTCAAATTCCTCCCAGTTTCGCATGCAAACTACAATCTTAAAATATAAAAAAGTAAATATATGCAAGGGTGTGCCATTCAAAATTGAAGCTCGAATCTCTCAAAGAGGTGGATTTGGTAGACTTTCAAGTCCAGGAGATACATTCTCCCTGAGAAATATGGTTTATAAAATTTAAATTAAAAAAAAACTGAGGTCATAGCTCAATTCCATAGAAATTATCCAGCATGTGTGAGACCATGTACTTAATCCCCAGTACTAGAATAAAAAAAGTGAAATTGGAATTTGCTATAAATTGAGTGGAATTGAAGTGACTTTGGATCTAGAGTCTTAGCAAAAGTGTAATGATGATCACAGAAGTGGAAGAAGAAATGTGAATAGTTTGTTTTGTGTAAGTTTTACAGATGATTATATTATTAGAAAAAGGAAGGAATAATTCATAGTGATTACACAAAATCAAGTGGGAAAACAGGCATAAGATATAGTATCACTGTATTTTCAAGAAATCAGTAACTTCATTTCTGAATTTTATCAATTTGATGACTAGAAAGCAGCTATTATCTGGGCAAAAGGCTAATTTGATCATTTGGTTTAGAATGTCCCCATGGTGGCAGTGATTTCAGTGTTGGCACAGTTTTATTTTAGTTCTCTGTTCATGATTTAGTGTATACTAATCACTTTTACACAATGTAAATCTATTTCTTCCTTCTAGTAACTGCATATTTAATTTACAGTGAACAAAAGAGGCCAATATTGCATCTGGTTATGTAAGTAAAGAGCAAATATGAAAATATTATGCAATAATTTTCTCATTACTTTTGTGTTCTTTGTTAATTTTTGAAACTTTGCAAAATATAATAAGTAGTCTTAGCCAAAACATTACCTAAATTACCTCTCCAGTTTGACAACATTTTGTGTGTTTTCATGGAAGAATACTTTATTTTAAACATCCGTATTTTCTTATTGACAGTTGTAAAGAAAGACAATATTCTAACATGCAACCACTGAATTGAGAGAAACCTTATACTTAAATAAAGCTGATATAGTGTTTTTCTTTGCTGTTTTACTTTTCTGTTTTTTTTTTCCATTAAGTCCCACGAGACTAATATGGAGTAGGGGAAAAATTTTTTGAAATACATCATCATAAAATATGTCTGAAGAAATGCTTACTTCATTCTAATTATTTTCTCCTTTACTCACAGGCCAATCTGCTTCATGGAATATTAT
Organism: Uromys caudimaculatus; assembly: GCA_028551405.1. NCBI lineage: Eukaryota > Metazoa > Chordata > Mammalia > Rodentia > Muridae > Uromys > Uromys caudimaculatus. The sequence goes on from CM052704.1 coordinate 53,149,281, forward strand.
CTTGAGTATAATACTGACTTCCAGTTAACTCAGCTTGAGTAAGTAATCATGGGCTAACCCTCAGGGATTCATGGGTCAGTACCAGCTAGTTCATTTTTACAAGAACATTCTATAGGTTTTTATGCACTATATATGTTACATAATACTTTGAACTTTCAAAATAATTATTTTATTTTCTTATTTATTTTATTTATTTACATTCCAAATGTTTCCTCCCTTCTGGTCCCCCCTCCATGAGTTCTCTACCCTCCCTTTGCTTCTGAGAGAGTGCTCACTCATCAACCCACCTACTCCCACCTCACCCCACTAACAAACCCCTTCCCTGGAATAACAAGTTTCTACACCATTAAGTGCATCCTTCTCACTGAGGCCAGAAAAAGTAGTCCTCTGCTACATATGTAGTTGGAACTCTTTGGTTGGCAACTTAGCCTCTGGGACCTCTGAAGAGTCCAAGTTAGTTGATAATATTTTTCTTCCTATGGGGATTCAATTCCCTTCAGCTCCTTCAGTCCTTCCCCTAAGCCTTTTATATAGGTCCTTGACCTCAGTTCAATGCTTCCTGTAAGTATCTACATCTGATTTAGTCAGCTGGAGGTAGAGTCTCTCAGAGAACATGCATATGTGTGTCCCGACATGCGGGACGTTCAATGAGGGTCTGAGGATGGAACTGTCGGATGAAAGAAGAGACAGGAAACAGAGATACTGGGAGCAAGACAGGAGGTCTGATCAAGCTCCAAAGATTAACTTTATTTCCAAGCTTTATAGGGTACAAGGAGAAGAAAGTATGAGAATCTTAAACAATATAGAAGGACTCTTAAACAAAGTAACCAGGGCTTAAACAATGCTATAGGGGTGCTTCTAGGGTTACAGGTTCCCAACCACCAGGACGAGTTACTAAGACAACCATCTATGCTCTGCTGATCATCTAACCGCAAGGGGGTCACCCTGACCTGGGAAAGATTCTATCTCCTAGGAGACAGAATATAAACAAAAACCTAGTTCTCAGGAGCCTGAAACTCAGGCCTACTTCTACCTACAAGCCTAATTTCTTCACAAAATGGCTTCTCTCAGGCTAATGAGAAAGCTGCAGATCCGTTGGTTCCCGGCACATGCATGCTAGTCTCCTGTCTGCAAGTACCACTTGGCTTTTATAAAATGATTCACTGGATGTTCTAAATGTGATGTATTAAGCATCCTTATACTTGGCCACCCCTAAAATATACAAGTAATTTAATACATGTTCATTTCTGATAGTGAATATAATTTATTCCTACTAATATCACCAATATCCAATATGAGAATACTTAGGCTCTAGTTATTTGATAACTTTTAGTGAACACACGAATGTATTTGTTTTGATTTTACTATAAACCAATAACTTAAATGTGGAGATTCCTTAGTCTGTATGTTTTGGTTTTCTCCCAATGTCTGCAACATATCTCACATTATTTGTATATGGTTCTTCCTTTCTGGAAATGAAATTTGATATTTTTAGCACATTATAGTATATTCAGAAGTGGAATCATCTTGAATATTTATAGGATGTCCAGAATCTCAAAATAATGTATGGATTGGTCCAGGCATTTGATTCACATATTGTCTAAGGGGTGATGCCACTACAAAAGTCCATTGGGCTGCTCGCTCTCTCTCTCTTTCTTTCTCTCTCTCTTTCTCTCTCTGATAATGTTACCTACTATAATGTCCTGAGATTATTTCATCAAGAAGCCATCACCAGCTGCAGATCTTTGTACTTAAAATATACAGAAGTTGGAGCCAGTCTTTGTCACAGACTTTATGTGGTATTTTATTATTACTAATAAAACATGCATTTGAGTTACATACTTTGTCAATATTTCAAGTAATCTCTTGCTTTAAAGTTCAGAGTATAACCTCTTGAGTCCCTCTTTATGCTTACCCCTCTTCACAAAACACTACTATTAAAAATGAGGCTATCTCTCTAGAAATAAAGGAACTTTCCAGGATAATCCCTGATGCAATGCACTACTAAATTCACAAGGTCTACTTAGTACAATGGGTCTTTAATGAAAATAGTTTAAAATCCTATTGTTCCTCCAAATTTTACTACTCCAGGTTATCTCATCTTAAAGCACTAAACTAATTCTGTTGGACAAAAAAGTTTTCCCAACTTTTTATGAACATAAATTGCAGTGATTTTTGAATTACAGGCAATGAAGTGTTTTGTTTACCTTTGTACCTCATATGGTTTCATAGGAGATATCATAAATTTATCATAACTCAAAAAAGATATTCCTATTGATCATAACTTACTTACATTGCTTAATCTAGTTCTAACTTTTGTTTTAGCAAATTTTGATACTTTATTGAATTTCATATCTGAAAACGGGTTTTAAAATGATTTACATTTCATGTATATTGTGATGTTATAAATATATCCTCTGGTTTGATATTGGATGTCATGCCTTCACTATAACTCATTCAATTTGGTTAAACTTTTTACTGATTTTTTGTGACTTTCACATCATGCATCGCAGTCCCACTCATCTCTCTGTCCCCTCCTCATATCTGCCTTTTGCCTTTGCAGTCGTACCCCCCAAACACATACACACACACACACACACACACACACACACACACACACACACACGCCAATAATAACAAACAAATCATAAAACTCATCTCATGATGGAAGCTGTAGTGTGTCACAGCAAGAAACACAGCATATCCCTGTGTCCATATTTTTTCACTTGCAAAGGTTTATTATTGCAATGGGTTTGGTTTGAATTCTTTGTCTTCTGGAACACTATCAATATGGGATCTTCATCAGCAGTCTTCCCATTTATTCTCTTGTTGCCTGTGGGGCTAGTGGAACCATGTGGCCAGAGAGAAAAACTGGTAAGTCTTAACATTAAGTAATCCCGGCAATACTCATAACTGAAAATGAAAGGTGTTTGAATCTACTCCTGATCAGGTTCCTATCCTGGTTCACATGATGATGACATCCCACTAAGAAGACCATGAAAACTGGTCATGATGTAACATAGAAACCCAGAGTTCTCCATGATAATAAGGTACCTAGATAGAGTCTGACAGAGAATGTAGCCAATAAGCTTCCCTTCCCAGGCACCCCTTCCTGCAAAAGGTACTTAATTTCTGTTTCACTCTGAGTAAGTCCTATGCAACAGTTTTCTACCATGACTAAATAGTTTTGACAAGCAAGGATTGTCTCCTTCTTCAAGGACCAGTCTTGGGGGAAAACCTTGGTTCTATGGATCCGTGCCTAAGTCTCCCTCAGAAGGCCCCTCCAGCCTGTGACCCATTCTCAAATCCTCCCATTGGTGTGGAGGTACACAAAAGTTTGAGAACCACAAGCCTTGGTCCCAGTACAAGTTGTTTCTCACCTGGAGAATCATGGGCTGTGGCCTTTATCTTAGGCTTCATTTTATCTCCCCTGAGGGACATGATGGTCTCTTCCCAGTGCCAGTAAGAAAGGAAAGAAGCCTAGCCCCTCTGTGTTTTGCCTCTGCAAGCAGCATCCTGACACGCCGGCAGTGAGGAAGAAACATAGGACCACAGTTGCCCTAATGATAAGAATCATTTGCAGATGGTATAGATTTTGGAGTGGGACAATTCAAAGCTTGGGTGGTAGCTTAGCAGGTCAGCCCACCAGCTCTCCCTTATCCATACCACCTGGGTGTGTTTTCTAGTACTGTTCTGGCCTGGCCATCCAATACCATCTTTGGCAAGTGGCAGGGTCAGCACTCCTTCTCTCATGCTCCCTGAGACTGCTTACCTGCACCCAAGCCAAAGCCAGTTCCACTGTGCTCTAGGCCCCAGTCAAGGTTCAGTAGCCCTTTCTCTCAAGTGCCATAGCCTATGTGTGTGTGGTACAGTTCTCCTGCTGTCACACAGCCTTAGGGGAGGGTGATGAAGGGTGCTGGCTCACTTGTGCCTTTATAATCAAGGCCAGCTCCACTGGGTTGCCCAAGGAATGTTTAGTTTCCCTCTGAATGCTCCAGTTAGTGAGCGGGGAGGGCTAGCTCACTTACTTTTCTCTCAAGACCTCCAGGCCAGTTCTCCCAACTACAGCAGGTGGCATGGAGCATGAACAGGCATCACCTCTGCACCCCTGACACATCACAGGAGTGGTAGTGGGGCCTACTCTCCTGAGCCCTTACTACCAGGTCCTTTCTTAATATTTAATACTGAATTCAAAATAGTAGATGCTTTCTCTGTGTCTCTGTCTCTCTTTGTCTCTCGATCTCTCTTTCTCTCTCTCTCTCTCTGTGTTTTGTGTGTGTGTGTGTGTGTGTGTGTGTGTGTGTGTGTGTATGTGTGTGTGCATTTTATAGTCGTGAGGATGAAATCCGATGCTCTTAGAATGCTTAGAAAGTGCTCTATGACTGAGCTATACCCTCAGCCTGATTATTAACACATGCAATTTAAAAGTTTTCTTATGCAGAAATTAAATGTTCTATCAAACTCATTATAGTCATATTTGAAGTATTTGCAAGTAATGATAAAAAGCATATTTTTAATTTATATTTGAAAATATGTATTATATCATCACATTCTTATTTTGGTATTTTATTTCACCATGGTCCTGAGGCGAAGGTTGCTATTTTTAAAGACATCATTTACAGATCCTCACTAACCCTTTAATATTATTCATTAATGTTGACATAGAGTTATAAAGGAAATGATATTAACCCTGAAAATCTGTTGTGATCATTTTTCTTTTAAATTATGTTCTTTTATTTACTTTATCACTAGCACTTACCATCTTATAATCCAGTATTACAATGTAAAACGTGAAAATCTCTTATCATAGCTTTCATTTTATAACAAAATATTGAATATGTATGCAACATATGCAAATCATTATCAGCAAACATAGATTAACTTAGCACCATATGCACTATGGATAAAACAAACATGGTATTTACTTATAAAATAACATTTAAAATTTTATCTCACTTTAATTCCTTGACTTCTCTTTTATGTTGATGTATTTATTAATCAGAGTGAAGTCATAAACATAGCATAGTCATCAAGTGGAGATATATATATATATATATACATATATATATATAATATATATATCAGCATAGCACTTCATTACCTCTCAGTCATTAAGAGTGCACTATTGCTGAAGACAACACACACTTGGGCAACAACACACACTAGGACACAAGACTCAAATATTCCACCTTACACCAATCAGAATGGCTAAGATCAAAACCTCAGGTGACAGCACATGTTGGTGAGATTGTGGAGAAAGAGGAACACTCTCAATTGCTGGTGGATTGCAAACTGGTATAAACACTCTGAAAATCAATATGAGATTCCTCAAAAAATTGGAAATAGATCTACCTGAAGACCCAGCTGTACCACTATTGGGCATATTTCCAAAAGATGCCCCACCATGCCAAAGGAGCATATGTTCTACTATGTTCATAGCGGCCATATTTGTGATAGCCAGAAGCTGGAAACAACCCAGATGTCCCACTACATAAAAATGGGTACATAAAATGTGCTTCATTTATACAATGAAATACTACTCAGCTATTAAAAATGAGGACATCATGAGTTCTCAAGGCAAATGGATGGAACTAGAAAATATCATCCTGAATGAGGTAACTCAGACCCAAAAGGATATGCATGATATGTGCTCATTAATAAGTGGATAGTAGCAAAAAACAAAAACAAACAAAAAACCCCAAACAAACAAACAAACAAAAAAACCAAAAAACAGAATACCTAGGGTACAATTCACAGAACTCAAGAAAATTAATGAGCTGAAGGTTCAAAGTATGAATGCCTCAATCCCACTTGGGAGGGAGAAGAAAGCAATCACGGGGGGGGGGGGCGGAGGAACAGTGAAGGGGAAGAGGGAAGCATGACCAGATATTGGGTAGGGGGAAGAGGACTGAAGCACTGAGGGACATCAGAAGAAATGGAAATAGGTAACCTCAGGAGGTAGGAGGTGGGAGACCCTCTAGAATGTACCTGGGAGGTGAGAGACTCTCATGACTCAAAGGGGGGGACATTAGATAAATGCACTACTATGGGGAGAGGGAACTTGTAGAGCCCACCTCCAGTAGAAAGACAGAGCATCAAGGAGAGGGATAGGGTTGCTATATCACAGTCAAAAACCCTACCCTACAATTGTTCAGTCTGAAAAAACTTCAGGGACAAAAATAGAGAAGAGGCCGAGGAAAAGGAAGTCCAGTGACAGGCTCAAATTTGGATCCAGCTCAAAAGAGGGCCCCAAGGCCTGACACTATTACTGATGCTAAGGTGTGCTTACAAACAGTGGACTCTCATGACTGCCCTCCGAAAGATCCAACAAGAAGCTGAAAGAGCCAGATACAGATATTTACACCTAAACAATGGACAGAAGCTGCTGACCCCTGAGGTTGAATTAGGGAAAAGCTGGAAGAGGCTGAGGAATTGGTGACCCTATAGGAAGACCAACAGTCTCAACTAACCTGGACCCCGGGATTTCTCACACAAAGCCACCAACCAGGAAGCATACACCACCTGATATGATCCCCCTAATACATATACAGCAGAGGACTGCTGGATCTGTACTTGGTCAGAGAAGATGCACCTAACCCCCGAGAGAGACCTGAGGCCCCAGAGGGTGGCGAGGTCTGGTGGGGAGGGGTTTGGGGGGGTAGCGACACCCTCTTGGAGACTAGGGAGGTTGTATGGAATGTGGAACAGAGAGTGGACCGGGAGGGCAATAAAGTCTGGACTGTAAATAAAGAATAAATGATTTTTAAAAAGAGTATCTTGACAATGAAAATGCATGTTCTGAATTCTTACAAACTTTACTTCTTTTTACAGTTTTCAATAGAGATATACAGTTTTACAATGGTTTTAAAACAGTTGTTAGCATCATTGTAACAATATGTAATACTCCAAGTGGTACCACATTGTTATCACTGGTGATGATAAAGAGGACAGTTGACACACATTATTGAGCCCTTCACAATTGCTGCTATTGTGCTCACTCCAACTTCCATATGTACACTGTTAACATTTCTATCACTTTCTTCAGCCAGCTTTCTTACATAATTTATTTATCATTTTAAAATATAGATTTATATAGTGATTTCATTTCACAAGTTAAATAAGTGTTTAAACTCAAGTGGAACTCACAATTCTTAAAGCACTACAATTTCACTGAGAATTTATTTTAAATTTTAGCCATGTATGACATGACTTAATACTCCAAATTAACTATACAGAAAGAGGAAAAAAAGCTAAACACCTTATATAATGAATTACTTTTAATAGGTCTTGAAGCATTCCATGATAGTAGTGGATTTCTCAATGAATTATTTTCATCAACTATTAAAATCTTTAATTTAATTTTTGGTGATGTAATATTTGCCACAGATTTCAACAAAACTTTAGGTGCTTGTTCCCATGACTGTAAAATGCTATGGCTGTTTCATGCTGAGATAGTGACTGGTGATTTAAAGCTGTCTGTCTAGTTGAGAATAGGTGTAACCAAAGACTCATACTTTTCTTTGGTTGCTTTTGTTTATTGGACATCCTTCTCAATTTAATGTATGGCTTCCTGCTTCTGCAATAGCAGAGCCTCTCCATTTGTCATTTGGTTAACTTCAAGTATTTTGTAAGCCTCCTCATGACAACATTAATTTCAAATTCTGTTAGCAGAATTCATTTCTCAATGGCCAGCTCCAATCTATGACATGCTGTTTATTTAATCTACCTGTCAACATGGAATGCTCAGTGATAAATCATGGGTCCACTTTTAGTCTATGTGGTGTCATATCATATTTCTGCCTGTTGGCTTCAAAATGTCAGTACATAGAGTTCTTCAATTTCTTAGGTGTGTTATATAACTTTTGGATTCCCTGAACATGAACTGGTTTGTGTGCATTAAGGAAAAATGTATTTCTTGATTATTATGAGTTGATTGTCACATTAGCTTTTGTGGTTTATAACAATTGCACCTTAGAACTCTTTCCATTTAATAACTAGGGACTTGACCTTTGTTGATATCTTTTGTTATTGTTGTGTGAATAAACAACTCCAGAGACAGATAATAATGAATTGTGAGTTCAAATCAGCTCTAGCTAGATGGATATGAATTTACATAGATAAGTTACAATGTTAACATTTATATTTAGGGTTTCATCATTCAGCCTATAGTTTTATGCTTTGATAATAGTAGAGTTTACTTGATAAATAATACATGTATGATATACCTTATCTGATTTAGGTACTGAAGGTTACTTCCTATTTACATAAGAATGATAAAATATTTACAAATTGTACTATTGAGTGGTTTTTAAATATTACTTCTATATTAAATATGAACAAATATATTTTACATAAAATGCATATTTTATATAGGGTATAGTACACTATAGGAATATTGTATATTAAATATAACTTTATTTTTATATTTTAAGTATAAATGTAAAACATATATATTACAGTACTTCATTATTCTCTTTTATTGTCCTTATCACCTTAGAAACATAATTAAGATAACTAAAATTTCCAAAATCTGATAAAATTATCATTATAAGACAAACAAACAAAAAACCAATCAAAATCCTAAAATGTATTTGCAGTAGATTTATGGCCTCTGTTTTCACATAACTTTGAAGCAACTCACAAATAGAGAAAATCAACACACTTTCAAATTTCTATTTTGATTATGTATACTAATATTTAGCTTAACTGAAACTGATTTATCAGACTTTTTGGAAAATTAAGGAATTCACTTTCAGGCATACTATGAAGAAAATACCACAAGGTAAAGGAATGTGTCTACTTTTTCCCCATGAAAGTCCAAAAATCCAGTGTTGCTCAAAGTGAGTATTTGCAATGATTGTTGAATAAATTATTTGTGTCATAAGAGAAAATGATAAAATAATAAGGCATATGGTACATATTATCTGTTTTATACTCATATATTTATGAAATACATGCTTTTTAAAAAATTGGATATTTTCTTTATTTACATTTCAAATGTTATCCCCTTTCCCAGTTGCTAGATGAGGAAATGTGATTGACTGCAGGAGCATATATGTTTCTGCAAAAACTTTGAAATATATACCCAGCTTTCTAAGCTCCTTTCACTCAAATAAAGATTGAACAGTAGTTTATCAAAATTGTGGGTATACCATGAAGTGAGTTACAAAAGATATGCCATTGTTATTAAATATTACGACAGATATTAAAGATTCTATCAAATCGGGACAGAATGTATTCCCCTAAACTGAGTATATCTACACTAAAAAGATTATGGCCAGTGAATAAAATGGCACATTGGACTCAAGAAAGACATTTATTGTCTATAATATTAATAACTAGGCTAAACTCAATTCTCAAAGTAGTCAACCCTCAAACACCTACAAGGATATGTCTCCCATTTCAATGTCTACGCAGATCAGAATACATTTTCTATGGCTGTATTTGTATATATGTGAGATCATAAACTTCATTTGAAATATGAGACATTATTTGTAGTTTCCAGGTAATGCACATTATAACATATACTTGTGAAATTTGTTTTCATTTGATCCTGATGCTAGCAGGGAATAGCTAGGCCTGTAGAAATGTAAAACTCTTATTCACAAAGCAATTAAGAATGGATATTTTCATGAACTCAAACAAACAATAAGGCCTTGTAGAGTAAGTGCTATATAGAAAAACAAATGAGATTAAAAATATCTCGCACTGCGAATATCACATATTGGAATGCACTAGTAATAAAATTCTAGAAGATGATCATTTTCCATGGTTATTTGTCATATTTTTATACAAGATTTTATGTATTTCTCTGGGGATGTAGTCGATACTCATTATCTCAGTATTATACAGTTAGTGCTGTCAAGTTGCAAAACTAAATAACTGTCCCTTCATGAAACTAAAGCTATGGAATACTTTCCTACAAATAAGTGTCATAAAATCAAAAGAGGAGACTTTGCTGAAAATATTCAAATGACATATTCACTTGATAGGAAAATCACAAATGGAAGACTAATCACACTATTCTGACTTTTAAGACTGCAATACATAAGACTGGAGAAATGTTTCAACTCTTAAACGAACTGGCTACTCTTCCCGAGGATCAGGGTTAAATTCCCAGCTCACAACTGTCTGTAACTTTCGTTTCAGGGAATTTGATTCTCTTGTCTGGCCTTTGTGGGCAATAGATTCACACAGAGCACAAATATCGATGGCTGTAACATAACCTTGCGCACAAAATAAAAATATAAAAGAGAAGAAGAAAAGAATTCAGCACAGAAACATACTGATGAAAAAATGTATTGTTGTCTCTTACAGGCCTGCTCTTTTCTGAAGGAAAAAGAGGATGAGTGGATCTTGAGAAAAAGGGAAATAGAACCTGAGAGGAGTAGATGGAGGGGAAACTGGGGTGGGTATGTACTGTATGAGAGAAGAAACAATTTTCAATATAAAAAACAAAAAAGTTTATGTATGATTAATAATGTCACTTCTGGCATCTTTGGCTTCTTGCTGTTAATATGTGCCATGTGTGAATCTGCTAAGTGTCATGGAATCTGCAATGGAATACAAAAATAAAATAGAAAAATAATTGAATGAGCTAATTTTTGTATAAAAAATGACATATGTGTCAGTTTACTGGAGATTATCTAGATTGTTCAAAGTTAGTTAGTTCTTGCAATGCACAAGCACACACCTGATTTAGATTTTAAAAATAATGGACATTTAAAAATCTGAATCGGCTGTTTTAGTATTTTTATTTTTTTTTATGGAGAAACAGTTATAAGAACCAGTGAGAAATTAAGACCAGCTAATGAACTCCTTCCAGACAATGGCTTGAAGTGTTTGACTTAATTTCTCTAGAATTGTTAGGTCAATGTTTAAGAAATAATAAATGAAAAGCAAATATTTAAAGAGCAAAATTGAACTGGTTCCTAATGAACATAATCATCAATCAGTCTTCGGTCAATGCTTGCATTAATCTAGTATATGTAAGGCTGCTCTGTTAAGAGCTACTTGATATAGCTCTTTTCCAAATAAGAGCATTTGTCCATAATTTTTCACTGTTATAATTTCAGTTGATCTTATATACATATGGAATAAATTTGGTCATCATAACTTATGTTGGCATATATATGATGGTGACTTTTAATTGCTATCTGATATGGTTCTTAAAATATTCCTACTCCTCACGACTACTTCCTAAATTTCAGCTACAAATCTGCTGTACCTGGGAGATGAGCTTGTAGGATCACAGGTAAGATTTACCCTCTGTACAGTAAATTCCAGGGCATTTATATTTGTTTTAATTAAGCACAGATTTTTTTTTATTTTTTTTTAAGAAATAGAAGCAGCCGAGGAAATGTAAGCAAAGAACAGCAATTAGATTGTAAGAGAAATTTTTCATAAGAACAAACAAATACATAAAATTTCAACTTTTAAGGATTTTTGTTTGTTTGTTTGGTTGGTTTTTTTTTTTTTTGTAAAATAAAAGTTCCATAATTAGTTGTCATCGGTGAATACATAAAGCACAGTCATACCAAGTTAGTTATTGGTGAGATTCTAGTTGAGGTAATGTAGATCTATTTTCATCCAGCAACATTGTTGCTCTGCCAAGGGGCCACATCCAAAGACCTTCTAGGCTTGTGTGATCCCCATGGAATGTAAGCACGCCACACCCCATTAATCGCTCTAGATGGAATACAGACGTGCCCTTAGCACACATCTTTAATCCCAATAAATGTAAAGTGAGTCTGTAGAAGGAAAGCATACAGGTTTGAAAGTGACTTTCTTTTATTAATCATTTTATTTGTTTACATTTCAAATGTTATCCTACTGCCCTGTTTCCCCTCTACATATCCCACACACCATGCCTCTCCCCTTTGCCTCTAAGAGGGTGCTCCCCCAGCCACCCACCCACTCCTGCCTCACCCCTCTAACATCTCCCTTCTCTGAGGCATCAAGCCTCCACAGGACCAAGTGCCTCACCTCCCACTGATACCAAATGAGGCAGTCCTCTGCTGTATATGTAGCAGGAGCCATAGACCCATCCATGGACACTCTTTGGTTGGTGGTTTAGTCCTTGGGAACTCTGAGGGGTCTGGAGAATTAATACTATTGTTCTTCATATGGGGTTGCATACCCCTTCAGCTCCTTTAGAGTTTCCCCTAACTCTTCCATTGAGATCCTTGGGTTCAGTCCAATGTTTGGCTGTGAGTATCTGCATCTGTATTAGTCAGGTGCTGGCAGAGCCTTTCAGATGACATACACACCTCTGAGTCTGCTCCCGACTGCAAGCATATCTTAGCATCAGCAACGACAAAGGGATGTATCAGAAAGATTTGACAGAATGAGTCAGAGATAGGATATGCCCAACTCTCAAGAAAAGAAACAGCAAAAAGAGTTGTCATAAGAGAGGAAGTTGAGGCAGTTTTACCAGGACAGTTTTACAGAGATAGAATGGAGAACAAGCTAGACACAGAAAAAGACAGAATGAGCCAGAGAATGAGAAGGAGCCAGAATAGTATAACAGATTACCAAATTTAGTATTAGATCAGGCAGAGCATTTCAGTCAGAAGCAAAGAAAAGCTAGAAGGTATCAGTCTGCATAGATAAGTGTGTGAGCCAGAACAGTTGAGATGAACCAACCAGCAAGAATTCAGAAAGAACTAGAAAACTTTCATTTTTCACCAGTAAGCCTCGAAGATGACAATTAACTTCTGGTGAATAAAAAAGGGTAAAAGTAATTTTATGCCTCTAACATGTTGTTGTATGACTTCTCTCAAATACAGTATGCATTTAGTTCTACCTGTTGTGACCCCACATTCATCCATAAACTGCATCATATCAGAAGTATGTTTTGTAACATCCTTGGGGTTCTGGAAGAAGTCATCAGCTTTAACAATGGTTCTTACTCTGTAGTTCTTACAATTTATCTTACATGAAACTTCTATGTGGGAGTTTTTACATTTTATTTTACTTAAAAGTACTTATTCTTCAGCTAAAAGTGTTGTCATGACTTTAAGAGAAAAACTTGAAAATTGACAGTGCCTCACCAAAGAGAACACATCTGGTTTGGAGAGCTAAGAATCAATTTGTCTTTTCATTATCAGTCTTATTTATTATTTAGAAACATCAGTTGAGTACCACGTAGGATATCTTGAGTGTCTTTCCAAACTTAAAAGCGTACCAAAAGTATTTTACATCTGCGTTTTATTAGTGATAGGGCATTTTAAAATGTTTTTATGTGTGTGGGGGGTTGGGACTGGTTTATGCCAGAGGATAAACTGAGGTGCAGTTCTTCAGGAAAAAAAAACTTATCTATTTATATGGTTGGTTGGTTCCTTATTTATTTATATGCTTTGAGACAGAGTCTTTGCTGGCCAGAAACCTATAAAGAAGGTGATCAAGCAACAAGACTCTCTCCGTCCCTCTCCCCAGCTTTGAGTTCACATGCCCTTGTCACCAAATCAGATTCTTTTTTTTTTCCTGTTGTTTCTAATGTTTTTTTTCTGATTTTATTTTATGTATTTTTATTTATATATACATGCATATTCCTAGTCTTTGAATGCGCACCAATGCGCCAGGTGACCATGCAGGTTAGAACAGGGTACTGCTTTCTCTGGAGATATGAGTTACCATGCGTGTACTGGGAAATGAACCTGGGCTTTCTGTAAGAACAATGAGTGAATTAATCACTGATCTATCTCTCCAGGAATATATCTTCATATTTAATGTGGGTTCTGGGTCATGGGATGGGTCATTGTGAAACTATGGTCAGGATTTTTACTAGGTAAGCTAACTCCTCAGCTCCAAACAAGTAAAATTTCACATAACAGATTTTAATTTGGGGGAACAAAACTGAACCCATGGTTTTTCCCAAGATAAGCACAAAATTTACTACTGAAGTGTGCTGTCAATTGGGTATTTAATTATTAATCATTAAAAAAAAAACAATGTCTCTATGTGCATTTGTACTAAGGTAGAACAGGTTTGGAACATGCAGTATGTACTTTTCTTGGACAGCAACCTTATCATTTCCTATTTCCTTGTTCCTCTTTCAGTTTTTGCTCCTTTATCCAATTAACCCTTTTCCAATTGAATGCCCTTGAATTATTCCATATTTGGAAACTGAACAAAAACTATGAATATATGTATATGATGCATATGTGTATGTGTGTATGTATATGTATGTATATAATGTGTGTATATATATATATATATATTTATATATATATATATATATATTCTAAAAACATGTTAGATGACGTTTTCTGACTGTGAATAATATACAGTAAATAAGGGGTCTGTTAGCTTTTCAAGATGGCAGCAATACTTTTCCATTTTGTACCTCTGGGTTTGTATGAGACCACTGATTAACATTGTTTTGTGGTGTAAGTGAGAAGTAGAAAGTAATATAGAAAGGAAATGTCAAATATAACTTAAAATCTTATGTTTAATTCATCAGTGATATTGTGCAAGAAATCTGATGCACATTTCAAGAACATATTTGTTATACAGAAATCTCAGTGTCCCAGAAAGAGGGAACATTTGGAAAAGAAAATAATAAAGACATGAATTGAACCAAGAAATACCGAAAGTGTAAATCGATCCTAAAAAAAAAAAAAAAAAAAAAAAAAAAAAAAAAAAAAAAAAAAAAAATTATGCTTAGGCTCACAGATTGTGTTGGGCCTGCAACTCAACTTTGGTCTAAACACTTAAAAAAAAAAAAACTGTGTAATAAGGATGCTGGAATTTTTATTGTTTTCTGATAAATGAAATAAATTGACTATTACTGTCCCTTTATCCTATATTCTGAATTGAAGATAGATCTGAAAGAAATAGAAAAATTTTCAGCCTGGGGATGGTGACTAGGGGATAAAACATGATGAAGGGAAACAGGAAGAGACTTTCAACAACATCATCAAGGCTCTGAAGCAAACCCAATGCTGTGCACTCCCTGAACTCGTACAGACAGGCTATAGTGAGAAAATAGACCAGCTTTTCGTATAAATGTAAATGTAGTTTGGTAAATTGTGTTTTAAATTACTCTTGAAATTAGTGGTATATAATCATTTGAAGTGGACCATGAATCTGACATTTCTTGATTAAGTATTGGGGAACATAACTCTATTGTCTGACAATATGTGTTTAAATACAAGTAGCATCACTCTCTGGCCATGTGCTAAAGGGTAATTTTGAGAATTTCAGTGTACTTTGTGTTTAGTGTAATGAGGGAGATAAAATGTAAAGCATATGAAATGAAGCAACATGAAGTCCTGGCTTACAGTCAATTCTCACTATTTTTATTTGTAATGATTTATAGATTTATAATTTTTGCATATATATGTATTTATAAGTTAAATAATTTCAATAATGAGAAATTATCAAACTGCAACTATTCTTCCTTTAAATCCTAATTCTGCATAATTGTTAAAGCTTTAAATCATTAGTAGAGTTTTCATTCAGCACTTGCTCTTTCAAACAAAGATATTTAAGACATAGTTCTTTTAGGGTATCACTGTAGCAGGGAAAAAAAAGATGAAAATAAATATAGCAAGTGTTTTAATTTAGTTATGATCATGATAGGGGAGACATAAGCAGAGAAATGCATTAGATGCTCCTAGAGTCAATGTCTAATCGATATTTAAACTGTAAAATGCAAGATAAAGGAATAAGAAAGAAAATGGCAATTTAGGCAGATGAAAAGCATATGTAGTGAGAGGGAAAAAACACTGCAACCTTTTGAAAGACATTATTTGCTGATGGCTGTGACACTGGTGTATATAGCACAACATCATGATGGCATTGCATATATTCTCTGAGTCAGATTGCTAGTGGGCTTCTAGACTGTGTATAGTTCTTGTATCTTCTAGACTGTGTATAGTTCTTGTATCTTCTCGACTGTATATAGTTCTTGTATCTTCTCGACTGTATATAGTTCTTGTATTTTCTAGACTGTGTATAGTTCTTGTATCTAGTTTTAAAAGCAGTGCCCCTGTTTGAGTTCTGTCACTGGGATAAAATACTGATGAAACTAACTCAGCGTTTTATGTTGCTAACAGATCATATTCCCTCATTGAGAGAATCCATGGCAAGGACTCATAGCTAGAGTCTGCGGAAACTAGAACAGAAACCACAAAGAGATGCTGCTCACTTGTTTCCTCTCAGGCTCATGTGTTCAGCTACCTTTCTTATACAACTGAGCCCCATCTTCCCAGCTTAGCACTGTGCACAGTAGACAATGCTCTCACACCCATTATCAATCAAGAAAATGCCTCACAACCATGCCCATCTGATAGAGAGAATGCCAAAATTGAGTTTCCTTCTTTCCAGGTGTCTCTAGATTGTCAATTTGAAAAAATTATAACTAGCACAATCAGTGTAAAGAGTGATTTTCAAATTATATACTATAGAAACCAATTATTCCCCAGGAGACAAACATGTCTTCTACATCTGAGAAAAAGGAAAACAGGTGCTGTCATAGACTTTAGTAATAAATTTAATCAGATGTTCTATTGCTGCTGTGAAAGCTCACATCCAGGTGTAGGTCAAGGTCATCATGCATGATGTTTCTAGAAAAGGGAGAATGGTATAATATAAATTTGATCTTCAAATGATATGGTGGCATTTTTTACTTTCAGTCAATTCTGGCAAGATTCAGAGGATGAAGTCAAGAAGGGTATTAGCAATCAACTTGGAAAATGGGATATCTGGAGCCAAAGAAATTGTCTGAAAATGAGGATGGAAAAAGTTTGCAATTCTCAAGAGATACAACCAACAGTTTGGGAGATTTAATTGAAAAATCCTGGAACTGTTTTCTCATGTTAACCAAACTAAATTTAAATTAGCTTGTTTGGTTATTGTGTTAATCCTTTATTTTTCATTTGAAATTTTAAATATATTGAAAATAGAATTTTAAAAGGAAAACATATCCAGAAAATTCTAAATTCGTCATCCATTTAATTTTAACTCTTTTTCACTTAAAATAATTTTTGAAATGTTTCGAGCAATAACAAAATGTCATTTTATAAATATTTCATGTATATTCATTATATAAAATAAGGGGTTTTATAAAAATATGTTTTAGTAACACATTGTGTTATTCCATTTAATAAAGTTTCTGAGAAACACAAACTAATGGCAACAGAAACTGACCAATGGATTCTAAAAATGATAGGTAAGATTACAGAGGTGTTAGTCTGAATTATGTGTAGTGCCTGTAGTGATGAATGTTTACACTTTGTCATGGATCGAGATTCATATGTTTTCATGTGACCAACATCTCCTTGTAATGTAATGATATGTGGCTTTTAGTTGTTCTTCAGCAAAGCAGTTAAGCACATGTGAAAAACTAAAATCAGATGCTTCTCCGAACGAAATTTGAAGTTCAATTTCAATAAACTGTAAAATCAGTTAGTAGAACAGGAAAGAAAATACTCTTTGATGGTATCCGTAGGAATCGGCGGGAGTTGTGGTAGAAATACACCTGGAGAAGTAGCTGTGTTTCCTTAAGAAATTTATCTGCATCTTAAAAATGGTTCATAAAAATATTTTTATTCAAATATATCATGTACTTGTATCATGTTCTCATGTTTACCTCTTTTTTCCTCCTTCCTGATTTTTCCTCTCCAGATTTCACTAGTGATTTTATTTTACCCAAACAATCTTGCTTCTACTATATATTCTGATGTGTATGTATTTTTATTTCATAACTTAGCTAGTGAAAAAAAAAAACCTGCCATGAACACAGAAGTGTAGGCATCTGTGTACAGTATGGTGATTTAGCCTGATTCAGCTTAAACTGATAAATTATTTAGCTTCTACATTGGGCATATCTTCTTTATATTTGTGTGTGTGTGTGTGTGTGTGTGTGTGTGTGTGTGTGTGTGTGTGTGACATCCATATCAGTTTTCATAGGGCCAGCAGTAATTTGCACTTCTTAAGTGTTCCCTTTGATCTGTATCCTTACCAGCATCTTTTGCTATTTGTTTCCTTAATGATAGCCACCTTACCAGCAAGAGGAGTCTCAATGTAATTTTACTTTGCATTTCCCTTATAGCTAGGAATGCTGAACAATATTTAGTACGGTTGTTTGCCTTCTCTGCTTCATATTTTGACAAATATCTACTTATTTTAATAGAGAATCTGTTAATTGTATTGTTTGGCTTTTGAGTATTACGTTTTTCAGTTTTTTTTTTTTTTGAAAGAGTAATTTATTTTAATTTCATGTATATAGGTCTGTGTGCATGTATGTTTGCATACCATGTGTATGCAGTTCCCATGAAGGTTAGAAGAGAACAATGTTTCCCTGGATTGCAGATGGTTGTGAATTGAATGTGGGTGTTGGGAACTGAATCCAGGTCTTCTGAAAGAACAACAAATGCTCTTAGCCTCAGATCTATTCCTCCAGACACTCTCCCCTCCGTTCATTGCATATTCTAGGAATTAGGCTGTTTCATATGTAAAAGTGGAAGTTCTCCTCCCTTGCAGTTTACACTTGATTTTCTTTTGCTATGAGGATTATTTTTCATTTCACATAGTCAAATCTGTCAACTCTTTACTTTTTCTCCCTGAACTATTGAAGTGCTATTCAACAAGCTCTTTTTATGCATGAATCTCAAAGGAAAACTTAGCAGTTGTAGAGTTTTAGGTGTCTTTTGAATTTATATTTATAATGTGAAAGAGATAAAGATTTAGTTGGGTTTTCAAGCATGTGAGGATTCAGTGTTCCCAACATAATTTGTCAAAGATGATACTATTCTTCTAATGTTAGCTCATGGGATTTTTCTCAAACACAGGTATCTCCAGCCATGTAAATTTGGTTTGCAGTCACATGCTCTACTCTGTTGCTCTCTCTCTCTATATATATATTTTTTTTTATACTTTATTTACATTTCCAATGTTTCCCCTTTTCTGGGTCTCCTCTTTGGAAACCCCCTATCCCCTCCCGCTCCCCGCCTCTGTGAGGGAATACCTCCTCCCACCTACCCGCCCACCCATCCCCATATTCCCACCTTGACATTCCCCTTTACAGGGGCCTCTAACACCATCAGACCCAAGGGCCTCTCCTTTCTCCCTGATGGCCGTGGAGGTCATCCTCTGCCACATATGTAGTGCGAACCATGGGTCAATAGATGTGTATTCTTTGGTTAGTGGTCCGAACTCCAGGACGACCGGGGG
>CM052704.1:53168959-53253578 GCA_028551405.1 Uromys caudimaculatus
TCAATTACTATATTGAATAGATAGGGAGAGAGAGGGCAGCCTTGTTTAGTCCCTGATCTTAGTGGGATTGCTTCAAGTTTCTCTCCATTTAGTTTGATGTTGGCTATTGGTTTGCTGTATATTGCTTTTATTATGTTTTCATATCTTAAAACTTTGTTGAATTTTGTTTATCAATAACCTTCTGAAAGGTTTCTATTAGAGTTTTAAGGCTATCATGTACATAGAACTCTATCATCCTTAAAGGAGAAGACTGATTTAATCCCATTAGGATTCCAGTTATTTGTCTGCATTTTTCCTATTGCACCAGCTAAACACTATATTGAACATACTGGAGAAATCGAACATCCTTGCCCAATCTGGACTGTGTAACAACCTATTTTAAACAACTACAAAGAAGCTCATAAATGTAAGAACTGTGTTCAAAAAATCATAAAAGTTATTTTAATGGAATTACGTGAGAATATTTGAAAAATTGCTTGATTAAATAAAACGAAGGAAATTTTATCATCTGTCTGACAGGCCACAGTACAAAGATTCCCATTTCTTTCTTAACTGAATAAATATTTAGTGATGGAGTTCAGAGGACATTTTGGTGGAGTAAGTTATCTCTTATTTGGGATTATGGGACTTGAAATCAAGTTGCTAGTCTTGTATAGTAGACACTATCACAGCAGATCTACCTTTGTAGTCTCCATCATTCAGAAAAATTATGAAATAAATATCACATAACGTTAATATTATGCAATGAACAAATTCTGATGTCCTGTACCAATAGATAATGTCATGTAATCATAATTGATTATATCTTTATATAGTAAGTGCAGTATATAAGAACAAATAGTGAAGACATCATGAAGAAATGCGTATATTTAAGATACCTAGGTCCTGAGCATCCAAGATACAATGTGGAATGAGTTCTAACATGAAAGATTTTCTATTTGTTATTGCTTTTTTTTTCATAGAACATTTACAGATAAATACAAAATGTAAGGTCACAAAATACTTTCAAAGTACAGAGTTTGCGAAATGAAACAGCAAGTAGAAACTGCAGGAAAATAAGACAACCTTGATGGCATTTTTTATTTCACTTTAATTCTTGTCTTACATATCTCAAACACAGTTTTCCCTCTCTACTCTCTTTCCAGTTACTCTCTACACCATTCACTCCTCCTCCATTTCTCTTGAGAAAAGGACAGTCCTCCCATAGATAGAGACCTAACATGAAATATCAAATTACAGTCCCAACTCCTCCAATTAAGATTGGACAGATCAACCCAGTAGACGGCAAAGGGTCCCCAAAACAGTCAGAGAACTAGAGACAGCCTCTGTTCACTTTGTTATGAGTCCCACAAGAAGACCAAGCTACACAACCATCACATATAAACAGAACGTCTAGCTCAGACCCAGGCAGGATTCCTGACTGTCAGAAAAGTCTGTTTGAGCATCTGTGAACCTAGGCTAGTTGGGTCTGTGTGTATTTTCTGGTGTCCTTGACCACTTTGTTTTATATAATCCTTCATTCCCTTCTTTCCCAGAATTCACCAAGCTCAGACTAATATTTGCTTGGGTCTCAAACTGTTTTTGTCTGTTACTGTATAAAAGCTCTCTGATGACAATTATCTTAGGCTTCTGTCTAGGAGTATAGCAGAATATAATTTTTGATCATTTCATTTGATTCTATCCTAGGTCTCTGGCTATCTAGCATCTAAGTTGTGCCAACAATGGTCTCCCTCTTATGGCATGGATCTCAAGCTGGACCAGTCATTGGTTGACCACTCCCATAATACCTATGCCACTTTTACACCTAGCACATCTTGGACACATGAAATTGTAGGTTGAAATTTTATGACTGAGTTGGTGTCCCAGTCTCTCCATAGGAAGTTTTCCCTGGTTACTAGATATGGTCACTTCAGAATCCCTATCTCATGTTAATGAATATATTATTTATGGTCACCTCATAGAATTCTGTGACTTTCTGTTCTAGCTCATTCCTGAGATGCACTCCCAATTCCAGGTCTCTATCCCAGTCTTACTCTCCAAATTCACTGCAGTTCTGATTCCTCATGTTGAAGTCCCTGCCTGCTTCCAATACCCCAGCCGTAATAATTCTATTTTCTCTTCCGGGGAGATTCCTTTGTAACTATTTGAGCCCTCTTTGTTACTTAGGGTCTCTGAGTCTGTAGGTTTTAGCATGGTAATCCTTTACTTTATAGATAATATGCATTTATAAGTGAGTATATACCATGTTTTTCTTCTTTGTGTTGGATATTTTATTTACATTTCAAATATTATCCTCTTTCCTGATTCCCCCTCCCAGAAATCCCTTACCACCCCCTCTTGCTTCTATGAGTGTGTGCCGCCACCCACCCACCTGCTCCTGCCTCCCTGGCCTCACATTCCCCTACACTGGGGCATCAAGCCTTCACAGGACCAAGGGCCTCATCTCCCACTGATGCCCAACAAAGCCATCCTCTACTACATATGCAGCTGGAGCCATGGCTTCCTCCATGTGTACTCCTTGGTTGGTGGTTTAGACACTGGGAGCTCTTGTTCTTCCTATGGGGTTGCAAAGCCCTTCAGCTCCTTCAGTCCTTTCTCTAACTCCTCCATTGGGGACCTTGTGATCATTCCAATGTTTGGCTGCAAGCATCTGTCTCTGTATTTGTCAGGCCCTGGCAGAGCCTCTCAGAGGACAGCTATATCAGACTCCTGTCAGCATGTACTTCTTGGCATCCGCAATAGTGTCTGCATTTGGTGACTGTGTAAGGAATGGATCCCCAGGTTGGGAAGTCTTTGGATGGCCTTTCCTTCAGTCTCTGATCCACACTTTGTCTCCATATTTGCTCCCTTGAGTATTTGTTACACCTTCTAAGAATGACCTAAGAACCCACACTTTGGTCTTCTTCCTTCTTGCGCTTCATGTGGTCTGTAATTGTATATTGGGTATTCCAAGCTTTGGGACTAATATTCACTTACTAGTGAGTGCATACCATGTGTATTCTTTTGTGATTGTGTTACCTCACACAGGATGATATTTTCTAGTTCCATCCATTTGCCTAAGTATTTCATGAAGCCATTGTTTTTAATAGCTGAGTAGCACTCCATTGTGTAAATGGACTACATTTTCTTTATCCATTCCTCTGTTGAGTGACATCTGGGTTGTTTCCATCTTCTGGCTGAGGGTCTCTGATAGCTCTGGAAGTTTTTTTATTGTACAGAATTGTTTTAGCTATCCTGGATTTTTGTTTGTTTGTTTGTTTGTTTGTTTGTTCTTTTACATATAAAGTTGAGTATTGTTGGAACTTTGATGGGAATTACATTTAATATGTAGATTAATGTTGGTAGGATGGCCATTTTTACTATGTTAATCCTACAAGTCAGTGAACATGAGAGATCTTTCCACCATCTGGTATCTTCTGCAGTTCCTTTCTTCAAAGATTGGAAATTCCCGTAGTATAGTTGTGTTAGTCAGGGTTTCTATTCCTGCACATAGCATCATGACCATGAAGCAAGTTGGGGAGGAAAGGGTTTATTCAGCTTATACTTTCCACATTGCTGTTCATCACCAAAGGAAGTCAGGACTGGAACTTAAGCAGGTCAGGAAACAGGAGCTGATGCAGAGGCCATGGAGGGATGTTACTTACTGTCTTGCTTCCCTACGTTGCTCAGCGTGCTCTCTTGTAGAACCCAGGACTATTGGCCCATGGATGGCACCAGGAGTGTTTCTAGAGGAGCAGAAGTATAAGGATGAATCTTTAAGAATCTGGAGTTGGTTGAATAATTCACCAGCAACTTCAACTACTGAAACCTCTCCAGATACTCTCTCCCTCTCTTGGGATTTTGGAGAATATTGAAGGCCCATTGTTGAAACTATATTCCAAACTTAAAGAAATTAATGCCTTTGATTATCTTGATGAATTAGGTGATTCGATGTAAAAAAAACTTTCTACAAGTTGGGGGGAAATTTGGAAAATAATTTTGCTGACTTGTTGCTCTTAGTATCTCTGGAAACAATGAGTTGTATGATAAAATCAAATGGCTCCAGATGCAAGTAAACAATCTAAAGGTTTCTAAGTATGCCCCTGAAGAGAATCTACACTCCTCATTATAAGGTTTGCTGAATTGTAGTGAAAATACAAGTCTCAGCCTCAGAGGGTGTCAGCAGTTAAAGTAAGGGTATTAACTGTCAAAGAGTGGGATCCTGTAACTTGGGATGGGAATGTGTGGGAGGACTCTGTTGAAACTGAGAATTTTGAGGCTTCAGATTCTCAAGGGTTTACCCCACCTGAGGAAGTAGTATGCTCAGCTCTGGAACTAATGCCTTTCCACATGAGAAAATAAATCACTCAGATTCTAATAAACCAGCAGTGAGTTTCTCTGAAGAAAATGCCAGACAAGGCGATACTGATGTTTCTCAAGGCCCACCAATAGTTTCTTCTAGACCTATAACCAGACTCAAGGCAAAACAGGCCCTTAGAAGGGAGATAGAAAGTGTAGTCCATGAGGAAATGGCGCTACACTACTAAGGAGCTTAAGGAGTTTCCTAATTCATTCAAGCAGAAATCTGGGGAATATGTGTGGGAATGGATTTTAGGGGAGTGGGATAATGGTGGAAGAACATAAAATTAGATCAGGCTGAGTTTATTGACATGGCCCTCTGAGTGGAGATTCTAGGTTTAATATGGAAGCTCACATATGTAAAAAAGATGTCAGAAATTTGTTTGAATGGTTGGCTGGAGTGTTTATTAAACGATGGCCTACTGAAAAGGAATTGGAGATACCTGATATCCCTTGGCTTAGTGTTGGCGATGGGATTTTAAGTGAATACCTTGTATAAAACCTAATCCTCCTCTATGGGAAGGCTCAGAAGATATGTCCTTCATAAATCCTATAAAACGCAAACTGCTGGGAGAGGGAACAGCACATTTGAAGAGTTTTATACTTGCCCTTTTCCTTATACCAGACCTTAGGGTTGGAGATCCTGCTGCTCAATTACATGAATTAAATGCAACGGGTTTAATTGGGTCCCAAGGTAGCAGGGGCCAGGTGGCAGCATTGAAGCACCAGAGACAAAGTGATCATAGTTATTATAATGCATAGACAAAACAAAGTTTATAATGACATAGCATGTAATGGTCAGCACAGGAGAGGTGAAATTTAAAATGATGTGACTCTTTTGGACCTTTGGTACTAGCTAATCAATTTCCAGACATGAGTCAGTTTGCATGAGTGACCCCTTGAATGAAGGGTTGGCCAGGTTCCCCTGAGGAAGGATCTTGATAAGACACCTAAAAATTTTGCTGTTAGCCTTTCTCCAGCTTTTCCCAAGAGGAATCTACAGCCTTTTACAAGGGTAACTGTACACTGGGAGAAAGGAAATAATCAGATTTTCCAGGGTCTATTAGATACTAGTTCTGAATCTATTCTGATCCCAGGAGATCCCAAAACATTGTGGCCCTCCAGTTAAAGTAGGGGCTTATGAGGAACGGGGGATTAATGGAGTTTTAACTGATGTCTGACTCACAGTAGGTCCAGTATGTCCCCAAACATCTCTTTGGGCATATCCCCAGTTCCCAAATGTATAACTGGGATAGATATACTTAGAAATTGCCAGTTCTCACATTTATTCCCTGAACTGTGGAGTAAGGGCTATTATGATTTTAAAAGCTAAATGGAAGCATTTAGAATTGCCTCTGCCAAAGAAAATAGTGAATCAAAAGCAGTATCATATTCTGAAGGAATTGTAGAAATTACTGCCACTATCAAGGACTTGAAAGATGACAGTTGACTATGGAAAAATAATAAGGTAATAACTCTAAATGCCACTGCTGTAGTTTCTTAATTGAGCAAATTAACACATCTCCTGGTACCTGGTATAGAGCAAATTCCTTCTTCTCAGTACCTGTCCATAAGGACCACAAGAAGCAATTTTCTTTCAGTTGGCAAGGCAAGCAGTATACATGTACAGTCTTGCCTCAACGATATATAAACTTTATTGTCCTGTGTCATAACTTAGTTAGAAGAGAACTTGATCATTTTTCTTTTCTACAAAATATCACATTGGTGCACTATATTGATGACATTATGCTGATTGGACCAAGTGAGTGGGAAGTAGCATCTACTTTGGACTCATTGGTAACATATATGCGTATCAGAGGATGAGAAATAAATCCAACCAAAATTCAAGGACCATCTACCTCAATGAAATTTTTAGGAGTACAATGGTGTGGGACATGCAGAGATATTCGTTCTAAGATGAAAGATAAGTTATTGCACCTGGCTCCTCCCAAACACCAAGAAAGAAGCATGACATTAGGTGGGTCTATTTGGAATCTGGAGACAGTACATTCCTCACTTGGTTGTGTTACTCAGGCCTATTTACCAAGTGACTTGGAAAGCTGCTAACTTTTTTTGGGACCTGGAACAGGAGAAAGCTCTTCAACAAGTCCAGGCTGCTGTGTAGGCTGTCTTATCACTTGGACCATATAATCCAGCAGACCGGATGGTACTTGAGTTGTTAGCTGATAAAGATGCTGTTTGGAGCTTTTGGCAGGCTTCTGTAGGTGAATCACAGAAGAGACCTTTGGGATTTTGGAACAAAGCTCTACCATCATCTGCAGACAACTATTCTCCCTTTGAAAAACAACATTTGACCTGCTATTGGACCTTAGTGGAAACTGAATGTTTGACAAAAGGACACTAAGTTACCTTGAGACCTGAACTGCCCATCATGAGCTGGGTGTTATCAGGCCCTCCAAGTCATAAAGTAGGACATGCACAGCAGCAGTCTACTACCAAATGGAAGTGGTATATATGTGGCTGGGCCTGATCAGGTCCTGAAGGCACAAACAAGTTACATGAAGAAGTTGCACAAATGCCTATGGTTTCTATTCCTGATACAATGTCATCTGCTACCAATCATGCACTTATAGCCTCCTGGGGTGTTCCCTATGATCAGCTGACTGAAGAAGAGAAGACTAGGACCTGCTTAGTGATGGCTTTGCACAGTATTCAGGCACCACCCAAAAGTGGACAAGCTACAGCATTACAGCCCCTTTCCAGGACAACTGTGAAAGATACAGGAAAAGGAAAATCATCGCAGTGGGAAGAACTTCAGGCAATACACATGGTATTACAGTTTTTTTGGAAGAAGAAATGGCAAAATTTACAATTATTCACTGACTCATGGACTGTAGTCAATGGATCGGCAGGATGGTCAAGGACTTGGAAAGATCACAATTGGAAAATTGGTGAGAAAGACATCTGGGGAAGAAGTATGTGGATAGATCTCTCCAAAGGGGCAAAGGATATGAAGATATTTGTGTCCCATGTAAATGCCCACCAAAAGGTGACTTCAGCTGAGGAGAAATTCAATAATCATGTGGATAAGATGATGACCCATTCTGTGGACAGTCAGTCTCTTTCCCCAGCCATTCCCGACATTGCTCAATGGACACATGAACAAAGTGTCCATGGTGGCTGAGATGGAAGTTATGCTTGGATTCAGCAACATGGACTTCCACTCACCAAGGCCAACCTGGCTACAGCTGCTGCTGAATGCCAGATCTTCCAGCAGCAGAGACCAACACTGAGCTCCAGATATGGCACCATTCCTCAAGGTGACCAGCCAGCAACCTGGTGGCAGGTTGACTACATTGGACCATTTCCTCAGTGGAAAGTACAATGTTTTATTCTTCCTGGAGTAGATACTTATTCTGGTTATGGATCTGCCTTTCCTGCATGTAATGCTTCTACCTAAACCACCATCCGTGGCTTGGAGAATGCCTTATCCACAGTCATGGTATTCCTTACAATATTGCCTCTGACCAAGGAATTTATTTCACAGCCAGAGAAGTAGGACAGTGGGCCCATGATCATGGAGTCCACTGATCTTACCATGTTCCCCATCATCCTGAAGCAGCTGATATGATAGAAAGATGAAATGGCCTTTGAAAGACACAGATATAGTACCAATTAGATGGCAGAAGCATGGTGGTCTGGGGAAGAGTTCTTCAGAAGGCAGTATATGCTTTGAATCAGCATCCAATATATGGTATAGTTTCTCTCATAGCCAGGATCCATAGGTCCAGGAATCAAGGGGTGCAAAAGGGAATAGTTCCACTTACTATCATTCCTAGTGACTCTCTTGGAAAATTTTTGCTTCCTGCCCCCACAACTCCAGGTTCTGCTAGCCTAGAAGTTTTGGTTCCAGAGGAGGGAATTGCTTCTACCAGGAGCCAGCCACACAAGCATTACATTGAACTAGAAACTCAGACTTCCCCCTGATCATTTTGGGCTTCAAATGCCCTTAAATCAACAGGCTAAAAGAAAATGATGATAGATCCAGATTACCATGGGGAAACTGTATTGCCTCTCCATAATGGAGGTAAGAGGGTTATGTCTGGAGTGCAGGAGATTTCTTAGGGTGTCTCTTAGTGCTACCATGTCCTGTGATTAAAGTCAATGGGAAACTACAACAGCCTAATCTAAGTAGGATGACAAAGGCAGACCCACCAGGAATGAAGTTATGGGCCAGTCTCTGGATGGCCTTTCCTTCAGTCTCTGCTCCATTCTTTGTCTCTGAATTTCCCTTTGACAGGAAGAATTCTGGATTAATATTTTTCAGGTGGGTGGGTGGTCTCACCCCTTAACCTGGGGCTATGCCTATCCACTAGATATGGTCTCTACAGATTCTATCTCCCCTTTGTTGGGCATTTTAGCTAATGTCCTCTCTGTTGGGTCCTGAGAACCTCTTGGTTCCCTGCCATCCAGGACTTTCTAGTGGATACCTCTAGTTCCCCCTCTCCCACTGCTACACACCTCCTTTCAAAATCCTGACCCTCTGTACTTCTCCCCCATTTCCTCCTGTATCTGAACCTGACCCCCTTTACTCTTTAACTCCTCTTTCCCTCCCAGAACCCTTTCTCCCTCTACTTCCCAAGAATATTTTCTTCTCCCATCTGAATAGAACTATGCACCCACACTTTGGTGTGGTCTTCTTTCTTCTTGGGATTCATATGGCCTATAAGTTGTATCTTGGTATTCTGAGCTTCTTTTGGCTAATATCCACTTATCAGTTAGTACATATGATATGTGTTCTTTTGTGACTGGGTTACCTCACTCAGTATGATATTTTCTAGCTCCATCGATTTGCCTGTGAATTTCATGAAGCCATTGTTTTTAATAGCTAAGTAGTATTCCATTGTGTAAATGTACCATATTTTCTGTGCCTACTCCTCTGTTGAGGGACATCTGGGTTGTTTCCAGCTTCTCGGTAATTAGAAATAAGGTTGCTATGAACACAGTGGAGCATGTGTCCTTGTTATATGTTGGAGCATCTTTTGGGTATATGCTCAGGAGTGGTATAACTGGGTGTTCAAGTAAATCTATTTCAAATTTTCTGAAGAACCACCACACTGATTTCCAGAGTGGCTGTACCAGCTTGCAATCCCACCAGGAATGAAGGAGTGTTACTCTTTCTATACATCCTTGCCAGCATCTGCTCTCACCTGTTTTTGATCTTAGCCATTCTGACTGGTGTAAGATGAAATTTTTCTACTTTTCTTTCATATAAAATATTCTTTTTTCATACATTATATCCAGAGTGTAGTTTCTCTCTCTCTCCTCTGAGCTCCACTCCATACCCTGTTTTCCAGATCCACCCCTATTCTGTCTCTCCTTAGAGAAGAAAAGAGTCAACAATAAAACATTACACAACAATATATATAAGACCCAGGAAAAAACATCATATTGAAATTAGACATGACAACCCAATAGGAGAAAGAAATTCATAAGAGTAGACACAAACAGGCCTTGATTTATATGCTTTCAGTTTAGTATATTTATAGGAGAAACCTAACTTTAATTTTAAATTTTATTTTAACATATTTACTATGAAATTACAAAGCATGTGACAATAAAATTAATTTAAAATTAAAGCAAAACAATCTTTAACACCATGGAATCCTAAATACTAATATTAAATGTAAGCATGATCAATATGTCATAGTAAAACTTTCAAATAGAAAATTATAGCAAAAAATTAGAAGAATAAATTTAGGGAAAATTATAAAATTCAATTTGGTTCATTATGGGCAACAAAGGAAGCTTTGACTGGATGTAAATTACAGATGACAACCAATGACTAGTACCCATAGGATTGACAATATATTTCTACTGGGTGAGTCTGGCATGAGAATGCTTTCTTCTGATCCAACTAGGATTGTTTACAATGGAACAAGTGTTTGCAAAAATTAACTACTTGAGCTCCCTTCTATTAGATAACTGCCACTTAAGACTCCCACAAAAGACTCCCACTGACACTATTAAACTTTTCTCTGTGCTGTACACAACATCCTGAAGTTCTAGTTAGTGCATAGCTGGAGCCACTCTTCAGAGGACTATGATTTACCTTGTCCTACCTATTCTACACATGTGTCTGTCCTTCGTTCCTTCATCATCTCAGCCAGGTCTCCACAACCAAGCCATGTAGGACATGATGAGCAATGAAGACTAAACATTTCAGTGTTGTGATATTGCTTCCTAGATATCACATAATGAAGTAAAAGTATTATCTGAAAATGCATTACTAATAATCTTCAGAAAAACTGGAAGATGACATCAACCTATATGTCAGAGCTTATGTGTTTGTATGTTTATGTGTTTGTGTGTGTGTGTGTGTGTGTGTGTGTGTGTGTGTGTGTGTGTGTGTTTAAATCCATGAGATGGATTGTTTTAATAGTACTAGTGAATTCTAGAGGAGCAGAGACCTTTTCAAAACAACAACTACACAGCACATATACTGAAAAAGGAGTCAGTAATAAGTTTATCAATTAATTTTCAGCATAAATAGTGGAGGACAAATGACACTGTACTGTCAACTACAAAGTATGGAATGAAAACAATAACATTCAGTTAGCATTAAAATATAGTATAAAATAAGAGATAAGTATTCTTTTTGAACAAAATAAGTATAAGTTTTCAATAGAAAAGAAAAGAAAATTTAAATCTGAATTGAAATAGAGTGTGTGCTTATTTATGTATGTATCTGGAATAACTAAGAAAATTAATTTGCCTTTAATTAATTAAAGGCAAATAGCTGAGGTTTGTTTTTATTTCTGTGCTATTCAGAATAATGGCTTTGATTATATTTGGGTTCCTGCATGTTCCTTATACAAGGAATACAATTCACGTAAACTTCAAAGTAGTCAAAGCTACTTTATAAATGTTGTATTAAGTGCCAGAAATCAGGATTGTTTTTCTTTTGAAGAGGATCAGTAAGTTGGGCTACTAGAGAGATCACCAAGTGTATAGATAATATATTATATTTTGTAAAGATCATAGTTACATGGAAATAGCATATGGTAAAGATATCTCAACCCATAGCTTGCAATTTATTTGTATTTATATGCATAATAATTTTTAATTCCACATTTTCCAGTAAAAATGCTTGAATGATCTGTAGTTCATATTTATTAGTTTCTTGCTCAAGGTCACCAAGTTGCACATTAATGGCATCATTGTATGTATAATGAGTGAGCTTCAAAATCAAATTGGCATGAAAGTAACACATGAGTGTCTTCATGTTTGAATTCTGAGAGTGGAGAATAGATTTTGTGGTTTAATCTTGTTGGCAGAAGGATTATATTCAAATTGACCTCCTTGTGTGCTCAAAGATTTCCTTGTGAAGCTGTGAATTCTTGTCTTTTTTCTTTATAAAATAAAACATTGAAGTTATCATTGTCCTTCAGCCAAGGACTGTCTTGCTTCTTCTGAAGCTGAGGAAATTAATGTTAAGGTGGACAATAAAGGTGCCATTGTCCATCTTACAAATGTTTCTAGGTACAAAGTAAGGGAAGGTTTGGTATTTGGGTGCAATTTTAAGAAAGTATCATTGCAGTAGGTGGTATGACAACATGGGATATATATTTTGAATAGATATTTAAGCAGACACTATGTTTAATCAGGGAAACAATAGATGGAATGAAACAGTAAATACATATTAAGAAAAATATATGAGTGCCATAGTAATTTCATTTCTTCTCACCTTGCTATGAACTCAAAGCAGCTGGTTGGTATGGATCAAATTTGTAGCTACAAATTTCCTAGTACTTTAAGTAACACTGAGAAACAACTATGAAAACAAAATGTGTTTTCTAATAATCACATTGCAGCATTGACAAGGGAGCCTCTTATGTCTTTCTCAGCATCAGAGCTAAGGAATACAAGTTAGCTTTGCAAGCATCACAGGGACGCATGCTTCATTAGAGAGAAATGTATGCTAGGATGCACAGCAAGGGAAAGGAAAGGACTCAAGAGTGAAACACTGTAACATAAATAAATCAAAAATATGTAAATTAATAAGTTTATATAATGAAACTTGCTGTATTACCAGTTGTCTATAAAAAAGGAAAACAATGTTTTGTTTATAAAGAGCTGATTAAAAAATATATTGGATCATAATAAGAAAGATAGGATGGAGCTATGATTGTAATAGTGAATGGAGAAAAACACACATGGAAAAGGGAAAAGACCATGTTAAGCCTCCTTAGGAGAGAGACTCACTGGGAATTTGAGCCTTCTTCCTTGCTCTGGTATAGCATAACAATGTGACGCTAATCAAATTTACAGGAGTAGACTTTGGGAGTAGATCTTGGCTTTAGTTACAAAATAGCCATAGTAGATTAAGCAGCAGAGGAAACTTTCTCAAATTTTTGAATCTTTTAAATCTAAGATCTTTTAAAGGAGCTGAAGGTATGATAATTAGGAATGAAATTTTAAACACAATTGGAGTTGTAAACTTAGACTAAATAACTTAGATATGTAAGGTTATATTTCAAAATATCTATTTCATTTTAATGTAGGTATATATCTTAACTTCAAAATCATACTCATTGAAAATATAGAAATACAGAAAATTAGGCATCATGTCCCATTCCTAACCATGAGAAGCTATGTGCAACTAATAGTTTTTGTGAGAGGGAGAGCCAGTTTTTTTTAAAAGAATGTAGCCCATTATAATTTGAGCAGGCTCCAAAGGATGTCTACACAACTAAGAACATATGAGCAATAGCAGTAGAATTGATATGTATAAAAATTTGTTATAAACTTGTGTGGGTAGAAAAGGAAAGGTGGATTACATAGGAGTTGCAGGTTGTGTAAAAATGATTAAAAAACACAGAACAAAATTCCTAAACTGTAAAAAATTACACATTTCAAATTTCAATGTTCTATACCTAAGACATTGGTATTATTAAAATGACTATAATTTTTCTTTAGGATTTCCACAGTACAAGAACATTAATCATTTCTGTATTATAACTGACACTTATATCTCTGATTTTTATTTATATACTAAATATATATCAATCAATAACATAAAATATGTTTGAAAAGAGTTGTCTATTGGGTGTCTGAAGATGGGAAGAACTGATTTCAAACTTATGATACAAATTGTAGACATTGGCAAATATGTGAGTCATACATGGAAAGTCCCAATGTAAGATAGAAAAAAAACCTCATGTTCAAATCCTTCAAAATGTAAAGCTGATAACTTGAATCTGTTCAGGAGGAAATACTTTTAGAAATATTAACACACAGGTGAGATCTAATATGGAAGCTTATGTATATAAAAACTAGGCAGACACTAAATTTTTGATGCCTAGGTCACTGCAAAATGTAAGCAAATGAGAATCAGAAAAACAGAAAATGTTAAATACATAGTTTTACTGAAGTGTACATATATACAAGTATGTATGTTATTATTTTTATGGCCAGAGGAAAACAAGGCCAGCACTTGTTACAGAATTTTTGGTCTTCAGTATGTTTATATTAAAGTATTGAGAAACATAAACAAAGTTTTGCATTAACTTTTTAATATATTATGAAATTTCATAATTTCCCATTTTGTCTAGATCTAGCTGAGATATGTATAGGCAAACAACAGCATTGAATGAACTGATTAAAAACGTCAAAATTGCTGAAACTTCATGTTTATGAATTGTTTGAGTTTAAAAGTAATACATAATTAATTAATCTATAGACTGCATTAGAAATTGATATATTACATAGAAAATAAAGATATTTGTTACTAACAATAGAAACTATGTTATTATAAGGCCTGTATATTTTAACTTTAGGGCAAAGAATTAGCAATCACCAAAATGAGTTCAAAGTTTGCAAAAAAAAAAAAAAAAAGAAAAAAGAAATCAATTTTCTTTACAACAGTAAAAAACAGTGAAGTAATATTAAATATTAAATTAATTTTATAAATATTAAATGGTTTTTATGCTTGATATACTCAGCAATATTTTATGCAATAAATAGACTAAGTATAATTAAACAAATAAAATAGCACAAAAGTGAAATAATTTTACTAATGGAAAGCATTAGTCCTAATATATAAAATTAGGGGAAGAAAATCTTTTTGCTCAGATAAAAAGCGATTTCCAAGACTGTCTTAGTAGACAGGGTAGGATTGTCACAAGTGGAGCAATACATTTGTTCAAATCAATATGAAAATGTGCCATTCAGAAGTGCCAGCATTGTCTCATGCTTCCTTCATAATTCAACAAAGAATTTTGTTTGGCAATATAAAATCTTGCATCTATCTTCATGCCAGATCAACCTTTTAAATCACTTCTGAACCATAAAGATTTCATTAGAGTATGACAAATCCCAGGACAATCAGCCATCCCAACATTTAAGTGGCATGGTTATCTGTCTCTTGGATTCCCTGATATTGCTTTGTATACTTGTGGGCTCACTTACTCTCCTGGAGTATTTTAGCCTACAAGTTTTCAATAGGAAGGAAGACTCTAGGGAAAACAATTTTGAAGTAATAATAACTGCTTACATGTGTGACTAGATGGGCAGTCATGAGCACAAGGATAGGTTTTAGACTCATAAATGATACTGTGACACTTTGTCATTGCTCGAGATTTTGAAAATGGTTATCTGTAAATCACCAATCTTAAATATAAATGCTATATATCTGACTCTACGTTAAAACCATTGCCTCTGAGGAGAAAATGGTGAGAGTGGCTTATGGAACGAAAGCAACACAGTGAAAATGACAGGTCTCTGAGTGGCAATTTTGATTCTTGCTTCCTGCCTAGCTGCCTCATGAACTTGTAAGAAGCCTGGCTCCCTGCCTCTTAATTTGTCAATTTCCAAGTGTCTATCACAAATAGATTAAGACTGTTGTGATGAGACTTTAATAAAAGTGCACTTTTCAAAAATCTTGCATATATGTTAAATATAGTAAAATATATCTCACTTTCAACACATTTATAGGAGTTTGTGTATGGCATTAGCTTTAACAATGAGAGTCTCTCTAAATACCAAAGGGGCTACTTTTTAGTGACATGGATGCAAGGGCCATTTGCATGTGTCTTTTATCCATGCAAGAGAAAATTGATCATTCAATATGCTTGTGATATTCATACATATTGTCTTCCAAATTTACATTTAAGTTAAAGGATATAAAATAGTGCTTTATAGAGATAAAATATTCTTTTCACTGTTTCCATATGAGTGAAAACTTGTAAATTTAAGTATTTAAATTTGAAGGCTGTCACCCTTTAGGGGATTGTAAATACCTATGTTAATATCAAATTAACCAAGCAAACATATAAAGGAATTAAGACCTTGAAAGACCCAAATTTATAATGTCTGAAAGTAGATATTGTATATGGAGATCATTTATTCCACATGAACTTTGTCTCAGATTATACATTTAAACATAACATTTCCATATGATTGTTGAATTAAAAAATGAATCTGTACATCTATATAACTCCCTACATTACTTATGCATCCATATGCATTCTCTTGTTCCTTAACTCCTCGATTGTTGCCACCTGAAGAGAAACTTGATATATCTGAAACTCGCATCATACAGTATTTCAAATACTTTAAGTTCTAAGATAGAAAGGCAGATAAGACTCTAAACTAGATGTTAACTGACTAATTATAATTAAAGCTGAGGCTTGAATTTTAAAAATCATTTTTCTCTCTGATTTTGCTGTATATACCCTGTGTTAGAAACCATTACTCTAATCAGATTGGGGGCGGGGATGTGGAGGAAAATACTTTGTTCCAGAAAGCTTGATTTAATAAAGTAAGAAAATGGATCTTACGGCAAAACCAAACCTGAAGCTAAAGTCTCCAGTAACTGAGACTGCGTTGGAGCATTAGTAACAAAAAGACCAAATACATACTAGACCGGCAGTTCTATGTGTATGTATTGGAGATTAACGTTACCCAATTAGACACAAGTAAAATATTTCATTTTTAAAGATGTTATTTCTTCATCAATAAATGGAGAACACATCAGCCTCATTTTGTAAGGGTTTTTGTTTTGTTTTGTTTTGTTTGTTATTTTGTAGCACTGGATGTCCTGGAACTTGCTCTGTAGACCATGCTGTCCACAAACTCACAGAGACCTTCCTGTCTCTGCCTCCCAACTGTTGGTATTAAAGAAATGCACCACCACAGCCCAGCAGATGAGTTGATTTTTAAATAGAAAACATAATAAAAATGTTCCTTCCCCGAAAGGAGGTCCAGTGACATGACCAAGTTTTGACCTAGCTCAAGGGGAGGCTCCAAGGCCTGACACTATTACTAATGCTATGGTTTGCTTACAGACAGGAGACTTATGGCTGCCCTCTGAGAGGCCCAACAAGCAGCTGACTAAGACAGATGCAGATACTTACAACCAATCAATGGACTGAAGTCAGGGACCCCTGTGGTTGAATTAGGGAAAGGCTGGAAGAAGCAGAGGAGGAGGGCAACCCTATAGGAATTCCAACAGTCTCAACAAATCTGGATCCCTTTGATGTCTCAGCCACTGAACCACCAACCAGGCAGCAGACATTAGCTGACATGAGGACCTGACATATGCAGCAGAGAACTGCCTGGTCTGGACTCCGTGAGAGAAGACACATCTAACCCTTAAGAGACATGAGGCCCCAGGGAGTGGAGAAGTCCAGTAGGATGGGGAGTGAGGGGTGGGGACATCTTCTTGGAGATGGGTGAGGAGTAATGGGATAAAGAACTGTGAAACAGTGGACCAAGAAGGGGATAAGGACTGGACTGTAAAAAAGAATTAAAGAAAAAAAAGTTCCCTCCCTACCAGTTCTGCAGAGTCTAATAGGAGTTGAATACCAGAGTGACTGCAAAGGAGATATTAAGCATGTATGGTAAATGAAGATAACAAGATCAGATATGAATAATAAATTATGTATTTCATGAAGAGAATTCACAGAAAAACAGTTCTATTGGAAAATTTTTAATATTTAGGCTTTATTGTATATTAAAATTCTATTAAACATGCATTCATGATATGTTACTGATATCATTAGGATAGTTATCTATTTGGGTAATAGGGTCAATGAGCAATATTTCATAAATAACTTAAAGGTCAAAGTACTACACATTTAAAGGGACTGATAAAAGTTCTATTATTACATGAATGTGGCATCATAAAGAGCAGGAATGTTCTGAACACTGGTCTTATAAGTTGAGATTAATCTTATTAGATATTCATGTCATAACACATGTAGTTTTCAAGCATACATTTATATAATACAGTTACTTATGTCCAAATAAAAGTAGCATCAACATATGCATGTGTGTGTGTGTGTGTGTGTAATATATGTGTGTGTATGTGCATATTTGAGGAGTGAAAGTTTATTATACTTCAGATTTCCACTTTTTCTTTTTCCTACTTAAAAGTGATGCTGTCGTTCTATTATTGCTTCACTGGCCATCTGCTAGGCCTTTTTGATGAGTGTGCTATTTTTTTAATGTGCTGCTATAACTGGGTAGTAACATTTTCTTGGTAATCTTTGCATCAAGACACATAGAATCTCTTAGGCTCTATTCATCTGGTGTGGTATCCTAGTTTTTCATGTCAAGAACGCTGACCTCAGAGCTAAAGTAAGACAGTTTCTTTCCTCTTTAATTATTTTGAAAAGTTTAGGAAGAATGTGTATCTATCTGTTCATATCTTTAGCATTTGGAACCATTCAAATATTTTAAAATGCAAATTCAAACTAGAAAAATGAGCATGGCTGGGCTTTTTATTTAGGGAATCGATTGCTGACCCAAACTTCTTCCAACCTTTACATCTATATATGTTCCTTTCTTTTCATTTCTGATTCTGGTTCACTGATTCCTGATTCTGGGAATTTTATTCATCATTGTTCAGGCAAAATAAAGTGAAAAAGCTGAGTTGGTAATTATTATTTTACACCATTTTGGAGACATACACTTACTTGGATGTTGATGTATGCAGATAAAAAGTATGTTAAAAGAATCCATACTGTAATCTGCCTAGTAACATGATGTGTGTGAGATTCAGTGAGGAACAGTTTTTCTTGAGCCTCAGCTCCTCCTTCAGCAAGCAAATGTACAGACTACTAACAGTGTTGACCAAAATCTTCCACTCTATCTATCTATGGATAGTGCTGGAAGACATAAAGGTCAAAGACATAAAGATTGTGTGCATCAGAGAGACCAAGAGACTTTATCCTATATGTATTGTACTAAGGTAGAAATCAGTGGGACATGTCCAATAATAAGTCGCTAGCAATAAAACACCAAGTTCCAATGCACAGTCAATGTTTACTGACCTGCCCTACATTAGCAAATAAGATTTCCTCGATGCTCTGATTTTCTTAATAGAGGTGGTTCCTTGGCCCACAATCACCTACCCAACTGGGTAGCCCAACATTTCAAGGGTACTTTACAATTTCAATTGTATCCCCAGTACCTCAATATAACTGGTGATGAATAAAGCAGAAAACACAAGCATGCTTCAATGAGGTACAAATGGTTTTCCAAGATGGCTGCATTGTCTTTTGCTGGGCGGTGGGTGACAGCAATAGTTAATAGACTCTTATACCTCCTCTATAATAGGACAAGCAGCCAAATACAAGAATAGAAAAGAAGCACCAGAAAGTAACCAGACTCCACAGAAGGGACACAATAATTATTCATAAATAGAACAGACTGACTTTCTGAAAACGTGTATTATATTGAAAATAATTTATTCATTTAATACACAATTGCCAAGGTTTTACATATCTAAATTTTTCCAGGTGCCCCTGCCTCCCTACTAAAGAGAAAAAGACACATATACTTCTTAAACACACATGAGGATTTTTCCATGACAAACTATGCATTACATCACAAATTAAGACAATTTACAAAGACATAGATTTCTGCTGACCACATGGAGTGAAGTAAGATATAAATAATAGAATGAAAATGGACAATTCTTAAATTAAACAGCACTCTCATATAATTAATGAATCAAAGAAGATATCATAAAACAGTAGAAAAACACACATACATCTGAAATTATCATAATTTATTAGAACTTGGACATTACAATAGATGTGTCAGCAGGAACTATAGCAATAAAAACAAATACTCAAAAGCAAAAACATGAAATATTTGAAATGAGCCGCACAATTTCAGAACTAAAGGAAAGAGAGTAAAATCAAAGCAAAGGAACAGTAAATACAGGGAAAGAAATAGTCATATTGCCTGAGAGATAGATGAAATGT
Organism: Uromys caudimaculatus; assembly: GCA_028551405.1. Lineage (NCBI taxonomy): Eukaryota > Metazoa > Chordata > Mammalia > Rodentia > Muridae > Uromys > Uromys caudimaculatus. The sequence goes on from CM052704.1 coordinate 53,188,534, forward strand.
AATATAAAATTAATACCAGTTTAGATAAAAATTTGAAATCATAATTAAGAGTAAATTATGATTAACTCTGTAGAAGTGAGCAGTATCTATGATCTAAAAATATGAACAAATGAGAGAATCTACTTGAATAGAAATAGTTACTAGAAACATAGACCTTATCTTTTACTTTGTTTGCCCAATAATTGTAGAAGATGGATCCTAAAATCAGTGAATCAAATCAAACATCTGATATCAGATGATATTATTAGAATTTATATAAGGTTGAACTTAATATCTATCATAAGTTGAAAACCAACAATAGCCTATCTCTGTTGTCTTGAAATTTTAAATTACATTTTAATTAGCTCAGTTAGAATTCTGTTGCTTTCTAATTCTTTCATGAAAATGATTTTCTGTTGTCTTTTATATGTATCTCTGTCTATGCTTATATGGTTATCCCATTTGCTTCCATGAAAAGAAAGGTCTACTTTGCCATTCTGCACTCTTCATAAATAAAGAACAGGCAAATTTAAACCAACTATATGACTGCATTTAGGAAAGTTGCTGCTTTATCTAGCTAATTGATTTATATCTTAGAATCAGACCTGAATACATCATTAAATTTGTAAATTCCGAAATGATACTTTATTCTGATACATTTTCTTTACATTGGCAGTTATTTAGTGTGAGAGTCGTTGTAAAAACATTATTATAACATTTTTTAAAAAAGTATAAGTACATATATATAAATTGCTTAGTCTTCATATCTTTGTGTTTGGCAAAGAAAAAAATGATAAACCAAACTATTTATAGACACTATTCCAAGACACAGGTATGAACTCCATCGGGATACAAATATAGCATACAAATGAGTCCATATTATTAGTTTAACTGTGTTTGAAATAATGTGTGTGATGCTACTGAAGAAACTGGACAGTGGGAGGCTGATGTGGGAAGATCACCATGAACATCAAAAGTTGTGGGTCCTATGGTAAGTTTGATGCCAGTCTGGACATAAATCACCTGTGTGATAATAATCAAACAAAAAGAAAGTAAATTTGTCTCAGCATGGGATGGTATAAATTCAGAATATAAATGTATATTGTCTTCAATCAGACAATTGCATTTTCTTTTAAAAAACTTGATGTATACTTTTATAAGTTTATTAGGAAAACACTGACTATAATATAACTGAAAAGAATGGCCATTTTAAGTATTGAAGCAAAGTTGGTTTGGGGCAAACCTTAAGATCAACAGCTTCTTCTTCACTGGGAAACATTTCAAAGTGTCCTTATATTTCACTAAATTGCAAATGAAATATCAATCATGCTTATGATAATGTGCAATTTAGTGAAGTTTAAATGGATATAGCAGCTTTCACTTTTTTTATCATCTATATTGAAATTTCTGAGGAATACTTTCTGCTAATCAGAAAATATTTTCAAAATCATTACAAAATATAAGTCCATAATACACAAAATTCAGGATAAAAATAATGTATAATCAGATATTTTTCTCCACTAGTATATAAACAACTAGAAGTAGCACAACAGTGGCTTGGAAATATTGATTAAAATATCAAAAGTGTCTTCATTTACCACAGGGGTTGTTGTTTTCTAACCTTTCTTTGACAGCTTATGTCATCTTGACAAACCAGTTAGCATCAATGACTTACGGCTGCCTGCACCCTGCATTTAACACAGTCAGTCTCCACACTTCGGATTGCCACACTCCATTATCATGTTTCTGTATGTCAGACATGTTTGAAGGATATTATTTTCTTGAAGTGTAAATTCCTCTATTTGTCTTTCAGTGTCAGTGTCAAAATATGTGATATTGGAACACTAATCTAATCCTTTATGAAACTATAAACAGACAAAAACAATGTCAAAATTTGATTTTGATTGATAGATTGTTATTTATGAATTTGAGATTCAGATGAAGACTTCAGAGAATGCTTATGTTTTGTGCCAGCAAGGATCAAAAACAAACTATTCATACAGAATTTAAATGGTGACACATAAATATATTCAACAACTTATAGCTTTGACGGAACTTTTAAATACAGGTTTCAGAGCAATTATTTTGCAAAGGGAGATAAGTTAATAAGCTTGGAGTCCTTTATAATTTCAATGTATAGTAGATAACTATTATATAACATATCCATATAAAGCATAGATGAATAGCTTCTAAATAATCAATTCTAGACGTTTGGTGCCTTCACCCATCTAAGAGGTGAAATCAACTTAATAAAGTAGATATTTGCAATGATTACCTCTTCTCAAATATTAACCAGTGATCCCTCTGGATTAGCAATTGTATCATAGCAAGTCAACAAAGCTAAACACTTATGCTTGCATATGCCAAGTATATAATTATAGGTAATGGTGAACTGATGGCAATTGAAGTGTATATTAAACAATGAACAGTATAATATATAATCACATGCCAAGATATGTAAAGATAATATTTTATTTTTCAGAAAGAAAATTAGTTATTGGGTTATTGATGAGTTGGAGTTAATGGCTCATCAGCCTGAATAATAAAGATTAAACATATAAACAAAAGTCTTCCTAAGCAGCAGAAATTAACATATTTTAGTTAAAATGTGAAGTTAAACATAAATTAAGAAGAGAAATGAAACAAAATGGACCTACATGATAAAACTGGAAAGTTCATGGAATCTATAACATTAACTTCACCGAAGTCTCCCAGTAATGGGGACTACCCGTCCTCTATAACTAGGCAAGGCATCAAGTGGAGGAGCAGACACCACCCCACCTACAAAACATTCCATCTAGAGTTTGTCCTGTTTGCAAAGCATTCTGGAACTAGAACCTTGCAGAACCATCATCAGAGCTCCAGAGAGACTTATTTCAAACAATCAATGGAAGCAGATACAGAGTAAAATAGCCACACATTAGTCAGAGCTAGAGGAGTCCTGCTGAGGAGGGAAAGGAAGGATTGGAGGAACCAGAGGACTCAGGGACACACTATGAGAACATGGCCTGCAGAAGCAACAAACCCTGACTCTTGGGAACTTAAAGCTCAGGGAACCTGTAGAAGGCTGACCTATGTCCTCTACATATATGTATGGCGGAGAAACTTGGTGGTCTTGTGAAAATCCTCACAGTAGAAGTAGGGGGCTGTGCCTGGTCTCATTGTAGCTTGATATACTGTGTTTAGTTGATGTCTATTTTGATGGGAGGCAGGGGGAGTAGGTAGAGGGGGAAGAGAAGATCTTGAAGAAATGGAGACAGAGGGGGAAGTTCTGGGTTATCAGAATGACAGAGAGGGTGTGATATCTGTGGGATGAGGAGGGAGAGGAAACTTTGTAAGGGATATAATTGTAATACACAAGAAAAGAAAAAAATCCAAGTAAGAGCAAATGTTTACTGAACTACAAAAAACAGCTTTACCACCTCCTTCACTAATGTTGGAAAACAGTTTGTAGCCACTTTTTATCTTCAAATGGATTTTCCATTCCTTGGATCAACTCATTTATTTATTCTTACTGCAGCAATTCCTAATACCCTCTATATATGAATAATTTCTAAATATATATTTTGTCTGAACATTAAAGTAAAATTTTACCTTATCAATATCTGTTTCCAGGTTCCCGAAACTACAAAAAACATTTTAAAAAGATGTTTTATTTAATCTGTGACATATTATTTTCTAATTTTATAACTGATAATGCTATGCTTTTAAGGATACACAGTTTATTACTATTAGGGTTGTTAATACAAAGTTTTTGCAAGCACAATAATGACCAATTAAAATAGTCTTATTTGCTAGTGAGAGATTATTATTAGTATTATTGTGAAAATATTAAACATAATCTGGAATAAAAGATGGCTTGCCTTGAAAGAAAATCTCTTTCATCAATATCAAAAGCTTTAATCCATTTTAACAAAGAACACCTGCAACCTGTAATAAATGAAAAAACAGGAAGAATTTACGTACTGTTCCTCATTCTGTCAAAGGATGGATGATGTGATACCTGAAAGCATGATGTTAAAAATCACATTTTGTAATACATAATATTCTGGATTTGAATACAAAATATGATTTGGTGATTTATTCCTTCAAACTCTTGACATTATTGATCATTCAGTAGGGTCTCAGATCCACAATTATTTATTAGCAATGTAAAGACTTTGAATTACTGTCTTTGGTTAGGAGTTCAGATATTCCACATGTTGTATTCTAAGGTATCTGCTTAATATCTGTGCTTTCAACAGATGAATCTCTACAGGGTATAGTACTATCTTCTGTAGATGTGATTATGCTAGGCTTCTGTCTCAAGCATAACAGAGTATCAGTAATAGTGTCAGGGATTGGTGCTTACGCATGGGTCTCAAGTTAGTCTAGTTATTGGTTAGCCATTCCTTCAGTCTCTGTCCCTTTAACAATCACTACAAATAAAATATCTTAGTGTAAATAGAACCAAGCAAGGAAAAAAATCTGTATGAGGAGAACTTAAAGTCCTTGAAGAAAAAAATTGAAGAAGATTTTATAAAATGCAAAGATCTCCTTTGCACATGGATCAGTAAAATTAACATAGAGAAAATGTCCATCTTACTAAAAGTAATCTACAGATAAATGCAATTCCCATCAAATTTCCAAATTTTTTTTTACAGACTTTGAAAGAGAAATTCTCAACCTCACATGGAAACAAAAAGCCCAGGATAGCTAAAACAACCCTGAACAATAAAAGAACTTCTAAAACAATCACCATCCCCATTCTAAAGCTGTAAAACAGAGAAATAATAATGAAAACTGCATGGTATTGGTACAGAAACAAACAGGCTGATCATTAAAATGGAATAAAAAATCCAGCAATAAACCCACACACCTATGTGTACTTGATTTTTGATAAAGAAGCTAAAATCATAAAATGGAAAAAAAAAAAACATTTTCAACAAATTGTGCATGTAGAAGAATGCAAATAGAACCATTCTTATTAACCTGCACAAAACTCAAGTACATGTGGATCAAGGACATCAACATTAAACTGGATATACCACATCTAATACAAGAGAAAGTGAGAAATAGCCTTGAGTGCATTGGTATAGGAGCTAATTTACTGAACAGAACACCAATGGCTCAGACTCAAAGATCAACAATGGATAAATGGAACCTCATGAAACTGAAAAGCTTCTTTAATTCAAAGAATACTGCCAATAGGACAAAATGGCAGCTTACAGATTGCGAAAAGATCATCACTAACCCTTTATCGGACAGAGGACTAATATCCAAAATATACGAAGAACCCAAGAAGTTAGACTCCAACAAACCAAATAATCAATTAAAACTGGGGTACAGAGCTAAACAGATTTCTCAACGGAGGAATCTCAATTTGCAAAGAAGCACCTAAAGAAATGATCAACATCCTTAGTAATCATTCTTCCTTACACCAATCAGAATGACTAAGATCAAAAACTCATGTGATAGCACATGCTGCAAGGATATAGAGAAACGGAACATTCCTCCATTACTTGTGGGGTTAAAAACTTGTACAACTACTCTGGAAATCAATCTGGTGGTTTCTCAGAAAACTGGAAATAGTTCTACCTGACAACCCAGCTATAGCACTCCTGAGCATAGACCCCAAAAGGCCTCACCACACCACAGGGACCCTTGCTTACCTATACCCATAGCAGCTTTATTCATAATATCCAGAAACTAGAAACAACCAAGATGTCCCCTCAACCAAAGAATGGATACAGAAAATGTGGTTCATTTACTCAATGGAATATTATTCAGCTAGTAAAAAGAATGATATCATTAAATTTACATGTAAGTGGATGGAAATAGAAAATATTATCCTGAATGATGTATGAATTTTTGATGAGATTAAACCTTCTGTCTCAGAGAAACCTTTTTAAGAAAGAAACTCTTCTACAGAGAGGTGAAACATTTCATCCTATAGGGAAGCTCTTTAAACTCAGTAAATAAATTCAAAATCTTCAAGAAATACCTGAAATAGATGAGATGCAGTAAGCTATCAAACGTAAACATATATAAAGTCACTCCTGAAGAACGCATAAGCAAAGCAACACTCCCAGACTATTTGACCTGCATGGAAAAAACAGATGACTCAAGCTACTAGGAAGAGGTAGAGACCAACTGAACATCATGGAAAACACTCTCCAAGCTGTTGCTGCAAAGCTGTACAGTGAGAGTGAGCTCCAAGTCTCCAACAACTTTTTATGATCTTGTCTTTGCAGGTGTAGGGTTTTTGGTGAGGCAGCTGTTTTTGAGATATTACTGCTCTTGTAACATCTCATCCACGTCCCTGGGGTTAACAAAAATAAAATTAAATACTTCACCAATTTGGACACTGGTAGAATCAGTACTTTGTCCTTTTGACAGTTCCTTATCTGCAGTGAACAGTTATTTATTCACCTCTCCTGAAGAATAGGTCACATGCCAATTATATATAGTTGAGAGAAGTAATGAGGATTCTGGGAACAACATCTGAGTAATCTGAAAGATCAGCAAGGTTCCTAACCCATGGTATCTCTACTGGAAAGTTTGACAATTTTTACTGTTAAAGAAAACAAAGAACTTGTAAATGGTACATGCTTGCTTTATGCTAGTCTATTCTTGGATTAACCCTATTGGGATTTTGTTTCTATGTTTGTTTGTTTTTTTCTTTGTTTTTCATCTGACCAAGAGAGCGTCTTTTATCCATTATTTATGTATTAGGGGGTATCTTTATGCTTCATCAGAAGGAAAGTAAAGAACATTCACTCTCTGTGTTTCCCAGAAAGGATTAATGGCCACTTTGACTCTAGAGATTGATGAAGAGAGCACATCCAAACTCTTTCAAAGATCTACCAGCCTGCATATGGGACATCTGTTGTCTTAGCTCTTCTATTGCTTATAAGGGGGTTTATAAAAGAAATAATCTTATTGAGCTTAGAGTTTCAGAGATAGTTGATGATGGTAAGGCAAACCCAAGGTGGTAGAAATAGTCAGCAATCATGGGATTACATTGTCATCTGTAAGTAGGAGGCATAGACAGGCATTATTTGTGGAATGTATCTTTTGCAACCTCAAAGTGTGCCGTAAGTGACACCACCTCTTAAACCATGCCACATCTCCTAATCTTTCACAAACATTTCCAACAATTTGGGAACAAGTATTCAAACCTGTTAGCGAATAGGGGACATTTTCATTAATCCTACCACATCTGCCATCTGTGAGTAGCAGTGAACTTCCCAGCAGAGGTGAGGACATGGAACAATATCTGCTGATAGAGTACCACACCAGTTGGTCCATTCTACTATGTCTACTTTACTCTAAAAATGAAGCAGAACTCCCAGTGTAATTTCTAAAAGATCCCCCCCCAAAATACATTTATCTTGACCATATTTTTTCTGAATGTCTATAATGCCACAACATGGTAATATTTCTGTGGAGAATCCACTCCTGTGAAGTTCCAACAGAATAGGAAGTACCTTTTAATAGTCACAGTTTAGGCAACATTATATACTTTATGTTGTTCTACATTGTGGCAGATTGAATAGGTTTGGCCCCCATAGACTCCTGTGATTGAATGCTTGACCTATGGGGAGTGGCACTGTTAGTATGTGTTGCCTTGTTAAAATAGATGTGGCTTTGCTAGAAGAAGTATGTCACTTTGGAGGCAGGTTTTGAGGTGTCTTGTGCTTCAGCTATACCTAGTGTGTGACAGTCCTCTTCTGTAGATCAAGGTGTAGAACTCTAGAGGTACCATGTCTGCCTGTAGTCTGCCAGGCTTCCTGACATGGTGATAATGGAGTGAATCTCTTAAACTGTAACAAAGTCTCAACTAAATATTTTTTGTTGCTGTTGATGTTTATAGAGCCCCTTTGCTCATGATGTCTCTTCACAATAAAACCCCAACTAAGACATACATATTTAGACTAATATACTTAGTTTTTACTTAAAATTTCATATTGTATTGTTTTTATGGTTGTTTCAGATGACCATTAAACTGGTCTATACTATATCTTGTCCAAAAGAAGCACATGCATCATTTTATACTCAACAGTTATCAAAAATTAAAAAAAAAAACAATTTGCGAAATATTCAGCACACTGGATAATTGATTCATAAATTCAGTTTTGTACAGATGTCATTAAAGCCCTTCCCCCAACATAATCAAATAATTCTTTAGTGTTTTGTTTTTTTTTCTGAACTGTCCATCCGTGTATTCCCTAGCATTTTAATATACAACATCTTTTTTTATTCCATATTACAACTATTCTAGAAATTACCTGATTTGTTTCCTCTGAATCACAATTTCCAATATTTTCTAAGAAATAAAATTTTAGCAACTTTGGAATTTTTACAGGTATCTTAATGTTGCCCTATTGATATAATTTTAAGAGAAAAAAATCACACTGCTTCATAGTCTTTTAACATTACAAATTTACCTAAGAATTCTAAGTGTATTACTAGCTAATTAAGCATACATGATTTGACTTTTCATGTTTACAAGGGTGTTTTAAAATTATACTTCACTCCAACAGGCATTCCCTAGGAACTCACAAGCCATGTTGCCTAGTAAAGAAAATATCTTAACTACGAATTTTCCCCTTTCCCTCTCTCCAGCCTTCTTACCTACTCTTTTAATTATCTTGGTTCACAACTCCAGTAGGCAATCCCTGAATGCCCTACATCCAAGCCTGCCAGAGAAGCAGGTAGAGCAGTGAAGAACATAGAAGAGCTTCACCTTTATACTCCCTTCTCTTCTCTTCTCTATATCGAATCTTCTACTGTAACTGCCCCAGCTTTGTAGTAGACTACAACTTGTGGCCCCTCTTCACTCTCTAACACCATTAGCAGTGAACTACTGATCCTGGGGAAATAGCCTCTTTTCCTCCCTCCTGTGGACTCCCTCTTTACCTTCTCCTTGCCCATCACCATTCCTAAATGTCAGCCTCCTATAACTAGAAACACATTTTGCACAGAATCTCCAGTGGCCACACCTATCAGATCCCAGAGATTGTCTTACAGGGAGGCACTATACTCTCATAAAACCAGAAACCCTTCTGCAATAGACTCTAAATATTATAACATAGCTGAAGCACAAGTCAAAGTCCTTAAAGTACTCTTTATAAATATGACAGAAGTTCTTAAAGGGTAAATTAATAAATCCCTTAAACAAATCTTTAAAAATACAAAAAGGAGTAGAAGGAAAGGAATACAACAGCTCAAGAGGTGAAAGAGGAAATAGATTCAATAAAGATAACCAAAATGATGGAAATCTGGATATGAAGAAATCAAGGCACCCTTCCAATAACATCAGATTCATGTTTCACCAACAGAGTACAAGAAATGGAAATTTTTCAGGCATTGAAGACATGGAAGAATTAGATAACTTGGTCAAAGGGGAAATAAAGAACAAGAAAGTCCAAGAAATTTGAGACACAGAAAAAGACTAATATAATCATAATATGAACAAAGTGAGGAGAAGAAACCCAGGTAAGGGACAGAAAATATTTTCAATAAAATTATATAAAAATTGCTCTAACCCCCAAAAAGGAGATGACTATCAAGGTACAAGAAGTATACATGATATCAAATAAATTGAACTAGAAAAGAAATTCCCCTTCACATATAATAATAACAAAACTAAACATCTAGAACACAGAAAGAATATTAAAAGCTGCTAGGGGAAACGATCAAGTAACATATAAGCAAATCTATTAGAATTATACACGACTTTTTAATGTAAATACTAAAATCCCAAAGGACGTCAACAGATGTTCTACAGACTATTAGAGTCCATAGATGTCAGCCTAGACTATAATGCCTTATAAAACCTTGATAGAAAAAACCTAAACATAAATCCAGCCACTAAACCATTGATATACTGTTGTGTTCTGCCTACAAGATACACTAGTGCAAGGATGACCCACTCTTGTGGGAGTAACCCACCAGTAACTGATTTGATTCTAGGTCCATTTCAGGACATGAACACTAATTGGGGGATCAAAATTTTCACAGTTTTCAAATTTTATGGGATTCTTGAGTATATGTCTATGTCTAATGTCAGGGCTTTTAAAAAATTATCTAATTATTTTTCATTTTCATTTTATTTTATTTATATAGTTTGTCTTCTGTCTTTTTTCTTACTTCTTTCCTTTGTGTATATAGTAAGGCTTCCAGTTTACTGTTTTCATGGTTTCCTGAGTGTACAAATGACTGGTTCTTTGTTTTTTGTTTTTTTGTTTTTTGTTTTGTTTTTTTGTTTTGTTTTGTTTTGTTTTTCCGAGACAGGGTTTCTCTGTGTAGCCCTGGCTGTCCTGGAACTCACTCTGTAGACCAGGCTGGCTTCGAACTCAGAAATCCGCCTGTCTCTGCCTCCCAAGTGCTGGGATTAAAGGCATGCACCACCACTGCCCGGCTGTTTTTTGTTTTTTTGTACCTTCTCTTGGACTGTTTTCGTCTATTTGTTTGCTTCTTTTGGCTTATTTTGGTGTGTTATTTTGTGTTATCTTATTTTATGTTATCATCATCCATTAGATGATGTCTCTTAATAAGAGACAGAAAGTGAGTGGATCTGGATGGAAGGAATGGAAGAATATTTGGGCAGAGATAGGTCAAACTGCAATCATTATATACTATGTGAAGAAATAATACATATTTAATAAAGGGGAAAATACAAAATAAAGCAAAATAATACTTTATTCTGTCTGACTGCCTCTGTGATATTTTTAAATTAAAGTTTAATAAAGTATTTTAGATTGGATTATCAGATATGGCATTGTTTACCTCTAATACCTATTATGTCTCTCAATGTCAATTTCTCCGCTCATTTGTGTTGTGCACAGGTCAGTGTTAGAGTCAGCGTAGAGGAAGTGAAGACATTCAATAGGAGATGAGATCCTGTACTTGCTGCGTGGTTTCAAACATGGAGAACATAATATTCTCATAGTCACATTAATTTCATAAGCTTGTCTTATCACTGTCATCAGGATGAGTCCTGATTCCACATCCTGAGAAGTCAGTGATCAGAAGTACAAGTGCCCTCTTTTAATCTTATTCTATCCATTCTTTCCCAGGTTTCTAGGAAACATGCCACCCACTTTTTTGTTTCAGCATCTTTCCATATTTTCAGAAACATTTCATTGTTTTCTGTTATTTTTTCCCTTTGTGATTTCTAACACATCATTACGAATTCACTTATATTTTTAATGAAGGGCACAAAACAATGCTTAAAGTACTTCTTTTACTGGATATGAAATAGAGGGTTTTTTGGTTTGGGGTTTAGTTTTGTTTTGATTTTTTGTCACAAATTTACTATTGATCAATAGTCACTATAAATTCTTAATTTTTTGTCGTTTTTCTGAACACAAGCACACACATACATACACATAAATATAACACATATTCAAATGAATAAACATGCGCACATGCATGCACATGTAAGCATACACAAGCACACACATGAGCACATACACATGAACACATACACACTAAGTAAATATAAAATGCAGGCTTTTGTCTGATTGTTTTTAGAATTTTTAAATTTGAAGTTATATTTTTCCTAGACATAAAGTTAAGCTAGTATAAATTTTTGGTTAAAAATTTCAGCTCTGTTTTTTCTAATTCAACAGAATGCTGTCTAAAATTATGGGTCTTACTTTAAAAAAAAAAAAGACCCTTAATTTGTTCTTTGTCAGAGGCAAAGTGACCTTCTTTTTAATAAGAAACGTGTGAGAGATTTATCACTGAAATATTTTTATCTTTTTTACTAGACTTGAGTACTGAAACCATCTTGTTTTTCTAATCTGTCAAGATGACAGGCTTCTGGACATTATTGTCTTATATTCTGCCTGAAAACTGTCAATATTTCCCTGTACCTGAACACATCTCTCATGTTTAGTGCTCTAGTGAATGCAGAAAATAAACATTAACAAGTATGATCATTGCATTTCTTCTCAACAGCTCCCACACAGCTAAAGTTTTTTTCAGTTCCCTTGTTGTCTTCCAAGTTGTCAACTATGACAATTTTACCAACCATGCTGTCTCTAGATTGAAAATGAGAACTTTAGTTTTCTAGTTGCTAATAAGAAATTGTTGCCAAATAGTCTCTAGACTGCTTGGCTAATTGTATATTTCCATGCCTGACTCTGGTGTAGGGAATAAGTAAAACTGATTGTTTTCTCCCAAAATTGATAGTTTGGCTCTAGTGACAATTGCTCAGTAGGAGTAGTGAGCAAGGCTACATTTCCTAAGGTTATGGGATTTGGCCTGTATCAGGCACCAACAAGGGCAGCTGCACTCATGATCACAGTGTTTTCCTTAGCTCCTTACTGTAGGTGGAGGCAAAAATACATAAAAGAAAGCAGCACAGATGCCTGAAGTCTCTACCTGTTTGTTCTATTCAGTTAAGTTTCACTTCAGTATTGTGTAGCTGAAGTCAGAAAGCTAATGTCTTCAGATTAGGACCTTCCTGGAAAATCTTGATATTATTGGATAGAACAAACTAAGGTAGTACTTTATCTTAACTAAATGGGAATGGAAGGTAATAACGTGACTTTTTGTCAGCATAGCATATTTTCATAGCTATAACTAAATTGTTACATTTTGTTTATATTTTCTATTCTTTGTGAAGTTCATTCATATAAATGATGTATTTTATTCATATTCAGCCATCTTTCTTTCCCTCCCTCCAGTTCCTAGGGGATACCATTCCCATGTTTTATTTTCAGTATCATAAGAAAGAAAGTCACCAAACACAATTCAGTGTCCACCCCAACATTAGAATCAGATTATAATTACATATCCCAGAGCTGAGTGATGGAAGCTTGTGCTGAGGCTCAGTATGACTTCATCATTGGAGAAAAGTAAACTTGGTTCTCAATTATTTATTCCCATACTTCAGAAAAGGAGTGTTTAAAATATTCATTCTGTTCATTACTATGCTTTGAAATTATATTGTAAATATCCTTTTTGTCCACAGTTTGAAATTCATGAGGAGAGGTACATGCTTATTTAAAAGAACTATACTTTTGTTGGTTATTTTATGTTTTGAATAACAAGTTACACCTATATGAAAGTTATTAAAACAACATATATTACATACATACATACATTCTTTTTTGGAGTGTCTTTATTGACATTATCAGATATCTTTCACCAATGACATCTTAGTGGAAGATATGTGAGTCATCTGTTGTATAGGGATATTTAAAGAAAGAGATAGATGTGGTACAATGGATGTCAAGATTATATAGAAACAGAAATGACCTTTATGAAAGTTTACATATTTGGAAAGGTGCAATCCCTGTTCTTTATTAAATAACTAGAGAAAGAATGGGGACACCTAACAGACCTTTGTTTTACCCTTTAAGTTCCAAGTAAGTATTGATAAATAAAATTCTGACTAATATTTGACAGGATTTTTAAACAAAGGAAATGATAATTATTATTTATTTGCTTTCTCAATATTTTTTTATAAAGAATATGGATGTTTCCTTAGAGGATAACCATAATGAGTCCATAGAATTATGACATGTTACAATATGTCTCACATAATTTTATGTCAATTTGACCTAGAAGTATTTGGAAAGAGATATTTTCAATGGAAAAAAATATCTCCATAAGGTTTGCCTGTAGGCAAGTGTGCAGTGCATTTTATAATTATTGAAGGGCATAGGAATGCCCAGTCCACTACGAGGGGTATTATCTTTGGGCATATGGTCCTGCATACTATAAGAAAGCAGCCAATATAATGTGTTCCTTCACGGCTTCTGCCGCAGTTGCCATTTCCAGGTTAATTCCCTGATTGAATTGCTGCCATGACATCCCTCACTGATAGAGTATTACATACTAGTGTAAGGAAAATAAACCCTTTCACTTCTAAGATACTTTTTGATCACAGTGGGTTTTTTTTTCCTTATAGCAATATAAGTCCTAAATAAAGCACAGTGTTACCTAAACCCATAATTTAGACTCAGTTCTGGATGTAATAAATCTCATGATTTTTATTTTATAAGTGCCAACAATAAAATAGTAAAATAATTATCACTATGGTCTTAATACACCAAAATAAATTTGTTATTTTACACCTACAGAGTTAAGACAATTTCAAACTATTCTTAGTCTAGTGATATTAGTATGCTTGTAATGGCATTCTGTGTCATTTAATTGTTTTTAATTTATGTCCAGGTACAGACTTTTAAGTCATTCTTTAACAAAATAAGTTTGTTATAAATTATTCTGAACTGAAAAGTCATGAAACCTTATTTATAGAAATTCTTTATGTTACAATATTAAAGTTTACAATCATGTATTCTTAGGTTGGCAGCATCCTTTTGGCTCATTGGCTTTGAGTTGTAAATGAAAAGATGTGACTGAACATTACTACTAAATGCCATGAAGTCTGAATATTTATGCCACTCTCTATGAAATGTGACAGGCAGCCAATACTTAAGAGACAATTTCACCTTGTGTGAGGACAAGAAAAATATTACAAATACATTCCTCTAAGCAAGTCATGATGATTCATGGCAACAGCTATGCCAACCTGCATGCAAATATGAAGAAAGACAATTGAAAAATTCCAGCAAGTGTTGTTCATTTGTAAAATTATGTATTTTAACAACATCTAAAAGACACATTATTTATCTACACAAAACTTTTAACATATTTATATTTGTCTAAGATTCCCTTGACATTAAAGTATATACATATATTTGAATATGTATATACATATATACATGTATTCTATATATTTTTACATACTTTTATTAAAATGGTGAATAAAATGTACTGTCCTCTTTTATATCACATTGCTACTTCTTGTGCCTTTATAAAACAATAATTTGTTGTAAATAAAATATTTCTAGTCAAAATAAAAGAATTTTAGAGAATAGGAAGGAGTGCAATGAAAAGTGTACTATAAATCTGAAACTGTAGGTGAAACTGGAGGGGACGAAAGGAAAGGAAGGAGGAGGAGAAAAGGAAGAATAGGGAGAGAAATAGGAAGAAGCAATGGCTATTGGAATCAGTGTGGTAGCTTCTGAGGCTGCTCAGATCGCCTTCCAAGGAAGTTCATATAGATTTTACTCGTTTCCTAGTTTGCTTTCTATTGTTGTCATAAGCACCATGACAATAGAAACTTGGTGAGGGAAGTGTGGGTTTGGCTTGCATTTGACAATCTGTCTTTTAGGGATGCAAGGTTAGGAACTAAAGGCAGGTACCTAGACAGGAAGAGACCATGCAGTAACACGGCTTACTGACTTGCTTCTCATACCTCATTCAGATTGCTTTTTGATAAAACCCAAAGTAACCTGCCTAGATGCTACAACACCCAGAGTAACTGGAATCTTGTTACATTACAGACAATGTTCTCCCAGACTTGTCTACAGGCCAGTCTAGTCTAGGCATTTCCTTAGTTGGGATTTCCCCTTCTTGGCTGTGTCAAGATGGTAAAAGTAACTATTATAACAGCTACAGAAACACTTCAAAGTCTGAAACTTAGCTTCTTTTCCATAATCCATGCTAAAATATTCTAAAACAGTTATGTGGGATGGTGGTCACGGTAATATGAGCTGTTATCTTTCTTGTCAAGAAAAAAAAATGGACTCATACCTGTAGATGTTTTGAAGTAAACATACTTTGAAAGAAGAGGTTTGAACAACTATACTGAGGGAAAATTTACATATGTTTAAGCCCAGCTGAGGTACTGTTAACATGAAGAACACTGAATCTTGCAGTTTAATAATCTCATGAAATTGTATAGACTCTAGGGCTGATGCCTCAACTTGATCAGTAGGTGATCTACATTTCTTGGACGTAGCCATGACAAGAAGAAGCCTCAGGCCTCAAGCTATCTTTCGAAGCCCTCATATACTTATAACAGACCATTATATCTGCCATGTGCAATATTTATATCTCTATGCTTATGTTGACTTGGGAAGCCACTCCTTTGGGATTCTGGAGGGTTTCTCCCTCAGGAAATCTTAACATGAGAATTATGTTGGAAGACTGAGGGTTGTTTGTAACACAAAACTAGTAGGCGCAAATAATATTCTCCTTTATCCTCTACTTACCATTGTAAATTCTAATATTTACAGACAGCTCTCATGTTAGTAAAAACCAGCAAAGAATTTTAAGATAAGTGATGAAGGACTATACAATCAATTATTCAGAAATCATTAGGAACAATGTGTGTATGGATAAAAGGCAAATAATATGCAGGTTTCATATAGTAAAATATAAAGCACAATAGATCTACTAAGTAAAAAACAAAGCAAAACAAAACCAAAGAACCTAAGAAAAACATAACAACTGAGAAACAGATTAGAATCTTCCTGGAAGATCAATGATGTAAGCTCAGTTGATATCAAAATATAGAAGACAGCATGGCCTTCACTGATAAAGCTTTCAAATTAAGATTTTTCACATAGCTAAAAAACCTTTTCCCAAACTTTTAGATTTTTAAAAAAAGTTTTAAATACAAATAATACATTTACATGCTTTTCATCGTTCTCTCTGCTACTTCAACTTCTGCCATCTTCCCCAAACAATCTTTTTTTATCACTATTATTGTTTCATAATTATATTTTAAAATCTCATTTCTAGAAAACAAATATGTGAAAATTATCATATAACCATTCCATTTGTCTTCTTCATATTATTGTAGCAAAATTCCTGGGAATATAAATCTTAAAATAATAAAGGGTGCTTTAATCTATTTGACTTTCTGGCTTTGGTTCTACAATCTGTATATGACAAAGGCTCATAACAGGGAACTGTGAAAAACAGAGAGAAAAACTGGCATAAAGTCCTGGTATCACCTGCAAAAATACATTACAGAGACTCAGAGATTCAACTTCCCTTTATAAGCACTGACTGCAGAAATGCTGGAGCATCTGCTATTTTTTTTTTCTTTTGGCAAGGGACTAGCATCCTAGTTTTAAACATATGAGCCTTTATGGACCAGTTATCAACGATGGCACTCAGACATATATGTAGATCTCTCTGACTATCTTTCTGTTTCTTTTATTCTTTGTATTTATTGAAAATTAGATTAAATATCTTCAGCTTTATCAAAACTTTGGATAGATTATAGATTTGTTTACACTTAAACTCACTATTTTATAATGTTAACAATTTTCCATTTTGGATTATTCATCAAAACCAAAAATAATCAAGTTGACATTATTAACTACACTTTAAGTTTCAGTTAAGGTCAGAAAATATGTGCTAGTTATTGTTTACATTCTTTTAATATCCATCCTAGGAAGTAGAAGAGTGGTCAAACTGGACTTACTTATTACACAATATTTTTATACTTGGCATTATTTAGATAAAGGAAATTTACAGGCTTACTTATGTTAAGGCATTAGAAAATTTGCATATTCATGTATCCCCCATGGATACCACAGCATTTCTTTATAACCAATAGAAAATGAGAGCATCAAGGAGTTGTTACATATTGACACAAATACAGATAGACATTGTGTTAGTCAGGGTTTCTATTCCTGCAGAAGCATCAAGACTAAGAAGCAAGTTGGGGAGGAAAGGGTTTATTCAGCTTAAATTTCCATGTTGTCGTTCATCACCAAAGGGAGTCTGGACTGGAACTCAAGCAGGTCAGGAAGCGGGAGCTGATGAGGAGGCCATGGAGAGATGTCACTTATTGCCTTGCTTCTCCTGGTTTGCTCAGCTTGCTTTCTTATAGAACCCAAGACTACCAGCCCAGGGATGGCACCAACTACAATGTGCCCTTGCCCCTTGGTTACTAAGTAAGAAAATGCCTTACAGCTCATGGAGGCATTTCCTCACCTGAAACTCCTTTCACTGTGATAACTCCAGCTTGTGTCAAGTTGACACACAAAACCAGCCAGTACAATTGACCCTTTATCAACTTTACACACAAACACATCACTATTAAGCCTCAACCCTTACTTTCGTATTCATCCCCAAGATCTAAATAACTTTAATAGTCCCATAGTCTTCACATATTAAAATTTCAATCCCTTTAAAATATCTAATATCTTTTAAGATTCAAAGTCTTTCAAAAATTCAAAGTCTCATAACTGTGGGTACCACTAAAATAACTTTGTCAAGAGGAATAAATATCAGGTCACAGTCACAATCAAAAGCAAATTCAAGCTCCCACTGTCCAATGTCTGGGATCCACTCTCGATCTTCTATGGTCCTCCAAGGGCTTGGGTCACTTCTCCAGCTTTGCCCTTTGTAGCACACACCTTGTCTTCTAGACTCCAGTTGCCTGTACTCCAATGCTGCTGCTGTTCTTGGTGGTCATCTCATGGTACTGGCATCTCAAAAACACTGCTGTCTTCTGCTGCAACTAGGCTTCACCAATAGCCTCTCAGGCTCTCTTTATGGTTCCAAGCTTCAACTCCTTTGCATGACCCCTTCAGTCCTGGGCAATCAATTGCAACTGAAGCTGCACCTTTACCAATGGCTTTCTGAGTCCTCTCACAGTGCCAAGGCTCGCTGCTCCTCATGACCCCTTCATGCCTTCAAAACCAGTACCACCTGGATGACTCTTACACATTACCAAGTCCAGCCACAGCACAAGGTACAACCATGGCTATGTCTAGAACACAGCCTCTGTGCTCTCAGAAAACACTTCACAGAAGATTTCACCACAATGATGCTGGTTTCTTCTTATTCACCGCTAATTTAACTCCAGCTAACCAGCATCAACAGTCCCAGTAATGCAAAAGTTTCACTTTATTAGTTCTGGTATCTTGTTAATCATAGCTGATTCTTCAGTCCAAGGTAACCAAAACCACAGAATCTTCACAATTAAAATGGCAACAGCCCTGATAAGAGTTTTTAATCTTCCCTCTGATATTTCACAAGTCAGACCTCTATCTTCTGCACTGTTCTCAACATTATATTCCAAGCTCCTACACAACATCCCAGAGAGCTCTTAACACCAAATGGCTCTTCTAGCCCAAAGTTCCAAAGTCCTTCAACAGTCCTTCCCAAAATGTGGTTAGGTTATCACAGGAATACTCCACTCCTGGTACCAATTTGTCTTAGTCAGGGTTTCTATTCCTACAGAAGCATCATGACCAGGAAGAAAGTTGGGGAGGAAAGGGTTTATTCAGCTTAAATTTCCATGTTGCCATTCATCACCAAAGGAAGTCAGGACTGGAACTCAAGCAGCTCAGGAAGCAGGAGCTGATGCAGAGGCCATGGAGGGATGTTACTTATTGGCTTGCTTCACCTGACTTGCTCAGCTTGCTTTCTTATAGAACCCAAGACTACCAGCCCAGGAATGACACCACCACAATTGGGCCCTCCTCCCTTGGTTACTTAGTGAGAAAATGCCTTACAGCTGGATCTCATGGAGGCATTCTGCACCTGCAACTCCTTTCTCTGTGATAACTCCAGCTTGTGTCAAGTTGACACACAAAACCAGCCAGTACAGACATTATTGTCCAACTGTAGGCCGGGATCCACAGCAGCTTCCTGAATCTTGAAGAAATAAAGAAGTGTTTCATGTACAATTTCAGAGACTATGTCCTTGGAAATGCTAGAAATATTAACACATACCTCCAGAACTATGAGGTTGAAATTCATTTCAAGTATCTCATTTGTGTTTGTATGTGCGTTTTGTGTGTATGTGTGTGGGGAGGGGGGAAGGTGTACAATGTGACTAAAATTAGTATGAGTCGAAAGCTATTTTCTTTGCTGCTTTGATCATGCTGGGAACTTAACAATTTATTTTAAAGCTCAAATTATTAAAGATTTTTTTTAAGCTCTTCAATTTTGCCTTTTATTTAAAAACAACTTTATTATATTTTAAGCTAGTACAGCACAGCTATTGAAAACCAATTGTTGGCTTTCCTTTGTGTCCCCCCAAGTGACAACATCTTACAAAAATGTGCTACATAGCTATGAATAGACTATGAATGATGCATGCCATTATTAAAGAATCTATTAATTCAATACATTTTATTTTTTCTTTGTAGAATTTTTTTTACTATAGGAATGATAAAAAAACATCAGCCATGAAAAAATACATAGAAGTAATAAGAAAAATGAGGATGTAAATTTAATCAAGAGCTAAGATGAGTTTATGAGCAGGTCTGGTAGAGGAAAGGAAAGGGGGAAATGATGTGGTTATAATCTCAAAATACAAAAAAATAATAAAACGATTAATGGGTATAATATCAGTGGATTTATGTAAATCCAATTGGCTGTTTATTTGCTTCATGAAGGACTTCCTCATAGTTCAAGGTATTTTACAAATATAAGTCATATAGAAATATGAAGTCAACAAAATATTTTCTTTCCATATTAAAAATGTCAATTATAGGACTACTGGAACATATAGTAAATATATACTCTTTATATATAATTTAAAAGACTATTTTAAAGTTACTTTTATCATTTATTATCTAGAATATTATTATTAATGTTTTGAAATTGTATTAAATATTTACCCCTGTATTGTATTGATTATGGAGGTACCAATCAAATTAGTTATATCTTAATATTTTATGGTTTAAGCATGTAAGCCAAAATATTTTAAAATATGTATTAGTATAATTCAGCAAATAGTCATTTAGCACTTACCCATAAAAATATTTGGCCTAGAAATTTCATGTTAGCAAATTTTTATTTGCAATTTTAACACTGTAACCATTGAAAAGTCACTCAGTCTCTGCAGTCTACGTTTTTTCATGAAATTCATTCAATTCATTTAAATTTATGTCAATTTATGCACATAAAATCCCATGGGATTATTTATCCTTGTAAGAGCTATGATATAGTGGTTTGTCTCATTTTTCTTGTGATACAAAATTCTGTGACTTTTTTTCTTTATATTGTAATTATTTAACTAGTTTATGCATATTACTGATTTTTTTTTTAAAAAGAACTGACTTTCTATACTCTTCCAGTTATGTTTAACTTATACATTTTGCTCTGTGTGTGTATTTGTAAGCATTTTGCATTTCAGATATAAACATACTCATCAGTATCCATTGAATCTGATGCACATTACCTATTTTCTTAAGTGTGGTATCTTTTTTACTCTGCCTTGAGACTTCCTCCTTATCCTTTAAGTTATAGTAATATACTAGTTAGGCTGATATTGGAGAATTTTTCTATACTCTTTTTTAAATCCTAATTTCTTTTGTTGCCTCAGAATGTGCTTTGTTTTCTAGAATATCTTTTCTCTTTCTAATGTTTTGCTTGATAATACAGAATATTTCCTAGATTGGCTAATACCCCATGCACACTTTAAAAGATGTATATTTTTATTCAATATGCATGAAACATTTTATAAATGTCAAATTGTTAATGTTGTCTAACAGACTTTGTTGAAGTCAATAATTTTCTTAGAGAATTCTGCCATACTCATGAGTTACAGAAAAAGAAATGATGAAGTCAATAATTCTTACTGTAAGATGGTCTGTTTATTAAGTCTACTATCTTTTGTCTCCTACATTCTAAAGTTTACTCATACCATAAAATTGTGCAATATGAAATCAGTCAGAGACTATTTTCTACAGATTTCTCACTCTTCTATCCCTCATTAGATAGTGTTTGATATACAATTGAATTTATTGCTTTAATTTTTCTGTTCACTTTTTTCTCAAAAATTGTGGTGACTGCTGTGACTTATTACTTCTTAAAATTTTATACATCATTCCATATTTCAAAATAGTCATATAGTACACTGTTTAACATCGGTTTCCATTTGCATTATACCATCATTGCTTCCCATTTAAAAATTGACTATTTCTTACTACAAAGGATATGGCTATATTTACTGAAAACATCTTGCCTTCTCTGGTTACTTGTCACATTATTCAGTAAGTTACTCTTGGAGAGATTATAAATGTATGGAAAAGAAAAGATATGTCTTCTATAAAGAGTGTATAATTGAATTCACTAGATATTTTTTATTTGATATTTAAAAACTGTAATGAATTTTTTGAGTATATAAACAATAATCATTCAGTCAACTGTTCTGATGTGTAGCAAAGATACACATATTCTCAATCAACTAGATGAAAGTAGAGGGATGTTTGGGTTATATATGGCCTATATTATTTTTGTTTGCTAATAAAATTTAAATATATTATAAATTCATTTTTCTTTAGGTACTATTTCTATTTCTAAAAATAAATATTATTTCTTTCAGGCTCTAAAACAAACTCAGACTAACATCCAGAATCAGAAAACTAATATACATAACAAAATATAATAGGTCAATTATGTGTTATTTTTCATATTTAGTCTTAAAGCTAAATTCCTAAACAATTTTATGCTGACTACATTTATATATTACATTAACAGAACTTCATTTTAACTCTGTTACATGGTACTTATGGGAGTTTGTTTCAGCAAATAATTTATAATACTATAAACTTAATAAATTCCAAATGTATTAAAGCAAAATACCATTCTTGATAAAATTTTAAAACATTTTAAATTTAAAATTTAAAACACATTAAAGTTGAAAAAACTTTAGATGGACAAGATTTGCACTTCTTCTTGTCCTTTACTAGAATAGCCTTATTGTTTCATGTTAAGAAAACAATAGGAGGATCAATTGGGGAGGGTAAGGGAGGAAAAGAGGTAAGGCATGGAATACAGGGAGCAACAGCTAAGGTTAAGGACTATTTGAAGGGTAGTATAGACACCTACTACAGAAGATGATTATGAAAGTATATACATATATGAAAGAAATCAAATCGAATCACTCAGGTGAATCCAAAGCCCCAACTAGACACCTCTCACTATCAGATAAAACCTCTATTGTTAGTAATGCTAATTGAGTCGTTGTGGAGTCATGTGGAGATCTTCAAATAATGCAGTCTATTGTCAAGGCCATTGGTTGCCCTCCACAAACTAATTGTATGGACCTATTTGCTGAAGATGGTACCTACATAACTCACTGAACACAGAGAAGTCCACTTGTATCTAACTATAGACTTCACCTCTAATGACTAGTGTTCACGATAGTGGAAGGTACTATGAATGCTGCCAAAGGATAAAGGTAACCACTAAGCAGCTCTGAAACCTGTGATCTATAATGGTAACGTGATATGTTGCTGCATTAGTTGCACAAAATTTATGGGAATGATCATTGTCTGGGTGAATTTAATGCTCACTCCTTGAGGTGAAACCCAGCATTACAGCTTTTTGGAAGCCAGTTTTGCAAGCACTGGAAACTAATTAGGGCACTGACCTCAAGGAAAACTAAATACAACTGTCCAGCTAAAGGGATGTACCAAAAAAATTATTCCTGATGACATTAGGATAGACTCAAAAATCAGTTTCCCACTCAACCCTCTTCACAGGCAGAGTCTCCTGCAATGGATTGGGAAAGAATAAAGAAACCCACAGTCATACTATGTGCAGAGAATAAGAGATAGGGAACATTGGATCCTAAGTAGGATTTCTCTGTCCAGTCCTTAACCCATGGGCTCAGGGAAATTTTTAGAAGATAAATTAGAAACATTGTAACAAACCATGTGGATAGTGATTCACCAAAGACACAAGTCACTCTAGGAAAATTGGAGCTGGCATACACATAAACTTACCAATTGTAATCTACTGCTCCTGCAGAATTCTAAACTAGATGGGCTCCTAATGCTGAGAGATGAGGTGGATAGAAGCTCCCATCTCTAATCCAGAAGCTATCTCCAATTGAGAACCATTAAAAATGATATATTATTGGATGTATAAATGACCTCAAGGGCGGGTTAGATGCCCATCAGTAGATGGCCAACACAAAGCAAATTCAATCTTTTCATTATAATGCTTTGTGTGGGCTTTTAAAAAACCTTTTATAGGTTTTTGCTTGTTGGTTTCTTTGTGAGTTTGTTTTTAATAATAGTTTCTAGTTGTGTGTTTTAAGGGATTCCTATGTGTGCATAAATATGTGTCTCTGACTCCATAAGTGTTTTTTTGTGCTATTCTTTAGCTCTATTCTTTATGTTTCTTTCTTTATTTTGTCCTATTCTCATTTGTTTATTTTTATTTTATCTTTACATGTTTTACTATTTGTTATATTCCTGTCTGTTTTCAAATATGAGAGAGCAAGTAAGGGTTTGAAATTGGGTAGGTGAGAAGGTGGGGAGAAGATATTGTAGAAAAAAGAGACTTTTTTCAAAAAAAGAAAATGATAATAAATTATGGATTATATCAAAAATTGCAATTGATGAAGTTAATTAGGAAAGCAAATTTTACTTAAGTTTGTTAGAATGCTGGAAAGATAAGATTTACTACATAAATAAAGGAGGCAATTTGGGTTTGTTTGTCCAGGAAAAATTATGTCTGGTTAGGCACGGTGGATGGCTCAGTGAGTAAAGAGCCTGCTGTAGAAGAGAGAAGGTAGACATGACTCTAGATTCCTAACACAGAAATGCTGGGTAGACGTTTTAGTATGTACTTGTAATCTCAATGCTCACGGAGTAGGGAAAGTAAGATCTGTGGGTTCACTTTCTAGCCAACCTACCTTATAAGTCATGCTTCTAATTCAGGGAGAGATACAGTATCAAAAATTAAATAGAAAAATGATAATATTAGATACCAGAAAGATACACACACACACACACACACACACACACACACACACACACACACACATCGATAGTTTGTTGAAAGCATTAGAATGGAAGTGATAAGCATGTTGAGATTCATAGTTTATATAGACTCCAATTTTCCTGTAGAGACAGGAGTATAGAAGACTTTTCTTCATAGATAGACGCATTCCAACATGCAACATTCTATACTATACATTTCTAAGTTTTAAGTCTATGAGTAAAGTAGAAGATTTATGTAGAATGGGGGATTTATTTATACATAAAAGAAACTGGAAAAGTTTATAATAACAAATTGCTAAAGAACAATATGTGATAAAAGACAGGTCAAAGATATATTATCACGAACAAAAGTATCTAAAGTTTAGCGCTGGTGAGAGGAATGTTATTATTTTAGTTTATTACAAAGAGATCATGGTTTCTGAGCAGAAAGACTGTTCCACAAAAAGATAAGGAAGATTGATTTACGAGGTATAACAAGTAAGAGTCCACAGCATCCTCCTTTTTCTTCTATAGTATCTATAGGCACTGAACTTTTGTTTTGCATACTATTTTGGTAGGACTTGCTTAGATATTAAAAATAGGAAGAAAAAGAAGATAGGGTAGTGGAATCCAAAGTACTTTCGAGGTACTTCTAGTCATTTGTAATTACATACTCTGATTTTATAAGTTAAATATTTCCAGAATATCCCACTTTAAGTATGTAGCTGGATAATTTCTCCTGGTATTCTCTTAGTCTGTAGAGCTTGAGTGAGGGGAACTGAGAAAGTAAAAACAGAAGACTTTGACAAGTGTATAAAATAGTCTAGGCATGCTTAAAGAGCAAGTAGTTGATGAGTCTAAATAAAACAATAAAAATGATTTTGAACAGGTGACAGAATCAAATCATGGAATCTCTATTGCCTTGAAGATGTCATCGATCTCCAGATTTTCATGACTCATAAAAAATAATTTCATCCACGTTGGAAATAAATCTACAGTTAGAATACCCTAAACAAACAATTAACCAAGGAGAGGAGCCTACACTTCAAGGAAGTGAAGAAAGTAGATATAAAGGCAGGGCAGAATTGTAACAAGATACATGAAAAAGGAAAAGAAGCAAGGGATGTCCCAGCAGTGGCATGCAAAATAATATTTTGGTAGCATCTTGAAAAGAACAATCCATTATTTGATCCCAGGCCATTCCCTCTATTGCAAATTTGCCACTTTTGTCTGTAACTTTTGAGGCCAATATTTAGGTGCTCCTTGAAAGTAGTCTTTGCTACTTTATAGGGTTTTTTTCTACTCTTTATACCCATGAGTTCACCACATATCACTAGATAAGAGAGAAAGAAATCTAGAAGGGAGAGAGAGAGAGACAGAGACAGAGAGAGACAGAGAGAGAGAGAGAGAGACAGAGAGAGAGACAGAGAGACAGAGAGAGACAGAGAGAGAGACAGAGAGATAGAGAGAGACAGAGAGAGACAGAAAGAGACAGAGAGATAGAGAGAGACAGAGACAGAGAGAGATAGAGAGAGACAGAGAGAGACAGAGAGAGTTCTGAATCGAATTCCCTTTTTCCTTGTTTCTTCTTTATCTATACTACAGCTGTTCTTTGCTATTTTATGAATTCCTCTTTTTCTCCCTTTTTATCCTCCTCATCCCCAAATTCATCCTCTATCACTACATAGGTGAGGAAGAAAGATAGAGCAGGGGAGAGACATAGAGATCCTTGAATCTCATTCCCTCCTTCTTTCTTCTTTGAGCACTACTACTAACAAACTGCAACCAGTCTCCATAAAGGATCAACAACCATTATCCCTGCTACTCATGTTATCACATTTATATAGCCTCTGAAAAGTTCCCAGAATTCAAGCTTCACAGAATAGCAAAAACTATATGCAATAGGCAAAACCATGCCTCTGCTAGATCACAAGGCAATTACAGTTAGCTGCTGTGGAAAATCCGAAGAACCCTATGTCCCCATACATGGGATTAAAATAAAAACTTATAGTATTTCTGCGTTTTTAATAAAAAATATCACTACAAGTACTCAGAGCTTGTAGATAGAATGGAGAAGTTATATAACACACTATGTTTTTAATTTCTATCTTGAAGAAAGAAGCAGTTTTTTTCTAAATTCAAGATAAATGATTAAACAGGAACATAGACACTAGGCAAAGAAAATAATAGCACAAAACTGAGATTTTCTCCATGACTGATGCTAATATACAATGCAATCTATAAAAACAAAAAGGAACACAAGTCAAAACTGAAAAGTCATATGCAAGAAGGATCTATGGAGAGAAAATATAACAAAACAGAAATTGCAGAAGGATAAATATAGGAAATTTCTTCAATGAGAAGATCTCTCCTACTAAATTGCTAGCACTTTCATAAAACAAGATGAAACCCAGAAAGTGTACTAAGAAAGAAGACATCATGAGTAATAAAGAAAACATTTACATGTAATGGGTTTGTTTGTTTTTTAAATGACAATTATCAGATAGAAAGTACTAGCAAATGAAGCTAGCAACAACACTAGAGTTTGGAGTCCCATTTACCAGTCTTAATATTTAAGCGTCAGTTAAATGATAGACTTTAAGGAGTTATTCTCAAATGACAATCAAAGTTACAGGAAGTCTAGTTAATGAAAGTAGAACAAACACATTCTGAAGATCTGAGGTATGATCTGTCACTAAAGTGCTTTTTGCAAAACTGTGAAGACCTGAGTGTAGCATGAGGACTTGATAGTAGTTGTAGATGGAGCAGTGTATAACATAAGTATGGATGGCAAACTTTAAAAGTAGAGGACATAGACAACAGAAATTAGTAAAATTGGAACCCCAAACCATGAAGATCGGGCAATAAATTCTACTAGCAACTAAAATAAAACAGAAAATGAATTTTTTCCCAGCTCTAGCACAAGAAACTCAGCCTCTGTCCTTTTGATTTGTGAAACAAGCAAGCTGGGAGAGAATAAGCCAGGACTTTCAGCCCAATATAAATCTGAGATAATAAATGGGAATTGCCTTCAGAGATAAAATTTGTGAAAATTTATTAGGCATTAGTGAAATTCTAATATAATGTTCATCTAACTATCAGATGGAGAGAGAGACAGATATACACAAACACATACCCACAACTACACACACACACACACACACACACACACACACACACACACACAGAGAGAGAGAGAGAGAGAGAGAGAGAGAGAGAGAGAGAGGGAGAGAGAGAGCTGAAATTAGGTTTTTAATATCATGCCTTGTGTTAGTAGTGACAGAGATTATGACTTCATTAAAATGTGATAATGTACATTGTGACACATATGAAATGTCTGATGTTTAACTGTTTTCTGATCGTTAAGAGTATAAATTATAGTTAATACAAATATTCTAAGACTGCATTAGCTTGTCTAATATTTTATATTAAAAAAACTTCATGTGTGTTTCATGTGTGTATACAAGCTTGGAATCTCTGCTTTTACAGTTTACCCATACTACCATCACCACCAAACATACATACATACATACATATATGTGTGTGTGTGTGTACATATATATATGTATATTCATTCTTCCTTATTTAAAATTGTGCTTTGTTGTTCAAATCTTTAGTCATGATGATAATATATAACTTTCACTATAGAAAACACTAAACTGTTATTGTAGCAATGTTGAAGAGGATAGGAAGAATATATAATATATGCTTTTGAGTATAATTGGTAAGATATAACTGTTTTCAAATAAAACTATGCTTTGATATAAAATTAAAATAAAATTTGCATACCTCTCCAAATCAAAGAGCATTTGAACATATTCAATAGATTGCAATGCATAAAAGTTCATTGACTTATGAAATTGAGAAGAAAAGAAAATCTTATCAAATACACAGTTGGAAATAATATTGGGAAGATGTGACCTTTTTAAAGGTCAAAATCTAACAAGCAGTTCTGGGATAATTGATATTGGTATGTACTTTGTAAATTGTGTGAAAAAGAAATAAATTAGAATAAGCCTCAATGAAAATTACAAAACAGATGTGTCAAGTTATTAAGCAGGGGAAGTGGTGAGGGAGGAGGGAAGGATACAGAGGGATCAACAGTAAGTAAGAAGCCTAGCTTACTTAGCAGTTGAAAACCTGCAGAGCATATGGCATGTTAGTGAACACTGAATGATCTATTTCTAAGACAGGAGAGAGATTTCAGTATACAAACCCACATGAACACTTACAAAGAACATAAGCATGAAGATGTGAAAAAGTAACAATCAAAAAAGCCAAAGCATTAAAATTATTTGTTAAAAATTTGCACTGAGGGTGGGGGTGGGGGAGCCTCTAGAAAGTTCCATAAAGCTGGGATATGAGAGGCTCCCATGACTCAATGGGAGTGACCTTAGCCCGTAATGCCCAACCCTGGGGAGATGGAACCGGAAGAGAATACCTCCAGTAGTTAGACCAGATACACAGTGGAGAGATGGGGACACTAACCTGTCTTCAAAATTTTAGACCTAAAATTGTTCCTGTCCAAAGGAAATGCAGTGACAAAAACTGAGCAGAGCCTGAAGGCAAAACCAGTGACTGGCCCCACTTGGGATCCAGCTCACAGGCAGACAGACACCGTACCTTGACACTAATACTAATACTACGTTGTGCTTGGAGTCAGGAGCCTAGGGTGGCTGTCCTCTGAGAGGCTCTACCAGCAGTTGACTGTGACAGATGCAGATACTTAGAGCCAAGTGTTGGACTGAGGTTGGGGAATCCTACAGAAGAGTTAGGGGAAGAATTGAAGGAGCTGAAAGGGATGAAAACCCTGTTGGAAGACCAACAATATCAACTAACCTGGACCCCTGGAAGCTCCCAGATACTAAGCCACCAACCAAAGACAGTATGTGGTCTGATCTGCTGCCCCAGGCACTTACATAGCAGAGGAGGTGTGCTTTGTCTGATTTCAGTGGGAGAGGATGCACCTAATACAGTAGAGACTTGGTGCTCCAGGGAGAAGGGATGCCTGGGAAAGGGAGCACGTTTTCATAAGTGAAGGGGCAAGAATGGGGTAAAGAACTCTGGGAAGGGGGACCAGAAGAGGGGGCAATATTTGGGATGTAAATAAATAAAATAATTAATTAAAAAATAAGATAGAAAATATGCAGCTCTATAAAAGATATATTCGGTATTTTTTTTCTTGTAATGAATTATTCTCAATTTTGTGATATGGTCAAGTGTGGTACAGAGTATTATGAATGAGTAATTATTCAGTTAACTTTTAGATATTTTAGAACACTTTAAAAATAACAAAAGGAAATTCAACTGAAGAAAACGCCAGGGCTTATGACAGCATATAACCGACATTTACTTAGTGACTCGTGAAGTGAAGTAAATCTAAATGGCCTTTTACTGTGACATTTCTCAAAATAATAAGGCATTAGACTGAAGCACAGAAATGCAGGTACATACATATTTTACAATAAAAAATGACAGTGTTATATAGATATAGTGAGTTAACCTCAAGCAAATGAAAATATGATCATGGTTTTAAGAGGAGAATCAAGTTTAAAACTAAAGCTAACATAATTTATAATATAGATCATTGACTAGAAGAACTTTTATTCTCTTAATTGGAGACTTAAGAGATCATTTCTGCTGTCAGAATCATAAGCACTTGAAGCAACACCAGTGTAGCTGATCATTGCAGGGCTTGTTTAAGGAAAGTTGAATAATGTATGTAGCAATTTTCTGGCCATCCAAAGATACCAGATGTAGAGAATATTTGGCAAGAATAGTAAGAAAAATCATTTTCATTAATCTTTTCTCATTTAACATCTTGAGGATATATGAGAAAAATACTGTTCTATAATATAATACAATAAAGTGTAGATTAATCTGACATATAAATGGAAAATGAGCAATTTATGCAGTGACAATTAAAGTTGCATATCGTAATAAATGCAATCAATGTAACATTCCAGTACATCTGATATTAATTTCCCAGTTTCATTTCAGTCCCTTTTAGGATAATATAAAATTAGACAATGTTTTAGATTATTTTTTGCTGCATTCTTTAATTTCACTGTCTTTCTCACAAACACATTGTAAATAAAAACTGTTGATTCAATTTAACGTCACTAATACATATGTGTATTCAGAGTTGATTCATGGGGCTGGATCACGTATCAGGATATTTTCCTTGGAAAATCAAGTGGAGTTACTCTTCTGTCAGCATCCATGTAGCTGTTACCCAAGGACAAGGTCCCTTGAGCTTTCCACTACATGTAGTCATGCACTTTGGTATTGCCATATTTAGGCCATGTTTATGCAACTCTACTGTTGAGATTTAATGGGTATGACTTTACTGTCTATATGAAGTCACTGTGTTGCAGAAGATGTACAGTTCCTTTGGCTCCTCAAATATTTTCACTACCTTGTATGTAATAGTTCCTGATTTAGAGGTTGTATTGTAGATGCATCAGGTGTGGCTGCTCATCCCCTGGTCAGGTTCAGTTGTGGTTTTTGTGTTTTTTTGTTTGTTTGTTTGTTTTGTTTTCATTTAACCAGTTGTAGCTTTCTTTACTTGTTTTTTCAGCAAAAAGAAGCTTCTTTGATGAGCGCTGAGAACTACAGATACTTGCATGTATAAGGGTATGCATCTGGAGTCCAGTTAGAAATTATATTGGCCTAAGGACACAATCATAGGACATTATCCTTAGAATTACGCAATTTTATTTTTAAGGTTTAATTATGTGTCTCTGTATGTTGTGGTGTGTGTGTGTGTGTGTGTGTGTGTGTGTGTGTGTGTGTGTGTGTGCGTCCATCTAGGAAAGTAGAAGAGTTTATTATATAAGCTGGATCTAAAGCTATAGATGATTGTGATCTGCTAGACAATATACTGAGACTTGCGGAAGACACTCTGGAAGAGCAGCAAGTATTTTAAATTGCTAAATAATCTTCAAGCCCCAACAATGATGTAACTTTAATATCATGGTCAGCAGGTCAATATATTTCAGAAGTGTTTATTGCTGCTCTATTTACAATTAATAAGAGATGGACAAGATAAGGGTGCCCACTCTCTCCTTATCTACTCAAGATAATACTTGAAGTTCTATCCAGAGCAATATGACAGCTAAAGAAGATCAAGGGGATACAACCTGAAAGAAAAAGAAATCAATGTATCATTGTTTTCAGAAGATATGATAGTATACATAAGCCACCCTAAAAGTTCTACCAGAGAGCTCCTAGTTTTACTTACTATAGTAATCATAGATTAGGGCTCATTAGTATGGACAAAATTTATTAACTGTCAATTATATTTTTATGAAAAAGAATTTATATTTCAGTTTAGGTAATGAAATAAGATCATATCAGTCATTAAGTTAGTACAACAAATATTAGGATTAATTAGTCCTAATTGCATTATAGTTCATTGATTTTGAAGGCTAAGGCTCAATCAACCACATACATTGAAGACACTGGTCATATGTAAAATGGTCTTTATTTCAACCCTCAATATCTAGACAATTCAGAAACACTTGGTCTTGATGTCTGCCTCAGGGGAGTCATTGACATGCTATGATAATGAGTGATTTGGATGGAAAGCATTTTCTTGTTCAAGGCTATAGATGTAACTATGAAAGAATTGCTGAAAATGCTTTTTTTCTTCATTTTGATTTGTTAGTCTTTATCTTTTAGCAAGTAAGACTTTCAGGAAAGTAATTATGAAAAGAATATGTACAAATATAATTCTGTACAGAGATAAGATATTTAATACAAATACTAATAGTAGAGTAGCTCCAAACAAGTGTTTCTATTGCACATGAACAATATGACGCTGCGACTCTCAGTTAGTTTGGAGTGTTAGAGTTTCATTAAGTCTGAGTCAAGGCTAGAGCAGTAGCCAGGTGCTGGTGAGTTTCATCATCCTTTGTACCTCTGGTTTGCTAGGAATTGTCATCATCACATGTAAGACTTTGAGATTTATTTATAGCAGCTGATCTGCCATTACTGATGACGTACATGTAACCATTCAATGTCATGGATGCATGTGTCCATACTTATTGAATACTACATTAAACAAAACAAAATTTCCTTTTAGTAGTTATAGATTCGTTTCTAATACAATCCAATCTGAATATGGGTTCCCTCCCTTTATGCAGTACAAACAATTTAAGCTTATCCCCAAATAGTTTACAAAGAAATGTGTCTCAGACTCTCAGACTATTTTAAATAACTCTCAGTTATTTAATTTGACTTTAACAATTACTGGGGTTTCACCCCTAATTTATTGTTTTACCTGTAAGCCTGGCTACCTCTTCAAGAGTACACTCCAGATATTTGTTGTTTCTCCTGGCAATGTGCACATGGTTCCTCTCCCTTCATGGCAGCTTCCTCGTTGGTCTTTGCTCCTCCAACCAGGTCACTCCAAACCAACCTACCTTTAGTCTTCCCCAGTAAGGGGCTGTTGCCAACTTTTTTTAACTGATAGTTTTACATCAAGGAACAAGGTTTGCACAACAAAAGCTTGTAAACAGAAGTCACTCCCAGGCCTAGACCTTTGGTTATAGAATTTAGCATTACAATACATAGCAATAGATCAAACCTCAATATCTTAACTTATTCCAGTTCCTCTTCTATCTAGATCTTCACACTTTCTATCCTACATTAAAAAAGAAAAGGCATCTAAGAGATAACAAGATAACAAAAAAAATATCACAAAATAAAGCAGTAACCATCTCTTCAAAGTTGGATAAGGCAAGACAACAGAAAAACAAAGGAGTCCAAGGAAAAGGTATAAGGTCAGAGACCCATTCAGTCATAAATTTAGGAGTCCAACAAAAATAGTAAACTGAAATTTATTGTATATTTGCAGAGGGCTTTGTGCATACATGAGTATATCTTGTGATTGCTGGCGAAGTTTATATGAGTTTTCTTTGTATTTTAGAGCACCTTGTTCTTAAGGTGTCCTTTGTCCTCTTTTCCTTTCCCACTCTTTCAGCCTCTTGTGCCATGGGGTTTTCTGAATCCTGAAGCGAACGATTTGATTGAGACATCTCATTTAGAACTGGGTGTTCCAAAGTCTTTCTCTCTATGTAATGTCTGGCTGCTGGTCTCTATAGCTTTTTCCATCTGCTGCTAGTGTAATCCCTGATGAAAGCTGGATAAGGCAGTGATCTATGAATGCAGCAGAATATCATCAGGAGTCATTTTATTGTTACTATTTTTTTTAGACCAGTAGCATTTGTTTTTACCTTAGGACTCTGGGCTGTAGAGGAATTTTAATCCAGTAACATGGCAACTCTGACTAAAATATAGACATACCCTTAGCACACAGCTTTAATCCTTCTGGTTAGAATACAGACATCCTTAGTACAATCTTTTGTTGTTGTTGTTGTCACTAATTTATTTATTTATTCATTTTACTTTTCAAGCACCTTTCTTCATCCCCTCCTCCCCTTCTCTTCTGAGAAGAGAGAGGACCCCTCTGTGTACAAACCCACCAGGAACATCAAGTCACTTAGTGTATGCACATGTACTCCCACCAAGGCCAGACAAGGAAGTCCAGTAGGAGAACAAGATCCACAGGCAGGCAACAGAGTCAGGGACAGCCCTTGCTCCAGTTGTTCAAGACCAGCATGAAGAACAAGCTGCTCATCTACTACACATGTGCAAAGGAGGAGGGGCTATTCCCAGTCCATCTATGCTCTTTGGTTTGTGCTTCAGTCTCTGCTAGACCCAAGTGTTCAGGCTAGTTCATGATGTAGGTCTTCTTGTGGAGTTCCTATTCCCTACAGGTCCTTCAGTCCTTCCCCAAATCTTCCACATGAGTCTGAAAGTGCTCCATCTAATGTTTTACAGAGATTTATGTATCTACTTCTCTCAGCTGCTCGGTGGAGCCTTTCAGAGGAAATTTACACTAAGCTTCTGTCTCCAAGCACAACAGGGTATCATTAATAATGCCAGGAATTGGTTCTTGCCTGTGGGATGAGTCTCAAGTTAGGTAGCTCATTGGTTGGACATTTCTTCACATTATCCCTACACTTCTTGTAGGCAGGACTAATTTTGTGTTGAAGTTTTGTGAGTGGGTTCCTTAACCAACCTATTACATACCTTTAATCCCAAATTATGATATCTAACTGAGAGGTAAACAAAGTGACTAATCAGAGAAAGATTTGACAGAATGAGTCATAAATAGGATACAACCAATTCCCAGGGGAACAACTACTTAACACTAGCATACACAAAGAGAATCAACACAGTCAGTTCAGTTGAGTGGAAATGTGTTAGAAATTTAATGAGTTGGAAGTCAATGCAGTGAATACAGTGTAGTGGAGGTGAACTCCTTTGATGAGTTCATGCAGTTCAGTATAGGTCAGCAGGGGCAGTTGAAGCCAGAAAATGAAAAGAAGCCAGAAGATGAGAGTTGTCAGAGTTAGTTTGAGGCCAAAACTAACAATTGAGTGAGAAGTTGAGAGGAGCCAGATTGAATCAATCACCTTGGAGAGGAGTTTGAGCCAGAACAGCTTAGTTGAGCTGGCCAACCCAAGTTCAGAAAGAACTAGGAACAGTAAGCTCATTCAGCAGTAAGCACACAAAGACAGACAATTGCATATGGATAATAAAAGATCTTTTACACTGGGCTACCCAGTTTCTGTTTCTTGGTCACTGAAACAGCATTGAATATGTAGTTTATCTCATGTGGTAGGTTTTCTGTCCAATCAGAAATCAAAGGATTACATCCACAAGGTTGTATCACTATTGTCCAAGAACTTTTTATGAGCAGAATGGTGTAGAATTAACCTTTATTCTCCAAATATAATTGTCATCTCTGAGGCTTACTGCTAAATAAACAAACCCTTTCTAACTCTATCTGTTCTGTGTCAAACTCTCTTGCACCTGTCAGATTCAAATTTGCTTCTCTTGGCTTCTGACTGAAATGCTTTGCTTTGCCTCATACTCACTCTGGCAATTTGTTCTAATGTTTAAGCTCATTCTCATTCTCTGGGACAGTGTGATTTCACTTACAACCTATCTCTGTAAAACTGTTTAGGTAAAAT
Source organism: Uromys caudimaculatus (assembly GCA_028551405.1). Classification (NCBI taxonomy): domain Eukaryota; kingdom Metazoa; phylum Chordata; class Mammalia; order Rodentia; family Muridae; genus Uromys; species Uromys caudimaculatus. The sequence goes on from CM052704.1 coordinate 53,224,097, forward strand.
GCCTCTTTTCTCTTTCTCTCTCTCTCTCTCTCTCTCTCTCTCTCTCTCTCTCTCTCTCTCTCTCTCTCTCTTTCTTTCTTTCTTAAGTTGCCTGCCTTTCTCTTTCCTTTTTCTTCTAATGAGGACTGGGCCTATCCTATCTCTGATTCATCCTGTCAAATCTATCTCTGATTTATCACTTTGTCTTCCCCTCAATTAGATGTAACTTTCAAACATGGCTGTTTCCTTTGCCAGGAGCCATCTAAGTGATGTTAAAAACTAGTAGGTGGGTGGTCTTCCTTAGATGGTTTTACCATGGACTATAAATCTATGATGGATAAACTGTTCTAGATAAGGCTGAAGGGATTACATTTAGGAAAGATTTCTGCTCTTAATATGCCTTTTCTGTTACTAAATATTATATAGCAATCACTAGTTTTTACCAATTTTGGGGGAGCAAATTTCTATAGATTGACAAAGATGTACTGTCTTGGAAAAATGATATATAGACAAATAGATTATTTTTAATTATTGATAACTTTATAAGAATTACTAAAATTTTACTAGTAAATATTAAGCTCTTTATAATATGACTGCTATCTAAGCCCTCTCTGATATTAAAACAGCAATGAGAACTCTGCCAGTCTTCTAGATCATGAGTTAATTGGTTCTGAGATATAACACAGACATGTACAATGAAAATCACATTCCAAGAGCTTGTAAAAAATTACCCAAATGTCAAAAAAGGAAACTAATGATTTATTGTAGGTACAAGGACAGAAAATAAAATACTGACTGGGTTTATCTATACAAAATTTCAATGCTAACTTAGTCAAATAAAATTATGTTTTTTAACTCTTCATGAACTTGTAAAGCTAACAACAGATAATGAATGTCCAATCTTAATGGTAATATAAGTACACATCTCTGTTGCAAATTCTTCTTCAATCCATGACTTGAATTTATATTTGAACATTTTGTTAATTTCTGTAAAAAATAAAACAAACAAAAAGCAAAACCCAAAAGGATGCTTGGAAAAACCATGTGACCCTAGAAAAGGAATAAAAAACTAGGAATGATTACATTACATTGCATTGCATAATTACATCAAAGCAGGAGGAGAGAGAAAGATTAGGAGGAGAAGGGAAAGGGACAGCAGAGTAGAATAACTTAGAAATTAAAAGGCAACTTAAAAATTAAGAGAGAATTCACAGAATGCAGAGAGAAAGAGGGACAAAGAAGAACCTGCAGAGAGAGTAGAAAGAGCAAGCAGGCTTCTACTTGCTATGGGATGGACCAGGTCTTTTCTTAACAAGGCAGTCTTAGTCTTACCAAATAGGGCTAAGCTGCTTTTTTCTTACAGACAGGTTTAATTCATTTAGCAATAAAAAGGTAGAAGCTTTTTCTTTCTCTATGCAATAAAGATTATAGCTCATTTTTCTTCCAAAATGAGTTTGTTCTTTCTGAACTGGCACCTGGTCTTTTGCTCCTTATGCATATGTTACATATGGATGTACGTGCTTGTAAATATTTAATTATGAGGTTAATATATAAATGGACCCAACTAGTTTTCATGAACATGTATGTGTATACATTCATGAATTTGTGTATGAATGTATGTGAGTTTATGCATATTTGCATGTGTAAAAGTTTTTCCTTCTGCATACATGACTCTCTTCCCCTGGCTTATTGAAAGTGTATTGCTCCACAGGCCCCTTCCACCTGACAAGAGTGGTGAGGCTTCTGGGCAAGTGTGAATAAAACCCTGGCAATTAATCTTTTACTTAACTCCCTACTGTTTTATGATGAGGTGCTAAACCTCAGAGGCTATGTAGTTTCTGACCTCAGAGAAACAGAGAGGCAGGCCAGCTACTGCTGCAAATTAACTTAGAAACAAGATAGGTAAACATTATTAATATAATGAAAGCAGCCCTAGTATCTCACAAAAACAAGTCTTGTTCCCGCCTCTGCTCTGTCCCCTCTGCTACCTTCAAGAAGCTAAAACTTTGGAGCTGGCCTCCAGCATTCCTTCTACAAATTAACCTTACTTTCATTACTAGGGATTAAAGTGTGTGCTAGAGGCGTATCTACATTCCATCAGGGGATCACACAGCCTTATAAGATCTTTGGGTGTGATCTGTTACGAGAGTGATCGCATTGCTGGATTAAAATTTCTCTGCATAGCAAATTGTAGATCAATGGTTTTGTGATTGCACTGGTGTTTGTATCTCTATTTGTAGTATTGAGTTTACTAGTTTTATGTCAAAATCTCTAGAACATAGGGACAATTCAAATTCTTATGATGGCAAACATTGTTTAAATAGATATCTCAAATGACAATAGAATGTTATTCAAAACTTACATTTTTTAGTACATGTATTACTCAAAGATGCTTATTAGTACACCAATTAAACAACATGAGTATAAAACTGGCAATACAACTTCTACAAAACTCAATAGAAAAAAGGAACCTGAGAATTGTTTCAAATTCCTGGTTTGTCAAAGTACTAACATTCTCCTCACCAAATTTCCCCATAAAAAGTGTCAGGAATTAAAATGGAAGAAGAGACATGTTAAAAATGGTAGAAGGCATGGATGAAGAAAGTGTTGTGAATCACTCCCTTCGAAATGTCATTCCTGGTGCTCAGATTGACAACTCAAATTGGATGCAATGTATTATAAAAGTAAAATGTAAATTAAAAATTAATATAAAAGCTAGAAGATATGAAAATTGGAGGTAAATGTGTTGGAAAAGTTCTGGAAGGATTGGGATGGGGTGTACATATATGTGTGAAATTTTCAAATAATATATTAAAAATTATTTTTAAAAACAATTTTGTCCAAACAATATTTAATACTTCTAAATCAACCTACAGATAAATTAGATGTATATGGAAATAAAATTGGCAAAAATCTGCAGAAAATTGAAATTAGTTCTACCTGAAGACCCAGCTATATCACTCTTGGGCATAAACCCAAAAGATGCCCCACCATATCACAAGAACACTTGCTTCACAATCTTCATAGCAGCCTTATTGTAATAGCCAGAAGATATAAACATCCCAAATGTCCCTCAACAGAAGAATGGATACAGAAAATGTGATACACTTATAAAATGGAATACTATTCAACTATTAAAATGAGGATATCATGAATTTTGCAGGCAAATGAATGGAGCTAGAAAATATCATTCTGAGTGTGGAAACTCAGACCCCAAAAGACATTCATGGTATGTCCTCACTGATAAGTGGATATTAGCCAAAAAGTACAGAATACCTAGGATACAACCCACAGACCATAAGAAATGCAACAAGCAGGAAGGACCAAATGAGGATGTTTCAATCCCATTTAGAAGGGGAAAGGAAATCAAGGAAGACAAGGGAGGGAGGTACCTAGGTGGGAGAATGGAAGGGGATGGAAAAGTGGAAGAGGATCAGATATGGGGACCCAGAAGAGAAACCCAGATGGCCAAGAGAATGAATGGAAATAAGCAGCCTGGGGGAAAGGGGAGACTCTTTAGAAAGTACCAGGGACCCGGGAGGTAAGAGACCCTCAGGACTCCACGGGGGTGACATTAGCCAAAATGCCCAACATTGGGGAGAGGAAACTCCAATTGTCTACCTTCAGTAGACAGACAGGGCCTCATGTGGAAGGACTAGGTTACTAATCCACAGTCAAAACTTCTGACCCAGAATTTTTCCTTTCTGATAGAACTGCAGAGAGAAAAATGGAGAAGAGACTGAAGGAAAGGCAGTCCAATGAGCAGCCCAACTTGGGATCCATTTCATGGAGGGGACACAAAGACATGACACTATTACTGATGCTATGATGTGCTTCCAGAAGGGAGCCTGGCATGGCTGTCCTCTGAGAGGCCCTCCAGCACCTGACTGAGACAGATGCAGATACACCCAACCACTGGACTGAAGTCGGGTACACCTATGTTTGAATTAGGCAAAGGATTGAAGAAGCTGAATATCCTATAGGAAGACCAACAGTCTGAACTAACCCAGATGCCAGGGAAGTCCCAGACACTGAGCCACCAACCAGAAGCATACAGGGCTGGTCTCAGGGCCCTGGTCCATAAGTAGCAGTGGTCTTCCTGGTCTGCCCTCAGTGGGAGAAGAGCTTAATCCTGGAGAGACTTGATGCCCCAAGGAAGGAGGAGACCTGGGGAGTGGGGAGCTCCCTCTCGGAGGCAAGGTAGAGGAGGAATGAGATAAGGAACTGTGGGAGGACAGAGGTGCAACGACTGGAATATAAAAAAAATAATTAAAAAAATATATATATATGCCAAAAATGATGAAATGTTTCTTTAAAACATATCTATCCTTGGCTATTGGTAAAAAATGAAAGTTTTATGCCTCAATATGTGCATTCTTAGTTATTTTGTAATATATTTTTGTTACTTTTAAAAATATTTTGTTGATTTTTTTGTGACAAGCTGTCACATTGTTGTCCATGTTTGTCTGAGTCTTAGTATTTATTATTATATATTTAAAAACTTAGTGAGTTTCTTTTTATTCTACTAACAGATATTCAAATAAGATATTTTAATATTATATTAGTGAGTTTATGTTTAAAAACATGCTTTAAAATGTTACTTGAATATTTTCATTTTATTATTGTCACATAGATTTTGTTTTATTTATTTTTTGGTACCTTTAACCTGTTGCCTATATTGAAGTTGTTAAGTTATGCATGTTTATTTGTTATTTTAATTGATGCCCATCCTCAATAATAATATAATTAGCATTTGATAATCAATTAATTTACCTGTTTTTGAAGCACTTTTCTTTTTGATATACATGATTTCAACATTGGCTTCCTAAAATGTACACTTACAATCCTGCAGTTCTGCTTCTTTTTTTTTTTTTTTCCTATGAAGAATTATGTAGTTGGCACTCGGCCTAATTGCCTCCCATTAAATGATTCTTTCAAAAAGTGTAGAACCTCAACAATAGTAATTAGTGTGAAGTGATCCATTAGCAGTGTTTCTGAGTATTTCTCTGCCATAAATCTTTTCACCTCATAATTAGGAGAGAGAGAAAAAAACCCAAAAACATTTAAAACAAATATGCAGAACCTAGTTATTGATAAAATAATGTACACAATATTATCAGGTTAAATGTGCAAAGCCAAACTTCTTACAGTATTTTTCTCAGGAAAGAATTCAATACAACTGAAACCTTACTGTTGGCATTTTTTCTCCGTTTTCCCTCTCGTCTACTTCCTTTCTTTTCTCTTGTTGTGAAGCAGTATTCCTTTGGAGATTTGACAGAATGTCTACTTAATACAGAAAAGGAACTCGTCACATACCCAAGTAAGGATACCATCAATGTCCAGATAAGTGAAATGTCAGACTTTGGAATTTTTAACAGAACTATTTTTGAAGGGTTATCTGCAGAGAAACAAAGACAAGTGAATTATTAGTATCCCACCACAGCATGAGTGACAGCTCATGAAAACTGCAAAACAGGAACACATTGTGCAACCCATGGAAGCTCATTGGTTAAGAGTCCTTGCCAGTAGATGTACCAAGAATATTCCAGACAGACATCGCTTTCCTGAGAGTTTTCTAGGTAGCTCCTCTTGTTTGAAAACTTCTGTAAGGCAAAGGACACTGTCAATCGGACAAAACGGCAACCAACAGATTGGGAAAAGATCTTAACCAATCCTATGTCCGATAGAGGGCTAATATCCAATATATACAAAGAACTCAAGAAGTTAGACTCCAAAAACCAAATAACCCCATCAAAAAATGGGGAACAGAGCTAAACAGAATTCTCAACTGAGGAAATTCACAGGACTGAGAAGCACCTAAAGAAATGCTCAACATCCCTAGTCATCAGGGAAATGCAAATCAAAACAAGTCTGAGATTCCACCTCACACCAGTCAGAATGGCAAAGATCAAAAACTCAGGTGACAGCAGATGCTGGCGAGGATGTGGAGAAAGAGGAACACTCCTCCATTCCTGGTGGGATTGCAAGCTGGTACAACCATTCTGGAAATCAGTTTGGCAGACCCTCAGAAAAATGGACATAATACTACCTGAGGACCCAGCTATACCTCTCCTGGGCATATACCCAGAAGATGCTCCAACATGTAAAAAAGACACATGGTCCACCATGTTCATAGCAGCCATATTTATAATAGCCAGGAGCTGAAAACAACCCAGATGTCCCTTGTCAGAGGAATGGATACAGAAAATGTGGTACATCTACACAATGGAGTACTACTCAGCTATTGAAAACAATGACTTCATGAAATTTGCAGGCAAATGGATGGAACTTGAAAATATCATCCTGAGCGAGGTAACTCAGTCACAAAAGAAGGAACATGGTATGTACTCACTGATAAGCGGATATTAGCCCAAAAGTTCAGAATGCCCAAGTTTCACTTTACAGTAACCGCTGGACTGAGAGTGAGGTCCCAGATGGAGGAGTTGGAGAAGGGACTGAAGGAGCTGAGGGAGTCTGCAGCCCCATGGAGGGAGCAACAGTGTCAACTGGCCTGATGCCCCCCCCCCCCGGTCCTCCTGGAGGCTGGACCACCAACCAAAGAATACACATTAAGGAACCCATGGTTCGGACCACATATGTGGCAGAGGATGGTCTCATTGACCATCTGGAAGAGGAGAGGCCCTTGGGCCTGAGGGTGTTAGAGGCCCCAGTAAAGGGGAATGTCAAAGTGGGAATATGGGAATGGGTGGGCGGGTGGGTGGGAGGTGGAATTCCCTCATAGAGGCGGGGAGTGAGAGGGGATAAGGGGTTTCCAAAGAGGAGACCTAGAAAAGGGGAAACATTGGAAATGTAAATAAAGTATCAAAAAAAAAAAAAAAAAGAAAAAGAAAAAGAAAAAAAGAAAAAGAAAAAGAAAAAGAAAGTGCCTTCCAGACATCTTTAATATTAATTATGCTTGGGAGTAAAGGGCCTAGAGTTTCTGGCCAGTTACAGGGATTTTTGAATTTTCAAGATGTTCATGATCTTCGCTAGGATGGAATGTTTCGCCTTTCAGAACATCTTGTGTTTCCTGTGTTTAAGGAGTTTCTTTATGGAATGGACTGTATAATCTCGCTTTAGAATATGGTGTACACTAATAGTGAATTTCCAAACACAATAAGTTTACATTGGGAAAAATGTTACATAAAATTCCTCCTTTTCTCCCACATCCCCTGCCTTTCTCTTTTACACATATGCACACACACACACACACACACACACACACACACACACACACATACACATACACACACACGCACGCACACACACACACACACACACATACACACACACACACGCACACACTATATGGCAAATTTGATTTATGTTATCTTTAAAAATATTAAAACTCTAATTTCATTTTGTTATTCTCAATTTACTTAATATATTAGAAGCATGTGAAAGTATAGCATGCACACCTGGTAAATTTGAAGATACAAAGAAATATAACCTAAAATATTTCCAATTATAGAGGTTGTTAAGAAAACGCCTGAGGATTATCATGAATATTCAGGAATTTGACAGTTCATTTCATTACTCTAGGAAGGTTCCTAGAATATCAGGTAGAGTAGAAATAGAGGGTCTATCTGGGACTATTCCAGGAAAATCAAAGTGATGAAGCTTTTCTCTGAGCAACTTAGCATTACTAAAACATTGAGACTTTACTATGTATGGAACTTCTGAAGAATGGAAATATAGTTTAGTTTTAGGAACTATAATTGATTGGCTCTAAGTTTACTTTTTATAGAGGAAAGAGAAATCAAATATAGAAAAGAGAGTTTAAGCAAAATTCCCAGGATGCTCCTTATGATAATCTTTATTCAAATTAAATTTTATTCATATTGAGTAAAGAATATAATTTGACTGAAGTAGACAAAAATAAATCTCTAAGAGAAAAAGTGAAAGGCAATTTTTATTATACTAAAGCAAATTAAATTTAAGAATCTCTATATAACATCAAATTTGCTGTGCAATTTTATAAAATGTAGGATATTTCTTTTGATTTCATTAATTTCATGGATTACTGCAAAAATTTTATATGCCAATTCCTCTTTGTATTTGTCACATTTGAAATAAAAATATTAGAAATAAATTTATTTGACTTAAATTTCAACCTTAAGTCTATATATTTAAAAAGGAGTATTCATTATGAAAATAAGATTTAATTTCTTCTTTGTGTGTACATGTGTGTATGCTTATATGTGTATGAGTGTGCATCAATTAAGGGTTATATGTATTCATGTGTGTGGGGACCAGTGAACCTTTCTAGGTATCATCTTTGAGATGTTAGTTACCTAGTTTAGGTGATAGAGTTTCATATTGTCTTGGAGCTAACCAGCTTTGCAGCAAGTAACAAAGATTCTGCGTCTTTCCTGGATCTGAGATTACAAAATAGTATCAGATTTTTATTTTGTTTGAAAATAGGTCTGCATGTTCATAAGACAAGCATTTGATAGACTAGCCAGCCAAAGAAATATTAAATAAAATGTCCATCAAATTCTGAAGAAGGTTGTGAAGACAACATTAATTTGAGAAAAGGATGCAAAATATATTTTTTAAAAGTATGTAATACAAAGGAAAAATCGTATTACTGTTTGTTTGCTGTGTAGTCCTGGGTGGCCTTGGATGCTCTATCTAGACACAAAAATATCTAGAACATTTCCTGTCTTTACTCCTCAAATGCTGAGATTCAAATTATACTGTACCGTGTCTGTTTTGTGTGGTGCTTAGGATGGAAACAATGACTTTGTGCATGCAAGTCACACTCTACTAATTTAGCTACATTCCTAGATCTGTAAATGTAAATTACATATGAATGAATTTTTGCCTCATATTTATAAGCACATGTAGTAGATTACAGAAAGATTATAATCTTTTACCTGACCTTATTTAAAATCCCCCTCCCTCTCTCTCTCTCTTCAAATCCTCACTATCCCTTTCTCTGATATATATAATTTTTTGTTCCATTTTTGGAAGAAAAGTGTTTTATGTTCAATTTTTTGAAATATAGAATCCTAATCAGTTTCAAAATGTAATATTTAATTCAGGAATTTCAGATGTTATTTTGAAATTTGTATGTTATTGTGGATAAGGTGGGAGCTTATCAGTTAATACTATGCACTGCTATTTCAAAGGACCTGTGTTCAATTCCAAGTGCCAGTGTCAGGTGACTGGCAATTGCCTGAAACCTCAGTAACCTATTTCTTTAACACTGCTGGCCTCTGTGGGCACCTAAATTCATTTGTGCATGACACCTCGGACATAAACATGATGAGAAATAAAATACATCTAAAAGTACAATTTATTATTTTTAATATTTTATCATTTGAATGTTTCATACATTGGTACAATAACTTTTAGTAACTTTCCTCCAACTAATCTCTCTTTTTCCTTTATTGTAATTGGAAGTCTAATCTTAAATTATCCTCTCATATCATGTTTTTGGGTGGAGCCACTGAATTAAAATATTGCTTCTTGCAGGAATATGGGCACATTGATACACTAGTCACACTTTTAAAGAAATGAAAGATAATTCATTAGTCACTAATGTGTATTATGTGTAGTAATTAATTAATTCAGTCAATAAATGAAAATGCATACAATGTGGCCATTTATTTAGTACTTTAGACAGATAAAATATTTCATTGAATGCTATTATGGTACAGCTTTTTCAACTACTATTTAGCTTTTTGTATCAAAATTTGACAGTATATATAAGGATAAATATTATAAAGCAGTATGGAATATTGTTTCATTGGTACTATTGTTTTTAATACCAACAGCTAGGCAGAAACATGTTAATAATGAGAAAGTCTCCAATGAACCGTTGCTAAAATCATGGTGAAGAAGGTCTTAGATCATAAGATTAGTAAAGATTCTTTACCTTAGTCATGGAAAGCAACACTTGTGATGGAAAGGTGGGCAGAGTAATGGGGCCATGTGAAAGATGAGAGGAGTTAGTGTTGAAATAATTAGACTGAATCCTATTGTGCAGAAAATTATAAAACCAATCCAAACCAACCAACCAACCAAACAAACAAACAAACAAACAAAACCCAACGAAACTTAACAAATGTTTACAAAATGATATCATTCTATTTAAGACATTTACTCTCAACTAATCATGAGGACAATTTCTCTTTTAAAATATCAGCAACATCACAGAAGGCTCTATAAGTTGATAACCTGAGTGTGACCAGACTTCCTCAGATTTCTTGCCCTATCAAAAATTATTGAGAACAAAAACTAGCAATGCATATCATAGAGCTATTACTAAAATAAGGTGAGGGAAGAAGTATGTGTTAAAGTGATTGATGCCTTATTTTCTACATAATGACCATTCAGTATATTTTAAATCTATAATGGAAAGGCACTTTTTGTTTCCAAGTAAAAACTAGAGTTTCTTTTGTACAACAGGTTTGAGAGCATAGTTTTCAGCAACAGATGAAGCAAATAATGCCCTAAGCTATTAAGAAGCACTTCTCTAAAAACAGAAAATGGACAGCAATGGGCAGAATTTTAATATACCAGTATCTATTGGGATATATATAATCTCTGTTTGTTCAATAACAAGTATACCATTCTACTCTTAACATTTTAAATATGTAGCATCACAAAGAATTTATATTCTGTATTGTCATATAGATAGGTAGGAGGTTAGTTAGGGATTTCTATTATCATATGCATTTAATATATTCTAGTAACTGTCAAGTAGTGTTCCATTGCATAGACATAAGAGATTTGGTTATTTTCAAGTTATCTTTTCTATTAGAAGGAAAGTTATCATATTAAGGCAAAATAATATGTGTACATATTTTCACTTCATTTTGATATTTATATAGATATACACAAGGATATATGATAATTGAATGACAATATTTATGAAGGAGCATTCACAGCTGTGTAAAACTACTGATGGTTTCCTCATATAGTCTGCCCGGCACTGTCTGTCTGTCACTACAAAAGATACCAGTAGACATGTAACAGGGAGCTCCCAGCTGAATATCAGTTTGGTTTCTTTATCTGCTTTGACTGAGGAGTGTGATCTTCAGCGTTGAAGTCTTACAATCAAGCAATGTTGTATAATCAAGAATAATAGCAATAATCTGTGCTCTTTTGGGGAAATCCAAGACACCTTTGGCAAGCAATTGAAAGCATAATCCTCCTCATGGCATTAGTCTTTGTGTTTAATAATCTTTGGCTTCTAGAGTGATAACTATCTCTTATGTGTCATAACTCTAATTACACTATTTGAAAAATATATGTAGGAAGTTTACTTTTTAAAAAAAGTTTATATATAGCTTTTAGATTTTTCTTAGAATTAGTTTGCACATTAATTTTTCCCCTCTTCCGTGCTCACATTCACTTTATCAGTTTTCTCTCTTTTATTATCTTCTTCCCCTCTTCATTCTTTTGTAGTCTATGATTCCCAACATTTCTAGTTGCTCACCATTTAAGGCTTACTCCAAATGAAATACATTAATCTAAATGTTTAATATTAGGTTCATATAAGAAAGAATGTTGAGGGTTTGTCTTTTAGGTCTGCTACCTAGCTCAATATAATCTCTTCTAGTTCTATACATTTATCTGCAATTAATAATTAATTACCCTTTTCAGTTCAATAAAATTATATTGTATAATGTGCTAAATTTTTATAATGCATAATCCAGTCATCTATAGGCATTTTCTTAAGTCTTATAGAAAGAATAGCAATGAACAAGTCTCAATGAAGAAAAATATATCTTTACTGAATATACACCAAGAAGTGGTATGCTAAGTCATTTCGTAGTTTTATTCTAATATTTGGGCTAAACTTCATACTAATTTTCATAGTATATGTATCAACTTATAACCCTATCAATGGTGAAAAAGGGATTCCTTTTCCCTTAGTCCTTGTCATTTGCAAGGAATATGTGTAAAAATGACATATTTTAAAAGTTTAATATAAAATATAATCTAATATTGAAGATCTAACAATAACATTATAATTTTCAGGCATTTAGTTACAATAGGCCCAAGTTTGTTAGAAAAAATAACCAATAATATAAAAGGAGGATGAATAAGCACCATAATTATTTGAACTCAAAGTAAGATGACTGAGTATAGTCAATATTAATATAAACCCATAGTGGGTATTCTTAGGAGCAACAGATGAGGTCAGAGATAAATGTTTATATCTTTGGATTTCTAATGTATAAATGAGAATGGTTTATATAAAATATGCTTACATAAGGCTTTATATAGCAACTGGACATTCAAAATTCTATGGCACAAGAGGAAATTATTATAATTTCTTTCTAATACTGTTATTGTTTAATTTCCTTTAGTCAAAGATTTTTAAAAATAATATTATATTAAAATGAATTAACAAAGATTTACTATATAAGTTGTTTGTCTTGATATGTGAAAGAATTCTTTCTGCTAGACTACAGTTTAACATTAAAAGAACTTATGGGGGAATCAGCATCAATGAACTCAAGCTGTACTACAGAGCAGTAGTGAAAAAAACTTCAGGGTATTGGTACAGTGACAGGCAGGTAGATCAATAGAATAGAATTGAAGACCCAGAAATGAACCCACACACCTATGGTTACTTGATCTTTGACAAAGCAGCTAAAACCATCCAGTGGAAATAAGACAGCATTTTCAACAAATGGTGCTGGTTCAACTAACGGTCTACATGTAGAAGAATGTGAATTGATCCATTCCTATTGAAATGTACAAAGCTCAAATCCAAGAGGATCAAGGACCTCTACATAAAACCAGATACACTGAATCTAATAGAAGAGAAAGGGGGGAAAAGTCTCGAACACATGGGCCCAGGGGAAAAGTTCCTGAAGAGAACACCAATGGCTTATGCTCTAAGATCAAGAATTGACAAATGGGTCCTCATGAAATTGCAAAGCTTCTGTAAGGCAAAGGACACTGTCAATAGGACAAAACGGCAACCAACAGATAGGGAAAAAATGTTTACCAATCCTACGTCCAATAGAGGGCTAATATCCAATATATACAAAGAAATCAAGAAGTTAGACTCCAGAGAACCAAATAACCCTATCAAAAAAGGGGGAACAGATCTAAACAGAGGAGGAAACTCGAAGGGCTGAGAAGCACCTAAAGAAATGCTTAACATCCTTAGTCATCAGGGAAATGTAAATCAAAACAACCCTGAGATTCCACCTCACACTAGTCAGAATGGCTAAGATCAAAAACTCAGGTGACAGTAGATGCTGGCAAGGATGTGAAGAAAGAGGAACACTCCTCCATTGCTGGTGGGATGGCAAAGCTGGTCTGGAAATCAGTTTGGCAGATCATCAGAAAAATGGACATAATACTACCTGAGGACCCAGCTATACCTCTCCTGAGCATATACCCAGAAGATGCTCCAACATATAAGAACATATGGTCCCCTATGTTCATAGCATCCATATTTATCATAGCCAGAAGCTGGAAACAACGCAGATGTCCCTCAAAAGAGGAGTCGATACAGAAAATGTGGTATATTTACACAATGGAATACCACTCAGCTATTAAAAACAATGACTTCATGAAATTCACACACAAATGGTTGGAACTTGAAAATATCATCCTGAGTGAGGTAACTCAGTCACAAAAGAACAAACAAGGTATGTACTCACTGATAAGTGGATAGTAGCCCAAAATTTCAGATCACCCATGATTCAATTCACAGCAACAGTTTGACTTAGCATGGGATCCCAGGTGGAGGAGTTGGAGAAGGGACTGAAGGAGCTGAGGGCATTTGCAGCCCCATGGGGAGCGAGCAACTGTGTCAACTGGTCAGTCCTCCCAGTGCTCCCAGAGACTGGACCACCAACCAAAGAATGCATATGGACGGACCCATGATGCTGGCCACATATGTGGCAGAGGAGGGCCTTGTTGGACATCAGTGGGAGGAGAGGCCCTTGGGCCTGAGATATTGGATGCCCCAGTATAAGGGAATACCAGAGAGGGAATATGGGAGTGAGTGGGTGGGTTGGTGGGGGAATATCCTGATAGTGGCAGGGGGTGGGGGCATGGGATGGGGGTATCCAAAGGGGAGAGCTGGAAAGGGAAAAACATTTGAAATGTAAGTAAAGTATCAAAAATAAAAAGAAAAAAGAAGAAAAAAATGATCAATGTCTCCTTGCTCTTTCTCAAATTCATGGTCTTCATTTTTTTAAAAAAATAATTATTATATGTACATATGCATATACATATATAGTCATATATATATATATATATATATATCTTCAGGGTTTAAAAAATAATAAGTATGATGAATTCAAACAATCCTAAGAATGAATTAAAATAACTATAAATGGATACATGAAAATGTGCTGTTATAGACAACATATTTAGACATATGTAAAACATATGTCACATAATCAAAAGGATATTGAAATACGTTCATAAACTTTCCACTCTGTTAAGACAAAGTATTTCCCTGCTGAGGAAATGTGAGATATTTAAGGGGGTACTCAGGAATTTGTTACATACATGAAAACACATAAATCAAATGTGATCAGTTATATATTCTTAAATGCATATGTGTAATTTTATAAATGCCGTATCTTGGCTAGCACATCCAGTTATACAACAGAGCAAGAGGAAAACCCAGGTGATAATTGTGATAATCTACTTTGCCTGAAGATGTAACAATTCCCAGATCAATAATTTTGGGTCTATTTGAACAATGCCTTTCATCTGTTTATTTGAAAAGTGCTATTTCAGGATGGAGTATAATTTTTAACTAAGAAGCTAAACATATTTTATAGCATTTTCAATTCTAATTAAAGCCAACAATGTTTGACGTAGTGTCTTTATCTTTTTATCTGTGGCAAGAACAAAATAATGGCAAATCAAAAAGTATCTTACCCTTATTCCACATCCTTGCCAGCATGAGCTGTCATATTTTTAAAGTTAATTTTACCCATTCTGATGAGTGTAAATAAACTCTCAAATCAGTTTTTATTTGCATTTTCCTGATAACTAATGATGGTGAATACTTCTTTAAGTATTTCTCAGGAGTTTATGTTCCCTCTTTTGAGAATTTCGTGTTTAGATCTGTACCCAGATTGGTTCACTGTATTTGTTTATTTATTTACATTCCAAATTGTTCCCCCCTCCCCAGTCCTCCCTCCAAGAGTTCTCCACCCCATCACTTTTCCAATTTGCCTCTGAAAGAGTTCTCTCTCATATCTGCTCACCAACCCACCTACCTTCTCCCCACCCACCCCTGCATCCTCCTTCCCTGGGACATCAAGGATTAGACACATCCTCTTCCTCTGAGGCCAAACAAGACAGTCTTCTTCTACATATGTGCCAGGGTCCATGGACCAGCCCATGTATGCTCTTTTGTAGGTGGCTTAGTCTCTTGGAGCTCCAAGGGGTCCAGTTTACTTGAAACTGTCTTCCTATGGAGCTGCCATCATCTTCAGCTCTTTCAATCCTTCCCCTAACTCTTGCGTAGGGTTCCCCAATCATAGTCCAATGGTTGGGTTTAAGTATCTGCATCGGTCTCAGTCAGCTGCTGGTATTGCCTCCCTGAGGCCAGCCGTGCTAGGTTCCTTTCTTCAAGCACAACATAGCATCAAAATAGTGTCAGGGTTTGGTGGCCACACATGAAATTGATCTCAAGTTGGCCCAGTCACTGGACAGTCTATCCTTTAATCTCTGCTCCCATTTTTGTCCAGTGAATTTCTTTTGAACAGGAACAATTCTGCACCAAAAATTTTAAAGGTAGGTAGATGACCCTATCCCTCCACTGGGGTGGGTGCCTGTCTACCTGTCTATCTACTAGAGGTGGCCTCTTCAAGTTCTATCTCTCCTCTGATGGGCCTATCAACTAAAGTCATCCCTAAAGAACCAGGACATAAAAAAATAAAAAAATAAAAATTTAAGACTCGTAGGACTCCATGGGGATGGCCTTAGCATTGTTTTATTCATGTGCAAGGTTTTTTAGTTCATTATATCTTTCAGATATTTGCCCTATATTGGATATGTAGTTGCTAAAGAAATGTTTCCCCATTTTGAAGACTACTGTATAGTCTGAGTGATGCTGTCGTTTACCATACAGAAGTTTTTCAATCTTATTAAGTGCCATTCATTAATTGTGGATCTTAGTGATTGTGTTAATGGTGTGCTAAGGCTGTCAGAAGCCTTTTCCTTTGCCAATGAATGCAGTGCTGTTCTCCATTCTCTCTTCTATTAGATTCAGTGGATCTAATTTTGATTTGAGGTCTTATATCCATTTCTGTTGGAGTTTTGTACAGAATAATAAATACATATCTATAATAACACCTTCAATTTATTTGTTCTAAATGGAGAAATTATATATATTCTTTTACCTTTCATAGATTTCAATGAATACACCATTAAATGCTTTAATATATATTTTTTCTAAATAATTTACTAGAGGTATCTATACAAATTAACTTTATTTTGAAGTTTACCAAAGTTTTTAACATTTATTACTGTAAAAGTGTATAATTTTATATATATTTTCTGTTTTTAAATAGCTTGAATTCAGAAGAATGAAAAAACTAAAATCAAATTAATTAATTGCAGACCTTTTATCAGGACAGTTTTGGCTCTTTATTTTATAACTCTATGGAACTAGTAACACAAGCAAAGAGAAGTATATAACAAATACTATCTGAAGTAATCTTTGCTACTGATCATACAAATATTTTGCATTAGTTTTGCTATTTGTTGGTGATTTCAAATAAATGTGTTAATGAGGTAAAATTGGTTCTTGTTTTTGCCTTAGGTATTTTTTTAAGCTTCTATTGATTCATCGTAAATCTCACATCATGTGCCCAGTCCCACTCATGTCCCCTTCCCTCCATATTCATCCTCTTTCCTTGCAACCTCTCCCTCCAAAAGAAGGCAAACCAACTAACCAATGAACCAACCAACAGACAAGCAAACCTACTAAAAAACAATCTCGTCATGGGAAGCTATGGTGTGGTACCTTTTTTCCCTTTTTCTCAAGCCATGTTTTTCTTGAATATGATTATTGCAGTGAGTAATTGGTCTGGTATGAGACTTCTGTCTTCTGCCAAATTATGAGTACTGTATCCTAACTGAGATTCCTCTAGGATATCCTACATTGTGGAGATCTTGCAGCTTAGGTTCTGGAAGACCAGCCCCATCATGGGTACCTACAGTTCATAAGTGAAGTAGATGTTGGAATGGGCCAACTCAAAACCCTAGCTCTGGGACTTGGTGGTAGGTGAGTTGGTTGGCATGAAAATGCTCTCATACACATACCATCAGATCAGCTCCCTTGGATCCATACCTCCTGAGCCAGCTCATCTCTACTTCCCAGGCAAGGGGTGAGATCAACTCATACCATTGAGATCTGCTTTCCCAAACCCATACTACAAAGGCCAGCTCTACTCTGCTGCTCAGTTAAGCTGCAGGGCCTGCTCTCTAAAGTGATGAAGCTCTTAAGGGGCAGAGCCAGATTACCTACTTTCATGCCCTCAAAGGTAATTTTTCCATGCTGTCCAGGTAAGGGGCAGGGCCAGCTCTCCAAAGCTCATTTCCTAGGCCCAATTCAACTGTAGCCCTGCCACCAGAGGCAGCTTAACTGTGTTGCACAGGGAAGTTGCAGGGTCTGTTCTTCAGAGTGCTGTTTATAGTAAGTGGAATGGCCAGTTCTCGTGCTTTCAAGACTTCTGTACCAGCTCAAACACACTACCCAGGATAGGGGTGAGGCCAGATCTCCATCTTGCTACAGCAAGTGAAATGAAAGGGGAGAGGAGAGTTGGTTTCTCATCTGTGACCCAATAACATCCCATCACAAACAAGGGGCAGAGCCAGCTCTCCCATGCTCACACTTTTAGGTTCTGCTCACCTAATACCCCAGCAACCAGGGCTGAGCTCTCCTGTGCTTCCTGGGTGAGGTGTGGGGCCACTCTCCTGTTACTGTGACACATGAACTAATTTTATTTTTAAAGAAAAAGGTTTTGTTGAAAATAATACTGAGGGGCTTAATTAATAATGTAAAATTTGACATTGAATACATTATTTTAGAAATTATAATATAAGCCCATATATCACTCCATGATTGAAAAATAAAACTTGCTAATCTACTTGCACTGGAAAATATTCTCAAGAAGGGAAGTGAGCAGCTAGTGGTAAAAACCTGTCTGAGGAAAAGGTGATCTTCTGGTATTCGGGGCTTCGACCGAGCCTTCTGAGTATATACTCAGTTACTCCAAGGGATAGGACAATGTCAGTAACACTGACACCAGTACTTTATCTTATCTACAAACATTCCTTATAATTAAGGAATATTTCAGAGAGATGACCTTGATGGTATTTGTAATCCCAACACATTTTTATAATTTGTCTTACAAAACAACTATTAATCACCTTTTAAATAAAAACATTTTTTTATTTTTAAAAATAAAAAAGTTATCAATTATATGAGATAATACAGTATTTTTCTGGTTAATATTATGGTACATTAATTGGAGATTCTTGTATCTTTGGAGATCAATTAGGCCAGATGGTTTGGGTTTTATTCAACTGTATATGTTAGGGATTAAAATGCCTTTATAAATTAGTTTTTGAAAATTGTTGTAACTGAAAAAAATGGCTTATTTTCCCAAATAAAATTATATAACAAATTGTTATTCCTTATTTTCAAATAACATTTTTATAATTTCAAAGTGGTAATAGATATTTAATGCAACATATTTTGATTATGATTTCCCCTCTTCCCATTCATCTTAGATTCTTCCTACTTCACCATATACCAAACTAAATCCATATTTACTCAATTAATATCTGTATATTCATATATATTTAACATTAATTAAAGATGATATGTACACCTTGTTATAGACAGGACAAAGTAATAAATTTAGTGTATAATAAGAGCTATAGAGATAGCAGTAATGGTGTTGCTCCCAAACCTGATGATCTAAATTTTATCCTTGGAACTCTTAAGTGTGGAGAAGAGAATTAACTCCTACTAATTATCATCTTGCTACTACAGAAATCATAGCATGTGTACACACAAATGTACATGCACACACACATGTACATGCTCATGTACACATACAAAATAAATCAAAAAAAAGAAAGAAATCAAATGGAAGAAAGAAATATGAAAAATATTAATGGTGGGGTAACAAATGTATTGATGAGTGGGCTTCAATCTCTAAGACTCACCATCCTTATTTAGTCTCCAGAGGACCATATTCATGCAACATCAGGGCCTGCTAATCGAGATGTGGTTCATATATCTGTATTTTTTTTATGTTAACCATCATTGAGTCACAGGTCATTTTTTCCCTGAATATCAAGTATTAAAAGGTCCTAGGCTTGATTTTAAGATCATCTTAGTGAAACTACCCCACAAGCAAAAAAAGTTTAAAAGCAAGCCTTTTAACTTCTAACACAGTATTCAGAAGTTTCCTGTTTAATCAGTGACTTCCTATTATAGCTCTCCACATTGTCTGATTAGCATATATTTTTAAAAAGACAAGTATGTGCTCCCAATAAAACATGAACCTTTTCCTGTTCAATAATCCAATACTTCTAGAGTCTTATTTGTGCTTAACACTCCAGTGGGATTTATTCTGCCACTTTGTTCTTGGGTGTAATAAGTATCTCAATTACATGTGAAATGTTACACTGCATTACTATGAAAGACTAATCAATAAGTGGCCAGTTTATTCCGTATTTGAAGACTTTACAAAATGGAAGGTCATGCCTTATGAGAAATCAATTGCAAAAGTGTCATCAAGTGATTGCGGTGATTTGACAGTAATTAGAGTCTTGCTTCTACTTAGTTGCAGTATTTAACTTGGCTACTACCTGAAGTGAAATTTAATACTGAAACCTTCTTCCTTTAAATACTTTATTGGCAACTCAATTTCTAACTAAAATGTAAATTCAGCAATATATTTTACTTATGTGTGGAGTGGAGTCCTTTCTTATTGTTCTAGACATGAAAGCATACATTTCTCAAATATGATACTATAAAATAGAGGTAACAAGGTGAGTTTTCAAATTTATAATTTTTTTTCATAAAATACAGACCTGAGCAGATAACTGGATTTAGCATATTGGTGAATAGCAATGTTGTATGGAACTATGTGAATTAAAATAAATGATATTAAGAATAAATTAATATGCAATTAATTTTTGTAACAAGCTGTTCTTTTTTGGAAGATATTAAAGTTAAATTATTGGCTTAATATCATGTAACTCTGGTTTAAACTCATGGTTTTTGGTAAGAAAATTATTTTCTATGTAAAATTTGAGAATTATTTTTGCTTTGAAAATCATATTGCTAATTGTCTAATGATGCACTCCAAAATCAACACAGATAGCACACATACAAGACAGTAATTCATTAAAATCTGAAGATTTGAAAAAACTAATGAAAACTGTATAAAAGTCCATTTGAATATAACACGAAAATAAGCCATAATTTTGAAGTTTGGTGAGATTTAATTCCTAATGTGCATGTTAAATTTTGATCAAAAATGTAAGATACCTCCGTGATATTGAGTACTGTGAGTAAAAGTGGTGAAGATCAATAGAACTTGGAATATCCAGATAGAAGCACATAGCTTGGTTCCCATCAGTGCACAGGCTACTTAGAGACCAGTGTGCTGGATGTGGAAAGAGTAGTCAGAGATGCCACTGTAGAAGTCAATTGAAGAGATTGTATGAAGTTTCTAAGTATCTATTTTATAATGTTTCACATTTTTACTCCTGTTTGCAATGAGGAGACAAATATCATCACAGAAATCCATTTGGCAACAATTTAAGGTGAAATGGCATTGAAAGAACTTATTATTATTATTATTATTATTATTATTATTATTATTATTATTATTATTATCAGAAGGTCTCTGATTTGGCTCAGTATGCAACATGTGCCTCCAGCTGAGCAGTAAAGTCTATTCAAACCCCAGAACCAATATTGTGGTGTGGTCTGACACCCCTGACCCAGCTCACCCCCTAGAATAGCTGTAGCCATTTTGCTCCATACCTGTCAGTTACTTCAGATTGTTGTTATAACATGCCTCCCAGTCATTGACAAAGAAAAATAACTACTCAGAACGGCTTCATGCTGATCACATATCCTGTTCTGTTCTGTTTTGTACATTCTGAGGTCTGTTAATTTTAAGGAACTTCACAAAGTTTTACATAGGACCCATCAATTTAAAGGTCAGTATGCAGAGACTGAAGGAAAGAACGTCCAGAGACTGCCCCATCTAAAGATCCATCCCATCTGGAGATACCAAATCCAGACACTATTGCCGATGCCAAGTGCTTGCTGACAGGAGACTGGTATAGCTGTTCCCTGAGAGGCTCTGCTAGAGCTTGAAAAATTCAGATGAGCTTGCTTACAGCCAACCATCAGACTAAGCATGGGGACCCCAATGGAGGAGTTAGGGGAAGGACTGAAGGAGCTAAAGGGTTGTACAATCCCATAAGAAGAACACAATATCAACCAACCAGAGCTCCCAGAGTTTCCAGAGCTCCCAGGGTCTAAACCCCCAACGAAATAGTACACATGGCTCCAGCTGCATATGTAGCAGATGGTCTTATCTGGCATTCATGGGAGGGGAGCCCCTTGATCCTGTGGAGACTTGATGCCCCAGCTAAGTGGGATGCTAGGACAGTAAGGAGGGAGTGGGTGTGTTGGTGGGGGAGAACACTCATAGAAGGAGGGGGAGGGGATAGTGTGTTTGTGGAGGAGAAACTGGGAAGGATAGTATGTGAAATGTAAATAAATAAAATAACCAATAAAAAATGAAAAAATAAAGATCAGTATGAACTTGAGTCAGTGCTAACCACTGTAGAGAACATCTTGCATCTGCTTATCTGCTCAGTGTTTTTTTGTTTGTTTGTTTGTTTTTGTGGTTCACACGAAAGAATGTTAATAATGAGCCAAAAGTTATGATTATAATGCTTATGCTCTGTTATCTCAATATCCTGAAATTCCTCTGTTCACTGCCCAATCACTACCCTTCTTATCTCACCCAGGAACAATAAACTTAAAGGTTAGATGAAAATACTTTGTCTAGTTAGCCAAAACCTAGCACTGCTTCCCTCCTTGACTTTTAAACTTTTGAACCTGGTTTTTCCTATAAAAATTCCTGCCCTGAAAATAAACTGGTACCACAATTAGGCATCCAACTGCTTTTTATGGTCCTGATCCAATCAGTATTAGGGTGTGGTAAATAATACATCCCTGTCTTACTGAGATTTTTTGTGGTGACTCTTAGACCAGGACACGTAGTGGAAAGAGATTAATTCAAACAAGGTATCCACTCGGGTGTTATAGGATGAGATTATCCCTTCCAATATACACACATAAAACAAACACATGAACACAAAAATGCTTTAAAAATAAGTGTTATATATCCTGATATTAATCAAGTCTTAACTATGATCAGATATAGTAAACTCTTCACCCATATATCTAATTATCTACCATGAAATTTAAGGAAAAACGTTGTATATTCTCTTTCATTACTGATATGTCTTTGGCCAATATTTCATCGATAATTTTTAAGAAGAATAAATTTTCCTGCAGTGGGAGGAATGCTGTTAAGTGAAAAATATCACTGAAAAACAATCTTGTTCACATTTAGAAAAGACACAAACATGATTATTAAACAAAAAAAAAAGTCTAATTTGTTTCTAGATTGTAAAGAGGATCCTGAAACAATTTAAGTCATAAAAGTCCCAACAGTATTTTTCCACCATTCTGTATAGACAAACCCTAAAATATCATATATTAAAAGAAAGAAAGGAGATGTGATAACTAAGTGCAAATGAGCTTTAGCCTGAATCCTGAAAGAGGGGGAAGTGAAGTGGAAGTTTCCTTATGTGTCATATGATGCAGACTCATGTGGTAGTGCTTAACCGAGGCAAGACCTTTGGGAGGGCGCCTGATGTTTGGAGAGCATATAAATAGGTATAAATAGTGAGAGCATGCTGGCATTGCTAGCTTTGCAATGCTTCATTGATCTTGTGTGTTTTCTGATTTTTGTGTTTTGACAGAGGCAGAGAACTTCTCCTGGTGTCCTGGCTAATCCTAGTCACTCCCACTGATTCCTGCCAGGACTGGTAGTTTCTGCTGTATTGTGCCCATACTGGTATCATGAAAAAGGGAGATTGGAATCACCCCAAAGAACTACTACTAGACAGTTCCACATCCCCTTGTCCTATTTACCACCATTTCTCTGCTACCTTTGGACAGTGGGCTAGAAAGGAGATCAAAACTTTTGAGTACCTTAATTTGGAGAAACAGAAGACTAGCAAAGCTTTGCCATGTTCACAAAGCACTCAGATTCCTACTCTTGATCTTGTCTTGCTTCATATGGCTTTTCTTTAATAGTATACTATTGGTGACTTAAAATATGAAGTGATTTTCAGCTTTTATGTTAAAAGAAAACAATGATTTTTTGAGAAATATTTATTGTTTATTTTACAGAATTTCTTAAAATGTAGGACATGCCCATTTCTTTTCTTCTGTGTTAGAAAGTTGTTTGGGGTACTGAAGATGAAAAACAGAAATAAAGTAAATTAAATGAATATGAAGCCAAAGTAGGCATTTTTGAGATCTGCTTTAGTAGAAAAAAATAATTTTCCAATTTCCCATATTTCACTCTACATCATTTTTCTAGTTTTCACATAGTTTAAAGTTTGTTTAAAACTCCTTCCTTTCTTTTCCTTCTCTTATTAAATCATTCCTTTCATTCTTCTATTATCTTTTCTTTCACACCCCCCCCCACACCTTTGGCAATGCTGTGGATTAAATACAATGCCACAGACAGCTTTCTAGATAAGCATTTATCACATTGAATTGCAACCTAACTCCTCCAACAAATATTTTTTAGTGAATAATATTGTGCTCGCCTCAGTATTGCTTTCTAGGCTACTATCGACCTCAGTCATGACTTCTGTTTTTTTTGTTAAAGTAAAAGGAAAATACATGCATAGTCTCACATCTCTATAAACCCAGAACTGGAGAGAGAGAGAGAAAAAGAGAGAGAGAGAGAGACAGAGAGAGAGAGAGAGACAGAGAGACAGAGAGACAGAGAGACAGAGAGACAGAGAGAGAAAGGAGTATCACCATAATTATGAATGTAGTCTGACCTGCCTAGAAAGTTACAGTCAGCGACAAATGCATAAGGATCTCTTGTTTTAAATATAAACAACAACGACAAAAACAAACCCAATCTAGTTTTAAAGAGGTGTTTCTCAAGGAAAAAGCAATTTCTGCTTTGGTCATGGTAACTAAACACACATGTGTATGTGTGTATGTGTGTGTGTATATGGGTGTTGGTATCTGTGTTTGTGTCTGTGTGTCTGTGTACGCACACACCTGCGTACATACGTTTGCATGTATATTGCCTTTTTATAATCTACCTTTCAGTACTCAAGTGAACATGAATGAGAATAATAGTTGCAGTAATTTTTCTAGTTGTATTACAATTTAAAATTATTTGAAATATGTTTCTTCAATGTTAATATTTGTTTATGTACATGGATGAATATGCATGTTAACATTTTGAGTTTGTAAACAATGAACTATTAACACTCACCCATATTTATATAGGTAACCAAAATATTATAAATCTATTTCAGCATGGTTATTTCGTAACTAACTTAACTTCAGTAAAACTTGCCCTTCCATAAATTAATTTTTCATTGGAACTCATTTTATAATTGATTCTGTAGTCCATTGATCATAGGTCAAACAATTTATGGTTGGATGAATCAGTACAAATCTTCACACTTGACAAAACTGAGATTCTCTGTGTTTTGCTAGCAGCAAAACTAATACTGAAAAAGGAAGGTGCTGTTTGATCTCTAATAAAGTTATATTAGGCAACACATTTTAAAAAATAAATTTGTAGAGTTGTTAAATTTAAGATTCCAAAACTGGCATCTATAATTTTGTTCTTTTTTGAAAACAGAAGTTTGAAAAATCAGCATCAAAATGTATAAGGTAATACAAGTGCTCAATCAGGTTTACAGTTTTTGACTTCTGGATAATGACTGATGACCTTGGACTTTGCATCTTCTCATGTATTGGTAAAAGCATACACAACCATGTTTGAATGGTATCGTGTTGGATGATTAAAGCAGGACTTCCTCCATGCTAGACAATCACTCTCAAACATGAGCAAAAATATCTTTTTTTTTTTTTTTTTTTTTTTTTTTTTTGGTTTTTCGAGACAGGATTTCTCTGTGTAGCCCTGGCTGTCCTGGAACTCCCTCTGTAGACCAGGCTGGCCTCGAACTCAGAAATCCGCCTGCCTCTGCCTCCCAACTGCTGGAATTAAAGGCCTGCGACACCACTGCCCAGCAAGCAACAATATCTTAATCCCAAAAAGTCATTGCTTTTATTATTATGAAGATTACTGAAATCTTTATATTTACAATAAGAAAAAACATTGTCTATTTCACAGTGAATTCTATGTTTCAAGTACTTCATCTCAACACTGTTATTGTAAACATCAATAATTTTGAATATTCAAAACAATCTCATTGATAAGCCATGTCTCTTTAAAGCAATTACTAGTAGTTGTGGTTATTTGTATTTGTTTCTAATTTTGGATTTATTTAAAATGATTGAAATACTTTAGAGAATTAATACAGTTTTATAAAAGAAACTATAAAATGACTTTTGACCATACTGGTTTTATTTATTTTATAAATTAATTCTTAGGAAAATTATGATATAGTTTTTACTTTATCTCATTTTGAATGCCAGGCATATGCCCTTTGTTTATTAGCCTAGTACCAAAGAGTTGTAATAAAGTTGCAACAGATCCATGTATTATATTTTTACAATGTTTGTACTTTGGCTGTTTTATTTTTTTCATAGATTAATGTAATCCCTGGAGATAGTCAGAGATTAATATTTCACTTTGTTTTCTCTCTATTTATTTTTCTTTCTAAACAAAAATGAACGATCATTACTGGATCCTTGAGTCCCCTGCCTATACTTAGAATCATACAGATCTCTGTGTCTGTAGTCTTTTTCAGTGGAGTGGCTCCTGATGTTATTATGCTGATTCTCAGCATAGCAAAGCCATTCCTGGGGAACGCTCAGAAAGTGTTTTCTAGACACATTCCCAAGATGTCTCAAGGGTGGACACCCCAAAGAACATGGAGGTCATTTCCCATGGAACTCCCACACTCTGACTTAACTATGAAATAATAATTTCTTTCTTCTTTTCTGAGATCTCTCAAATTCATTTTTATTTATTTTTATTTTTATTTTTCAAGACAGGGTTTCTCTGTGTAGCCTTCACTGTCCTGGAACTTGCTCTGTAGACCAGGCTGGTCTCCAAATCACAAAGATTTGCCTGTCTCTGCCTCCCGAGTGTTCACCTTGGAGCATGCATGACCACCACCCAATTTTAGAATTCAAATTCATTATTCTTAACTTGTGAATTACCAGGCATTTTCCTTGAATGCAGTGTGTAACTGCTGTCTCCCTTGACCTTGAAAGTTAGTTGACCTTAGTTTGTATCTTCTTTAGTTCTTTTCCTGATTTGTTACCCAGTGTAAGTTGTAGTTTTATACTGGGAAAAGATAAATATATCGTATTTTGTAATACAGTTTCTGGGAGAGCCTTCATTTCTTTTTTTACACTAAACTGCCAGAATAGACATAGTATATCCACTGGTGATCAAATCATGTTAGTGTGTGCTTTGATCATGATACTCTGTCTTTTTCTTCTATTGTTGATTCTGAATCCTTTGGAGTCAGCTTCTTGATCTGGTTTTGATTTCCTGCAGATAGGATAGCCTGCTGTCTCTCTTCTTTGTTCTGAGTATTTCTATGTGTATGGGAACAGTGATATCAGAGTCTGAAAATTTTCCCATCTTTTCTGACACCTGATGTACCCCAGTTATTAGACAATTTGATTCATGAGACAAAATATAGGTTTCTCTGCTGGATGTGGAGATTGACTAAACTAAAAAGAGGAACTTTTCTGTCAATTAAACATTTAAACAATATATAGGAAAGCTATCATCCCATTAAGTACTATGACTAACCCACCCCTACCACAATAACTGCTAAAGTTCTTAGCTAAATGTTTGGGGTGCTGTACTGGCTGGGTTTGTGTCAACTTGACACAAAAGAAAGTTTCAGTTAAGAAAATGCCTCCATGAGATCCAGCTGTAGGCATTTTCTCAATTAGTGATCAAGGGTGGAGGGCCCCTTGTGAGTGGTACCATTTGTAGGCTGGTAGTATTGGGCTCTATAAGAGAGCCAGCAGAGCAAGCCAGGAGAAGCAAGCCAGTAAGTTACATCCCTCCATGGCCTCTGCATCAGCTCCTGCTTCCTGACCTGCTTGAGTTCCAGTCCTGACTTCCTATGGTGATGAACAGCAGGATGAAAGTGTAAGTTAATAATCCCTTTCCTCCCCAACTTGCTTCTTGGTCATGATGTTTGTGCAGGAATAGAAACCCCTGACTAAGACAGGTGCTGTGCTGGTAAAGGAGAGTTAGGATTTGTCTTCTTTGCAGAGAATGTAACTTTCCAGATTGTCAACTATTCCTTTCATTGTGCTTTGTTAGTCACATCCACATTTCCTCTACCCAACATTAATGCTGTTTTTATTTTTTATTGCTTTGGGTATCGCTTTAATGTAAAACAAGTCCACAAAAATAATAAAAATAAAATTTAACTGTGGAATGCAAAGTTCAAATAGCAACAATTAAAACTAAACAATATTGATGAAGCTTTCAGGTCAGTACCAGGTTGGCTCTTCCAACTTCCATGTTCTATGGCTCAAGTATTTTTCATTTCTGCAACAAAGGGTCTTACTTTCAAGTTATGGAAAGTATCTTTTCCTAGTTTCTTCTATGTTAACTTGAAACACCTACAGTCATTTGGGAAGAGGAACTCCCAGCTGAAAAATATTCCCATAGATAGCTGCCTTTCGGTATGTCTGTAGTACATTTTCTCATTAATGATTGATATGGAAGTGCATAGCTGACTGTGGGCAGTGCCATTCCTGAACAGCTGTTTCTAGATGATATAAGGAAGTAGGATGTGTTTTCATGAGGAGCTAGCCATTACACAGTGTTCCTCTAAGATATATGTATCATTTCTAGCTTCCAGTTCCTGCCCTCTTGGATTACTATTTTGACTTCTGTCATTGATGGACTGTTACTTGGCAGTTTAAGAAAATAAATATTTTCCTTCCCAAGGTACTTTTGTACAAAGAACTTTACCAAAATAGAGTACTTACCTCCTATTATCCAAGAGCACTGTTAACAGCTTGTAGAGTTTGAGGATCTTTGGGAACTCCCTGGGCAATAAATACAAAAAAGTAACCCATTCCTATGTGCTAGAAGGAGCTTTATACACAACTATTAAGGGGATAGGGGACAAAAACCAAACCAAACCAAACAATCAAAAAAAAAAAAAAAAAAAAAAAAAACCAGTGCCATCACCACCAAAAGCAAAACAACAATAATAAAAAAAAAAACAGAAAAACACCACCAACAACAAAAAATTCAACAATCTTACCCCGCCATGAACCCTGCCAGCTACAATAATGACTTAGCCTGCAGGCTTGTCTGCTGATGGAATAATGACAGAAATATCATGGGAATAAAGGACTTCTGATTGAATATAAGTTATCTTCCAAAAGATGAAACTCATACTTCAAAACAATATTGTTCCAAGATACCACAAATAAATGGGTGATATATTCTAGAAGAAAACCTACTACTATTATTCTGACAAATAGTATTAAAGCAACTTCTAGTGACTTATAAATAGAACCATGATATATCTTTCAATCCTCATCAGAGAAGCTTTTATTTTTACTAGAGAGTGATTAAACAAAAACATACCATTTCACAATGTGAAGATAAGAATCAAGAAGGGTAACTTCAGAAAGCTCAATCCTAAATGAACATACATAATGCAAATACCCAGGGGTGCAATAATTATTGCCTCAGAGATGTAGTGGTGAATTTGTTAACTGATTTGGCTCTTGGTGCGGTACAGGCAGACAGCACATGCCCAAGAGATCATTGTATTCACAAATCACATACAACACACAAACACACACACACACGCACACACACACACACACACGCACACACACACACACACATCTACCTTATCTGACTAAGATTCTTACATATTGAATTTATGATGATTTGTTTTACTGTTTGGATTGGTTGCATGCATATTGGAACTGCTGGATCTAGCTCTATTTGTTTGAATTTCTCACAACAAACACTTAATATATTTGTTTATTCAGTGTGACATCAGATAAATAAAAATGTACTTATCTTATTTGTATAATGTAAATAAAAGACAAAGTAAAGTGACATAAATATATTTTGAAAGTGCCATTGATAAAAAAATTGATTGATTAAGAAGAGAAACCACGTTCCGGCGATGGCCGGAGACCTCAGCTTGGGCCACAGGGCCCCACACCTGATCAGCACCGGGACAAAGATCCCTCGCCGGAGAT
>CM052704.1:53254078-53272192 GCA_028551405.1 Uromys caudimaculatus
AAAAAAAAAAAAAAAAAAAGAAGCGAAACCACAAAAAAGTTTCCAGTTACATACACAAAACACAACCACAAATATCAACAACAGAAGGGAGATTGATCAAAATTTTCAAACTATATCAGAACTAGTTTGAAAGCAGATCTTTTTGGAAGGCAAATTTTAGTCAAGCCTTAGATCAGATTAAATATAGAGTATCAAGTTCTTATATGTGAGTCATTCATTATAGACTAAGGTTTGCTTAAATTTCTTCAGTGTTCTTAAATAATGGATTGAAATTTATTTTTCTCACACCAAGACTAAACTATATTCAGAGTGAATTTCCCTGTTGTATTAGTTTTGTTTTCATGGCTTCAACCATGGAACAGCCATGTGATTTTCTCAGTTCTTTTTTCTTTTAAATCTACTTCATTCCATTTATTAATCCTAGCCTTGCTTATCTGTTTTGATACATTCCAGTGCATGTCAACTCAACTTTATTTGATATTTAATTTAGTTTCATCAGTACCTACTCATTGGATGTAAATTCAATTACCAATATTGACACTTGCAGATGACTTGAAAGTAAAAAATATTAAAAATACAATAAAAAAATACAAGAAATATACAAACTTAAGAATATTCAAGGAATATTCACTGAAAAACATGGCAATAACCATTTGCTATTATTTACATAGATAAATTCATATATTTTAGGCAAAGTTTCACCAAATTTCATCTTCAAAAAAAAGAATGCCACTGACAATGACAACAGTCACACAAGCTACTTGGAGCACAGCTGTAACTAAAACCAAATTTAGTCAGTTCTTTTCATTTAAAAATAAAGTACAAGATTTGCTTAATCTGATGACATATATACATATCTTTCAAAAGATTACCATCTAAATCATCTTATAACACATACCATACATCCCATAGTTTTATTTTAGTTTTATCTATAAATAATATAAATAGAAACTGTAAAAACATGATGGTTTGTTTTTTACCTTTGCATGTTCACAGCATTTCCATTGGTCTACTAAAAAAAACTGTCAGAAAATTGAATAAACCAAATTTATTTCTGCTAATACCTGGTCCTATCCCAAGTGCCTGAGAGCCCAGACAGCAAACAGGTATTACATGTGCAGAGCTTAGGTATAACCAGAAACTGACTAGGTGAAGTTCCTATACCTTGTCAGTGCAAAATTTCACAACTGCTTTAAAGACATTCTCTGTGGAGCAGTGTGCTATAAGTCTGTAGAACAGTGACATGTAACTGATGGAAAAATGATATTATGTTCATAGACTGTTGTGATGTCTATTCTTGGTTGTCAAGGTCTGGAATTAACTAATTCCAAAACGGGGGTCAAACTATTGAGGGTCTTTTCTTTTTCTTAATTTGATATAGGAAGACCCAGTTTAATATGGATTTTAAGATCAGAAGACACATAGCTTTACACCTTTAATACATGTTTTGAAATGTTTAGACATACCTTTAATCTTGGGCACACTTTCTTCTGGAAACTTATATAAGGACAAGGAAGAAGGAAGTTTTTCTCCTTGTCTGGCTGCCCTCACCTTGCTAGCAACTCCATTACTTCGTTGACATTAGAGCTTACTTCTTCAGGGTTCCACCATATACTGTAGACCAACTGAGACATCTAGTCTCATGGCATAAGAAACTACTGGGTTCTTTAGCTTTTGCTTCACAACCAGCATTAGTTGCGTTAATTAGACTGCAGCCTATAAGCCACTATATAAATCCTTTGTATATAAATAGATACATTCATTCTATAAATTGTGTAACTCTTGATAACCCTGAATAATACAGATTTTGGTAGCAAAGTGATTATAGAACAACCAAAAGTATAAAGATGAATCTAAAAGTATATAGAATAAGTTTTTCAGTTTATCAACACGTACAAGTAACTGGAAGCCTTTTTATTTACCAGATCACTCCTGGAATCTCAGAGAATCCTAAAGTCTATTTGTAAACTAACTTACCAATTTAAAGAGGTAGAAGAATTTTAATCCATCAACATGACTACCGTTGCAAGGGACCCCATGCAAAAATGTGATCCAGCTGGAATGCAAACACACTACATGCCTTTAAAGCCTCTGGCTGGAATACAGACAAGCACAGACATCTAATTGAAGGGCAGACAAAATGATGAATAGAGAAAGATTTGACAAAATGAATCAGACATAGGATATGGCCAACTGTCATGAGAACAGACAGAAAGGAGAAGCTACTTAAAAAACACTGAGGGAAAAAAAATTATTCAATTCAATTCAATTCAAGAGTTCAGTCCAGCCCATTCCAGTACAGTCTAGTGCAGTCCAGTCTAGTCGAGTCAAGTCCAATCCAGTTCAGTCCAGTTCAGAACAGTTCAGTTCATGGAATTCAAAGGCCATCTTTTCAAGCAGAGCAATTAACTTGTACTCTGAAGGAAGCCAATTTGAGTCAGTGAGCTTGGAGATGAATTTCAGCTAGAACATCTGAGTTGGGTCAGCCAGCCAGAGTTCAGAAAGAACTAGAAAGAATTAGTTTATTTAGAAGTAAG
The DNA here is from genome assembly GCA_028551405.1 of Uromys caudimaculatus. Lineage (NCBI taxonomy): Eukaryota > Metazoa > Chordata > Mammalia > Rodentia > Muridae > Uromys > Uromys caudimaculatus. The sequence goes on from CM052704.1 coordinate 53,256,616, forward strand.
TTATAGAGGCTGAGACACTGTAGGTCTAAGTTAGCAGATAGGGGCTGAAAGATGAATTCATCAAGGTCAAGGCTTGAAGAAGATTAGATTGTAAGGAGGGTAGATGCTTCCAGACTTTGACCTAGTGATGGTTAGACAGAAACGTTCTAGTTTCAGCCAAAGCCATGTATTCATAAAGTTTGGGTATGGCTCTCATCTCATTCCTTTATCTGAGGAAGTAATAATGATATTTACATTTACATTAGGAAAATGAATTTGATTATTCTGACTCACCAGTTTCTCATGGCAACAAGTATGGCGACTATTTATACACAAATTTTGACCATTTGTGAAAAAAATAAGACAATAATTGTGCCTATTTGTTGCTCATAGCATCTCTGGATAAATTCACAAAGGATAGAAAAAAGCTCTGGGGTAAAATTAACCAACTCCTTGCACGTGATAATATGTTGAAGAATGACAATGAATTTAGTGATAAATTTGACTGGATACAGGTGTGCATAATCTAAAGAGTCCTGAGTGTGCCATAGATGAGAATCTTTTCCCTGTGTTCACAGAGCTTAAGTTGTATACCAGCAAACCAAAGTCTTCATTATAAGTTTGGACATATTACAGCAAAATTTTAAGTCCCTTGGAGGGTTTGGTTCTTGAAGTAAGGATATTCTTTGGTAAAGAATGTGGGATGGGGATATGGAGAAGGAGACTATTGAAGCTGAGAATCTTGAACTCTCATAATCAAGGGTTTATCTCTCATGAGGAGATAGTTTCTTTATTCTCAGCAGAAGATATATGACAACCCCCAAACACTGAAAGATTTCTCCTTCTGTTTTTGACTGAGAAAATTAATCCTCTATTGTCTGCTAAACAAGCAGTGACCTTCTCTGAAGGAAACACAAGGCAATATAATATTGATGTCCCACAGGATCCAATGGTAGTTGTCACTATTATCAAACTGAAGGCAATGCAGGCTCCTAGAAGGCACCAGGAGGTATGCTGCACTACCAGAGCACTTGATGAGTTCGCTAGTTCATTCAAGTAGAAGTCTGGGAAATATTTGTGGGGATGGAATTTAAGAGTGTGGGATAATGGTGGAAGAAACATAAGACTGTGTCAATCTGACTTTACTGATACGGACCCTTTGCTTGAAGATTCTAGGCTCAGTGTAGAACCATAACTGTCATAAAAGGTGTCAAAATTCTGCTTGAGTGGTTGGTTGAAATATTTGTCAAATTATATCTTACTGAAAAGAACTTGGAGATGTCTGTTATCCCTGGCTTAATGTTGAAGAAGGTAGTTTAAGGCTCAGGGAAATTGAAATGCTTGAGTATGTCGAGTGTAGAAAATATAATAATCTTCTACAATGTGAAGGCCCAGAAGACATTTTGATCACTAGTTCTGTAAGGCATAAATGGTGAGAGACACATCAGCTCACGTGAAGGGTTTTGTTGTTCTTTTCTTGTTAGTTAATGGTTCTTTGCATTATGAAGAATCTACCCAGAGGTGGAAGAATACAGAATTAAATTTCCATTTCTATGTCAACTCTGAAAGACACTAGTAAGGGGGAATCTTCACCATGGGCTGAACTTCAGGCAGTACACATGATTGTATATTTTGTCTGGCAGGAGAAATGGGCAGATGTGGAATTTTTCACCTATTCATGGGCTCTTTAATGGAATGGCTGGATGGTCAGGGACTTGCAAACTGTATGATTAAAAAAAACTGGTGAGAAAGATATATGGGGAAGAAGAATTTGTATTGACCTGTCCAAAAGGGCAAAGGATATAAAGATACTTATGTCCCATGTAAATATTTATCAAAATATGACTTTATCAGATGTGTTAATAATGAAATAGATAGTATGTATCATTTGGTGGACAGTCAGCCTCCTTTCCCAGCCATTCTTGTCTTTGGGCAATAAGCCTATAAAAAAAAGTGGCGATATGTCTAAGATTGGGGTTATGCATGGAATCAACAAACTGGACTTCAACTCACCAAGACTGATGTGGCTACAGCTACTCCTCAGAGAACAAGATTGAGCCACAGATATAGCAGCATTACCTGATGTATATAGCCAGCAACCTGGTGGCAGGTGGGTTACACTGAATCACATAGTCTGTGGAAAGGACAAATGTTTGTACTTACAGGAGTTGATGCCTATTCTGATTATGGCTTTATTTTTTTCTGCATGTAATGCTTTCCCAAGACTGCTACCAATTTACATACAGAATGCAGTACACATCCTCAGGGTGCCCCACAAAAATTGCTTTTGACAATTACAGAAGTGAGACATTGGGTCCATGCTAATTGGATCCATCGGTTTTACGATGTTCCCCACCACCCTGAAGCATCCAATGGAAATTTGGAATATCATTTTAAAGTCACAGTTCCAGTGCTAATTAGGTGGTAGCATCCTGGAGGTCTAGGGCAGGGTTCTCCACCAGGTACTTATGCTTTTACTAAACATCCAATATATATTTGTATTGTTTCTCCAGTAGTCAGGATCCATAGGTAAAGAAATCTAGGATTTGGAAAGGATTACTCACTATCATTTCAAGGTACTCACAAAGAAAAATTTTGTTTCTTGTTCCCATGTCCTTAAGTTCTGCTGAACCAGCAGTTATCATTCCAAAGTAGGGAGTGTTCCTGCCAGGAGACAAAACAAACATTCCATTGAACCAGAAGCTCCTACTTCCCCCTGGGTACTTTTGACTTCTAGTGCCTTTAAACTAAGAATGGGATATGTCTTAGTCAGGTTTTCCATTCCTGCACAAAACATCATGACCAAGAAGGAAGTTGGGGAGGAAAGGGTTTATTTAGCTTACACTTCCACATTGCTTTTCATCACCAGAGGAAGTCAAGACTGGAAGTCAAGCAGATCAGGAAGTAGGAGCTCATGCAGAGGCCATGGAGGGATATTACTTACTGGCTTGCTTCCCCTGGCTTGCTCAGCTTGCTTTCTTGTAGAACCCAAGACTACCAGGCAAGGGATGGGCTCTCCCACCCTTGATCAGTAATTGAGAAGATGCTTTATAACTTCATCTCATGGAAGCATTTCCTCAAGGAAGGACTCTTTCTCTGTAATAACTCCAGCTTGTGTCAAGCTGACATACAAAACCTGCCATTATAGGATTGCAGTGTTAACAGGGAAAATTGATCCAGATTATCACAGGGAAATTGTATTGCATCTCCACAATGTAGGTATAAAAGATTATATAGAAAGTTAAAGAGATCCTTTAGGGCATGGAGAAAAATTTTAATCCACCAACATGGTTGCTCTGACAAGGTATCACATCCAAAAAACTATGAAGTGGCTGGAATGCAGACACTCCACACACTTTTTATCCCTCTGAATGAAATACACACCTTTAACCCCTCTCTCCAGAGTACAGATATACACTTACTCTAAACCTTTTATCCATCTTGCTGGAAAGCAAATAAGTAGACACCTTTAATCTCAAACAATGATAGCTTATTGAGGGGCAGGAAAAGTGGTGAGTCAGGAAAATTCGATAGAAAAAATCAGAGATAGGCTACACTTAACTGTCTCGAGAACAGACAAATGATTTAACAGAGCAGCACACAAATCCAGACAAGATCCCAGAGGGCAAAGACCCTTCAGGAATGAAAGCATGGCTCAGTCCTCCAGGAAGAGCCAAGATGTGCTGAGGTTCTTGTCAAGGGTGGAAGAAATACAGAATGGGTAGTAGAGGAAGTTATTCAGAAATATCAACAAACTCTATGACCAGTTGCAGACATGAGGATTATAGTGGACAGGAATGTTTCTGTTATATTTTGTAGGAATGCTGTTTTACATATATTTCTCTTTTTTCAATTTTTTTCATCATGAGATATGCTATCAATTTAAGATAATATCTATGGTTATCATATTTAAGTTTAAAATACTAAAAGAATGTCCCTCAAGGGAGATTACCATCTGTTCTAAATGTATGATAAGTTTGTAGTTGAGTGGAGTAACATCAGGTTATATAAATTATTGTGTTTCCGATTATATGTGGAATAGTTTTATTGTTTTTAGGCATGATTATGGAATAGTTATTATTCTCATTTGAAAATTAAGCATGATATAAAGAGATATGATTGTATGCCAACTTGACAAGAGGTGGAATTATGATGGCTATTTCTGTTTGTCGACTTGACTGCATCTGCAATTAACTAAACTCCAAGAGAGGTGGGCACACTAGTAAGGGCTTTTGTTGTTATAGTTATTGTTGTTGTTGTTTAATCTTAAGTAGGGAGATCCACTTCTAATCCACATTTTAATATAGAAAGACACACCTGTAATCTTGACTACATCTTCTACTTGAAGTCTATCAATGGAAAAATGAAGTTTTTGCTATTTGCCTATTTGTCCTCACCTTGATAGCATCTCCATTCCTTCACTAGTATTAGAGAATACTTCTTCAGGATACCAGCATATACTGAAGTCCAGCTATATCTAGATTCATGGACTGAGCAACTACTGGATTCTTGGACTTTACATTCATAGCCAGCTATTATTTGATTAGGTGAACTGAAGCCAGTAAGTCATTCTAATAAATTCCACATATGTATATATAGAAAGATTAAATACAGATCTAGACAGAGACAGAGAAACAGAGACAGAAACAGACACAGAGTTATAGATTGATACTATAGAATGAATATATATCATTCTATAAGTTCTCTTACTCTAGAGAAAACTGACCACTACAAATATATAACTAAATTTATAGAAAATGATGTCTGTAATCTTCTCACTTATAAAAATAACATTGTTTTTATGATGATACTAATATTATATACCTTGTAATATTATATACCTTGTAATTATATATACACACACACACACACACACACACACACACACATATATATATATATATATATATATACACACATATATATATATATGATAGATACATAGGTAGATAAAAGATAGGGAAATCAATAGATGAAGTTTATGGATTCTTTTCCAATTTTTTGTGTGTGACCTCTTAACTCTGGTAAGAACAATGTTTTGATAGTAAATATTTTTTTCAGCCTGAATTTCTTTGTAGATATTTCCGTGCTTTTCTCTATAATCTTGCAGACAAAACCATTCATATGTACTAAAATATCCGTACAATGACTATCTAGGTTGTTTTGAGCCTGGAGTCATCTACTCCTTATTCTTTCTAACACATAAATAAAACACTGCAGCAAAATACCCATGTAAACTTCTTTGGATATATTATGGTGTGTTTATGACATTCATAAAAATATAATTATTAGTTTTTTATAATAATGGTTTCCACATGCTTTAGGACTTACATTCTTTAAAGCAAAGTACTTATTTTGACGTGGAAATATATGGAATGTAAGATACCCATGATCTTTGCATAAATGCTAAGAAGAAAGTAAATTATAGCAAGGGAAATTTGCGTGTCAATCTCTATGACTATTAAAAATTTATACAGACTTCAGGATAATAGTTGGGGATTTGCAAATGCAAACATCTTCTTAAATAAATAATTTCTGAATGTTTGAATATTTGTAGCATGAGAGATGAAATTGGAGTAGATGATGATTTCTTTTTTATTTCTATCCACCATTTACCACTGTAGCAATAAAAAAAATTCCCCTAAAGGTTAATGATGTAGCATACTTTTACATGTGACAAAAATTAGAGTAATATTAATAAACAGATTCAATATTAAGATAATATATGCACAAAATTCTGGGAAAGAAACATAAACACTATCATTGTCCATGAAATGTATTGGTATTATGTTCATAATTAGATGCATTGATGCCCTAGAAAGCACATTTGAAGAATTATCCATCAGCTGAGAGGCACTTCTGTTATTTCAATTTCCTATCTATTGTGCATAGAGTATTAGTGTACATGGCAGAGCAAGAATTTATAATGTAGGATCTTATGTCCCTTGGAAATTTCTCAAGGAGTGATATATAGATTGGCCATTTTGTAAAGCTAAGGAAATTATCAAGGAATCGATCAAAAGAGGAATACATGGTAACTTAGTCTTTCTGATCAAGCTCCCTGTTGTTTACGGTCTGATCCTTGCTTCTGTTTTCCTTTCTATGGCTTACATTAACTGAGACATTTGCTGTCTGTGAACTGTACAACTCATCTTTTAGGATACACTTTTTACCCTATGGAACATTTGCTCTTAAGTTATGAGCATAACATATCTGTTCACAAATCTTGCTCTATGAAGCCTTTGTGGCTACTTTTAGAAACTTCATTGACACTCACTTTATTCATTCTCTGGACATAAACCACTCTTGAGCCATGCATGTGTTATGCTGGTTTTCACTGCTATCACTACCATAATATTGGTATTATGAGAATAATTGGAATATAACGTACTTCTACTATATAAAACAATATAAAAACAGCAAGTGTTTAATAAATACTTACAGAATCAATATATGAAAGATAAGTTATTAATATTCATTTTATATTTTCCTTTTTTATTGAAAAAATCTGGCCTTTCAGTCAATAATATTTACTTCTGCTGTATTTTGCATTCTTTTTGATTTTTCAACAAATCATAAGAAATATTTGAAAAGGCTGAAGTAGAAATGAAACACTCATTCTTTTTAACCTTTAAAAACACTCTGGGAATCCTATGGCAGAAGGGGAGGAAGGAGCCAGAGTGATAAAGGACACCACAGAGAATTAACTAACCTAGGTTCTTAGGGCTCTACGGAGAGAGAACCAAAAATCAGGGGTCCTGTATGAGTGTGATCTAGACCCTCTCTTTATATGTTATGTTGTGTACCTTGGAATTCTTGTGGGACTCCTAACAGTAGGAATGGGGGCTGTATGTAAATATTTTGCCTGCTTTTGGGACCCCTTTCCTCATACTAAGTTGCCTTTTTTCCAGTCTTAATATGAAGGAATATGCTTAGATTTCGGGAAACCTAAATGCTATGTTTGATTGATATCCCTGGTAGTCTTCCACTTTTCTGAAGTGAAATGAGGAGTGGATTGGGGTGAGAAGGAGGGTGGGTTGGAGAATGGACTGGAAGGAGAGGAAGAAAGGAAAATTATGATCAAGATGTGATATATGAGGGAAGAATGAATTAATTTTAAAAGGGATGTAAAAAGGAAAAAAAATTGAAGAATAAAAATAAGAAAAACTAGATTTCATAACTCATTTTAATTAGGAACTGGAGTTTAGAAATTATATATATATTATATATATATATATATATATAATATATATATATACCACATATAATTATGAAAAATATATACTGATGTAGAGAAGAGCATATCTTTGATCAGAATGTGTTTTGTTCATTAGTAGCTGTTAACACTTGTATGCTTCAGCCATCAATTATCACATTTCCTCCGTGCTTAGATTCCTCTCTACAGGCGTGAGGTGGCATCGTATTATTAAGCCCTGTTATCACAGAACTCTAAATCACTCCATTGTAATCTTAGGCACTCTGTTCTTGCTTTTCTTCTAGTCAGCAATAAAACAACTGGCTAAAGTTTCAGTAGCTTTTTGCTATTGTGATATATTTGTCCACTTTCTAAGCATCTTATTGAACATTGATAGGTTAAACCAAATGAAACGAATATTATTAATACTAAACTAATGAACTCAACTTGTTTCTGCCTTATGCATTATCTCAGATAAAATATGAGTCTATGGCAGTCCCAATGCCCCACAGTAGAGTGAAATACAGTGAATTCTAAGTTTTATAGACAATTTTTCACTTGCTTGTTTTCTTGTTTTTATTTTACCTACATAGTCTTTGAGTTTTACTTAAATAAATTATTTTTTCCTCTGTAACAGTTTTTTTTGATAAGTAAACAGAGGTCACCCAATGTCATCATTAAAACAGTGCCAACCTACTGGCGGTTTCACTGAAGTTTTTATTACTCTTTCATGTCAATGGACTTTTAACTTGCTATCTTAGTTAGGGTTTATAATGATGCGCAGAGATACCATGACCAAGGCAACTCTTACAAAGAACATTTAATTTGGGATAGCTTATAGGTTCAGAGATTCAATCCATTATCATAAAGATGGGAGGCATACCAGCATCCAGGCAGGAATAGAGCTGGAGAAGGAGCTGGGATTTCTCTATCTTGTTCCGAAGAAAACCATGAGAAGACTATTTTTTAAGCAACTCCAAGCCCCAATTTGACACATTTTCTCCAACAAGGCCACACCATTTTCAACAAGGACACAGCTCCTAATAGTGCCACTCCCTGGGCCAAGAATATTCAAACCACCATACTTAGAGATTCTGAAATTTTTCATCTAATTTTGAAGTAAGATTCTCTGAAAATTTCACTCTTGCAATTGTAGTTTGAGTTGCTTTCATTACGAACTGATTGTCAAAGCAAGTTCCAAAATACCAACATTCATAAAGCAAGAAGTTGAACCCAAAACAGAGAACTTCTGGATGATTGTAGTATCACTTTTTCTTTCTGCCAGAATCCTTTTATTTAGGTAGTATTTTCTGGAGTGAAAATCCCTATGATACACTGTATCATCAATATAATTAACTGAACAGCTGCATTCAAACTCCTCTGTGTACTGTTGAAATGTTTTATTTCAGTTGCTGGTGTGAAGCGATGGAGAGTTTCCAAGTGAATAATGTGTTCCAACCGGTGCCATCAGTTTCTGGTTAATGCTCATAAATGTTTTCACAGCTAAGTTTTTTGAATATCATTATTTTACATCAAGTTATTTTTCAGAAGCACTGAAGTATCATTCTGGATTTATCTATGGTTACAGAAGGACCACCAAGATGGCTCAGTGAATAAAAATACCATACTTGAGCCCAGATAGTAGATGATCAGAACTGACTCTTGCAAGATGTACTCTTAACTTCACAATTATGCTCTGCTACAGACACATGTTTGTACATGTACACATATAAAATGAAGAAGCAAATAAATAAATAAAAATACTTTTAAAGGTGATTAAAAAATTTTATCAATTCATATATTATATGCTAAAATGTGATTTTAATAAAATATAAAATAAATTATATTGGTGTTAGAGAGATGGCTAAGCATTTAAGAGAACTTACTGCCTCAGCAAATGACCTGTATGTTGTTCTAAGCAGGTATATGGTGACTCACACCAACTGGAACTAGAGTTCCAATGAACCCAGTACCCTCTTATGGACACTGTACACACTTGCTTGGATGTTGTACATATAAACTCAAGCAGATACATACATATAGATAAATTAAAAGAAGATAAATAAATTTTTAACATAAATATTTAAATGGTTAAATTCCAAAAGTTCATACAAGGATGCTGGAGTTTCTCTGATAAAGGAGACTCATATAACCCATGATTATATGTTAATATTAATATTTATTTCAGTCTCACCCATTTAGCTCTGTGTATATCATCCTAAACATCTCCTTGCAGCTGTCTTCAAGATTTTTTAGAATCCTTCTACAAATCTGTTTCATACGTTTCTGAAGCTGATTGCCAAGTATGATTACAGTAACAATCTACTTATCCATACAATTTTCGCTCCTTCAGCCTTTCATTACTATGCAAAACATTACTTGTGAAAAACAATTTAATGAAAGAAATTTTGTTTCAGTTCATTTTATCATTCAGCGATTCTAGTCTATGCTTACTTGGTTTGTCCCTCATGGGTCTGTACTGACGAAAATCACTGTGTAAGGATAACACAGGATTGCTGCTGTCACCAGTATATTTTCAAACTGAGTTGTCCCAAAAGACTATTTATTTCTTATTATGTTATGAGTACAATTATTTTACCTGCATGTATGCTAATATGCATGGCTCTTAACTGTGAACCATCCCTCTACCATGAGAACATTTAATTTTTTGGTCCATTTTAAGGATGTAAAATGGTTTTGTGCCTAGGTGAAAAGGGAAAGGGCACTATTGATCTGGACCATGCAAATGGCACAGATTGAGGAATGTTGTATTTCTGAGAGTGATATTAGTATCCTCATTAATAGCAAAAATAATTATCAAGGAAAAGTTGTGGGGAGAGAGAGCAGGGGTCAGAGGGGAAAATGGAGGATAATTGATCCAAACATAATGTGTGAATGCCTGGCTGTTAATTATATTTTACGATATTTTGTTTATTTTTATTTTATGTACATTGGTGGTTTTCCTGCATATATATCTGTGTGAGGGTGTCAGATTCCCCAGAACAGAAGTTACAGGCATTTGGAAGCTGCCATGTGGGTCCTGGGAATTGAACCTGTGTCATCTTGTATAGCTGCCGGTGCTCTTAACCTCTGGGCAATCTCTCCAGGTACTGACTGTTAATAAAAACAGATATTATCAGTTCCAAGACAAATCCAAATGTATAGTAAAATGCTTGTTTCTTTCCCACCCCACCATCATTATCAAATGGTTCCAAACTACTTGTAATTCTGATTGGAGGAGGATTGGACACTGTTCACCTTCACAAACATCTGCACACACACACACACACACACACACACACACACACACACACACACACACACATGCCAAGATTAAGACATAAAAAAGAAAAGACTGTATAGCATAGTGTAAGATAGTTCACCATGATAATTCTACATACCATATATGTTTTATTAAATGCTAATATATTTCTATAATAATATTATAATTGTATATGCTTATATATTTAAAAATCTTTCACATAATTGTATATGAAATGAAATAATATTAATATTTGTAATCAGAATATCAGCACAATATTTTTCAGTATTAAAAGGAAAACACTTCACTTGTGTAAATGGAGTTAACTTCTGATAGCATGACTTGTGCTCTAAACTGTGAAACCATTTTCTATGAAAAATAAGTCACCTTTTTACACTGTTGTTATCACTAGTATCTCTGAGGTGACCTCACATTATCAGTCACCTTGTTTTGTAATATTGCTTGCCTACTGGTACACTGACTTATAATGCTTTGGAGGTCAGAGGTCAGGATGTACATCTTTTATATCTAGCATCCTACACATTCAAGTGTATGCATACATATAATAAACCAGTATAAATTCATGCTAATTAAGAAAAAACAAAGTCAATATCTATGATATATTTTGTCTTGACAAGAGAAATATGAATATTAAATGATTTCTTGATTCATTAAAATTATCCACTTCAAATATTCATATTATTTGATTATCTTCAGATGGATCTTCAGTGTCTCCTCTCATTAATACGGTAACAAAATTTTACCTTGTCCTTTAAACATTTCTATATATTTCCCCCAAATAATTAAAAATACAATATTATTGAAATATTAAAAGTTAGTACACTGTTTCAGGACTGATATTAAATTTTCAGAAGGTTTGATATAAACAGTAAATATATGCAGTATGAGTTCTTTAGTTGCTACCACACAAGTGACCACATTTCAGGTCATGTCATGATGCTACATTTGCTAGGCCCTCATACACTGTTATTAGTTACTTTACAAATTAACTTTATTTGTGTTAGTTTTAATGTCTAGTTTTCAGAAATCCATCTGGAATAAAAATATCATATAGAGTCACTATGTCTTTGTTTATTCAAAGAAGGGAAATAGATATATATTTCTATCATGTGAGGATTTTTATTTCAAACAATTGGCAATACAAAAATTACAAAAGCATATTTCTAATAAAACATTACAAAATTGTTTTAAATAAAATAATGGTGTTATGAAGTGATAATGTATTACTTAAAATTTTTTTTGAAACAATATAATTACATTGTATCGCCCTTCTTTTCCTTCCTTCCAAACTCTCTCATAAACCACTACTTGTACATTTTTCAAAATCATGGCCTTTTTTTTCATTAGTTGTTGTAATTAGTTAATTGTTTTAAATATTATATTGCACATATCACATGAATACAACCTTATCAGTCTGTATGGTACTTGTATGTTTTCAGGGATAATCATTTGTCTGTACAAGGGCTGTTTCTTGTATATAAAAAAAGTTATAGAACAACTTGCCAGAGGTGTCTATTTCTTTTATTATTAGCAGTGTTCTCTCATATATTACATCCTGACCACAGTTTTTCCTCCCTCATAAATAACCCCTAATTATAATTTACCATGTTCTATCTGGGCTGCTCTTAAATTCAATTAGTCAGCTCTCACGGTCATGTTTTCATTACTTACCATGGTATCTTTTCCTCCTTCTACCCTGTCCATCTCTCTTCTGCCAGGCTATAGACACTAGGCCTCTTTATTTACCAATCTAGGATAACTTGTGGGGCATGGTTATACTGCATCACTTGTATTCATGCAGATTGTCTTGTCCCTGTGGGCAACTATATCTTGGGGCAAGACTTTAGCATTATAATGCATAGCAAAAATACAAACCTCAGCAGGTCCCTATTTGGGAGAAGGTGTGGCCTTCTTAGGGAATGTGTATCACTTGAGGCAGATATGGAGGTTTCAGAAGCCCACACACAGACCAGTTAGCTCTATTCTGATTTGTGCTTCTGAAACGAGAAGTAAGATCTGAGTTACTGACAGCTGATCCAGTAGTCATATATTCCTGCCTGCTGCCATGTTCCCTACCATGATGGTCATAGAAACTAACTGCATGAAGCTGCATACTCCATATTAACCATCTATAAGGGTTTTTTACCCCTGGTACCTTTTCATAGGAATAGAAAATAACACAGACAAAATCTCAATATAACATCTCAATAATTTTTATGTTCTCAAATCTTTTATAGATGAATATATTAGGCAAGCAAAGTGATTGCTAATCTGATAATATTCATACACAAAGCAGAAAATTTTAAGCAGAACATGATTTATTTGAAATATCAACCACAAACACTCCAAATATATGCTGGATATATTAATTATGACATGGTGAAATATTTTCATTTGCCTCTCAAGAGATTAGCTCTTTATTGGTTATCCAGTGTAGACTGGTGAGCCTTGAAACCATATATCCACAAACTACAAAATGGAGTCAGCAAGGGGTTTTGAGTGTGTATACATAAACAAACACATATCATGTAACTATGTTAAAAAACAGATGCTATCAATTTCAGAATGTGTGAGAAGAGCTCAAGGGATTCTAGTAGGGAGAGGCTGAGGGGGAGAAAAGGGATGGGAGAAAGTGCTATAATCCTATTTCTTGTAGAAATATTTTTTAAAGGAAATGAAATTGAAAAATTATAAAAAAATCAAAAGGGTAGTATGTGTTGATTTGTATAAAGAACAAGTTCAAGACAGTTCTTTAGCACATTGAAAATATGTGAATTAGAAATCTCTATGTATAAGTTCAAATATTTAGAAAATCAGGTCTATAAAAATAATATTTGTAGGAACAATGACATAAAAATACAGTATTTAATGTATAAACATTTTCCCTGATAATTTGCCTCTAAATTATGCAACATTAGCAAAAACATAGATGACAATGTATGTATATAATGTTCTTGAAAGACAAATGGTTAAACTTGTACTATGAGCAGTTCAATTAACTCCAAAGTTTTAATGTAATATTAAAACATTCATAATATTTTAGAACAATATTACAGCATACTTGTAAGCCTGTGTGTTTAAAATGATGTATATTATTGAATGTATAGTGAATTTTGATCATTATATGCCATTAATAATCATCTATTAATCTTGAAAGAACCATAATGTCCTGTAATTAAATGGAATTTTATTGTATTTTTTCTAGCTTTTTAAACTTTAGAGGGAGGCAAGGATCCTACCATTCTGTAATTAAAGTATAGAAATGTAGTCCAGGTACAGTTTGTTTCTGTATAAATTTATTGTTACTAATTCACTTTAAAATTTTAAGTAATGAAACAAAGCTTATAAATAATACTAGGTTTTAATATCAGATTTGTTGTAAGTTATTAAAACTAAAAAGTAGTGTTAACTATAGTTAAAATTTTATAGAAATAATTTCATAGAGTCACTTGAGAAAAATATTAAGAGCACAGGAACATTCTGAATAAAAATGAAAATGGTTTACAATGTATCAACTTTAAGTAAAATATCTTATTTTATTAGATTGACATATTCAAATTTTTACTAGGTTTCTCTTTCTTTTTCCTGTTCACATAACCTAGCTTTTATATGGTTTCCATAGACCAGTGCATATTTTTATGCTCTGTGATTCTTGCCACTGGACACAATGTTTGTAATAACCTGTTCTAACTTGTGACATTTGTATTTGCCTCTGAGCCTGTGACATCACTCTTTGTTTTCAAGTTATTTTCATTTAGAAGGCCAACCCATTAATACGTTCACTATTGACCAAAGACTTCAAATTGTGTGCTAACAATGCAGTTGAGATATTAAAATGGACCATGTGTTCAAATATTAAATGAGAGAAAGGAGTGTGACATTTTGATGGTTAGGAATATATTTGAATTTTTTTTTTCTGGTTAGAAGCTAAAGAGCACATTTCAAAGCATTATAACTATCTTGGCAGAGTGAATAAAAAAAGTCAGATTACTGCAATAGCTGGTTTTCCATTCCTGTCACAATTAACTCATTGTTAGTGCTCATATGGCACTATATGTTTTCAAAAATGTCAGTGTCCTAGTTTGGCTTATTTTGCTGTGATTAAAATACTAATAAAATTAGCTAGGAAAAGGAAGAGGTATATTTTATTTTAAAATGACCCATGTCACAATTTATAACCAAGGGATGTAAGAGAAGGTTCTGGAGGTAGGGACAGAAATAAGACCAGAGCCTATATTTTGATTCTTGCTCAGATTTCTTTCCTATATACCCAAGGTCCACTTGTTCAAAGGGACTCTGCCCAAAGTAGGAGTAGGCTGAGTCATTTAGCATCTATCATCACTCATGGAAATGTCTCACAGATATGTCTCTAGGCCACTATATCAGAGGAAATTCATCAGTTGAGTTCCTTCCTCACAGGTATTTCTAGTTGCCAGTTGATAAAAACCAACCATCAAAGTTAAGTTTAATATCAAAGATAAATGCATAAGAAAAATCTTTCTCTCCCTTTCTTACAGTGATCTGAGAGAGGTATTTGAGGGGAATTTTAGGATGCTGGCTAGTATACATTTGTAGCAATGAGATGAGTAGTAGACTTTACCAAGTCATTTGAGTTGAGTAGGCTAACTTTATAAATGTTTCAAGCACTTAGGCACCTAAGCAGCCACTAAAAAGGAGGCAAGTTCAGCACATGAGCTGCAGAGTATAATATTCTGATTTCCCTAGATTCCCATTCTTCACAGGACAAGGTCATTTTACAAATGACACTCAAACAATAAATAATAACAATGTTGGCAACTTTCTTGCTCTTTGGCAAAACTAAAGTTAGAGACCTAATAATTATTTTTTCTAATATCACATACTCATCAAAGCTGGTCGTCCTCTAGTTCAGACCACTAACCAAAGAATACACATCTATTGACCATGATTTGGACTACATATGAGGCAGAAGAATCACCTCGATGGCCACCAGGGAGAAAGGAGAGGACTCTGGGCCTGAGGGTGCTAGTGGCCCCAGTAAAAGGGAATGTCAAGGTGGGAATATGGGAATGGGTGGGCGGGTGGGTGGGAGGAGGAATTCCCTCACAGAGGCGGGGAGGGGGAGGGGACACGGGGTTTCC
>CM052704.1:53272692-53323530 GCA_028551405.1 Uromys caudimaculatus
TTCTTTCTTTCTTTCTTTCTTTCTTTCTTTCTTTCTTCTTTTTTTCTTTTTTTCAGGGAACCATGGAATTTATTCTCTTTTTTTTTTGATATTTTGTTTATTTACATTTCAAATGTTATCTCCTTTTCCAGTTTCCCCTTCAGCAACCTCCTATCCCATACCCCCTCCGCCTGCTTTTATGAGGGTGCTCCCCACCAAGCCCCCTACTAGCGCCTCCTTGCTCTGGCATTTCCCTACACTGGGGCATCAAGCCTTCATAGAACCATGGGCCTCTTCTTGCATCGATGCCTGAAAAGGCCATCCTCTGCTACATATGTGGCTGGAGCCATGGGTCATTATATATGCACTCTTTGGTTGGTCATTTAGACCCTGGGAGCTCTGGGGGATCTTGTTAGATATTGTTGTTCTTCCTATGGGGTTGCAAACCTCTTCAGTTTCTTCAGTCCTTTCTCTAACTCCTCCATTGGGGACCCCACACTCAGTCCAATGGTTGGCTGTAAGCATCTATCTGCCTCTGTATTTGTCAGACTCTGGCAGAGCCTTTCAGGAGACAGCTATAACAGGCTCCTGTCAGCAAGCACTTCTTGGCATCTACTCTAGTATGGGGGTTTGGTATCGGTATATGGGATGGATCTCCAGGTGAGGCAGTCTTTCAATTGATATTCTTTATCCTCTTGCATTTCTATTATTCTTAGATTTGGTCTTTTCATTGTGTCTTGAATTTCCGGGATATTTTGGGTTATGATCTTTTTACACTTTGTATTTTCTTTGACCAATGTGTCAATATCTTCTACGCCTGAGATCCTCTCTTCTATCTCTTATATTCCGTGGGTGGTGCTTGCACCTGTAGCTCCTGTTCCTTTTCCTACATGTTCTATCTCCAGGGTTGCCTCTCTTTGTGTTTTTTTTTTCTATTTCCATTTTTAGTTTTTGGGCCATTTTGTTAAAAACCTTCACATATTTGATTGTCTTTTCCTGTATTGTAATTTCAGTGATTTATTTGTTTCCTCTTTGAGGGCTTCTACCTATTTGCTTGTGTGTTCCTTTATTTCTTTAAGCAAGTGCTTTATATCCTTCTTAAGGGCCACTACCATCACCATGAGATGGAATTTTAGGTCATTGTCTTGCTTTTCAGGAATATTGGGGCATCCAGGGCTTGCTGTATTGGAAGTACTGGGTTCTGGTTCTGTTGCTTATGATTTTGCACTTGCTTCTGGACATATGGTTATCTCTGATGCTAACTAGACTGAGTGTCTCTGACTTCAGTCAGCCTCTTTGGTGGCAGGTAGAGCCTTCTCCTTGGAGGCAGGCAGTGCTGTCTCTGGTAAGGGTAGGCCTCTTGTGTCTCTGGTTAGAGTAGGCATCCTTTGTCCCTGGTTACTGCAGGTCCTCTGAGGAGGCAGTCAGGCTATGTCCCTGGTTACTTTCCACCTTCCAGAAGGCAGACAAGCTTTAGGTGATGGTTGAATATCGGGCCCACTGATTTGGCCTGGGTGAAGAAGCAGACCAGAAGGAAAGTGGAGCTCAGCAGGGTGGATGGGTCCTGTGTCAGCTGGGCTGTGTCTTTGGTTACGTCAGACCTCCTAGGAGGCACACAGGCTGTAGAGTGTGGGTAATATTGGGGACAAATGAGGACATGTTGTGACTTAACAGTTATGTGTTTGTATGGCAAGTTGCCAAAGGCCGATTTATATTAGATACTTTTATATCAACTTGAAACAAGATAAAATTATCTGAGAGGGGAAGGAACAGAAAATGCCTCCATAAAATCAGGCTATAGGGCATTTTAATGATTAATGGAGGAGAGCTCAGCCTATTCTGGATGGTGCCATTTCTGGGATGATAGTCCAAGCTGAGTAAGCCATGAAGAGCAAGTTAGTAATCAGAAATTCTACATGTCCTTGGCATCAACTCCTGCCCCCAGGTTTCTTTTCTGTTTGAATTTCTGTACTGACATGCTTTCATGATGAACTGTGAGGTGAAAGCAAAAATCAAAACAAACCCTTTTCTCCCCAAGCTGATTTGGTCATGGTGTTTCATTACAGCAACGATAATGTACACTACGTAATATTTGTATGTCATATTTCATTAAAAAGAACTAAGGTCGGGAATAAAAAAATAAAGTGGCATTAAAATTATTGTGGGATAAGGGCCAGTGAAATGACTTATAGGATAGATCCGTGGTTCTCAGTCTTTCGGTGCTGCATCCTTTAATACAGTTCCTTGTGTTGTGGTGATCCCCTCAACCATAAATTTATTTAAATTGCTTCTCCATACTTATATTTTTTGCTACTGGTATGAATCATAATGTAAATATTTTCACAGAGAGAAGCTGGCCAATGGGGTCATAAAGTACAGTTTGAGAACAACTGGAGAGGAATTTGATGCTTAGTTTAATTCAGAGGATCCACATAGTAATATGAGTAACTGCTCATGTACACGCACACACACACACACACACAGAGAGAGAGAGAGAGAGACAGAGAGAGAGAGAGAGTTTTAAAATATATATATTTGTGAACTTATACAATTTATGAATAACAGGATTCGCTTCAAGATTCTTAGCATTGTTGGGTTTGTTTGTCAGTATCATTGCTACATAATCCTTAGCACCCTGGTCAGGTTTGAATATTTTCCCAGGAGTGGCTTTATTTATGTATCCCAGTGGAAAAAAATAGGCAATCATCCTGCAGCTATCAAAAGAACAGCAATTCTGAACTCTCTTATGAATAATAGAAAAAAATAAAATTATGCTAAGGTTACAAAAAAAATCAAAGCTATCCAAAGCTTCAGCAATGAAGTAATAGTTATCACTAAGAAACATGCTTGATATAAAAAGGAGCAATGTGTTTAAATTTTAAGGAAAGACATTTACTACCCAGAATTAAATCAGTTTTATAACAGGCAAGCTGCTTTATTTTGTCACAGAAAGGAGGAATGATGGTTATATATTATAGGTAGTTAAAGGAATGGGTCTTAAAAATAATTATTTGAGTTGGGATGAACCTGAGAACAGGAAACATCCCCTTGACCCATCACATCTATTATGTTAGTAATAATATTCCAAGACAGTTCTATGGCATAATAATAAACAGTTTTTAAGTTAACAAATTTAAAGCTGTAGTTTTTCATCATCAAACCGCTAACTAGCTGTTATTGCGTGCTTAGTGGAAGCCCTGCCTTTAATGGGTATTGATCTTGTAAAGAATTCAATTCTAGTACAAAGTCATTTCCTATAAGATAGACATTGTTGCAAGTCATGAACAGTGCAAAGATTTTTTTCATGTCGTCTCTTTGTATAAAACCAAAAATGAAGGGACCTGCAGGATAGCACAGTAGATAAAGGTCCATACTTGCAAGATTTAGAACCTAAACTCAATGTCCAGTACCCACATTCTGGTAATAGATAACTGTGTGCGTACTCTGTTCTCTGACTTCCACAAGCAAGTCAGAGCATGGGTAACTGACAACTGACTCATAACCACAAACAAATTCTAATTTTGATCATTATTTTATAATCAGATGGATATTTCTTTTAAGAAATATCTTGAGAGTACCAAGTATATTATTTGGTATACCAGTAAATATCAACTAATATCTATCAAGAGAATGATAGGATAGAGTACTATGTATGATAAAAAAAAATAAGGATAGCGAATGCATTTTAATATAAATTTGGTAAGTCATAAACAATGAAGGTTGATATAACTGAGTGAGCGCCTTTAGAGATGAATTTTTCTAGCCCCTACCACACCTCTACATTTTCAGAGATTTCAGTATATTTTTGAATCTAAACCCTACATGAATGAATCCTTTAACACGATAGTATGACTGATTCTACAGGAATATTAGCCTCAGGAAACCGTCATAGTTAGGCTTTTCTGGCCACACTTCACCTTAAAATTATCATAAAACTTGAGGTCAGATTTGTAGATAGAAAGAATGCTCTAACTATTTTAGATGCTCTGTGATTGCTGGAAATGACTTAAAGAGTTCAGTTGTGGCTTTGATCCCCAATACTCAGCAGAGAAAGACTGAAATAAACATACCACATCCATTTGTTTAATGTTAAGCATCAAAACCTTTGTGAAAATTTTCAACTTGTATTATCTGATTCAATGATAAAAATAAATATGCAGATCAGGTACCATTTCTATCCACATTTTACACACTTTATATAAGATAAAGAAAATTGAATAGTCCAGACAAAATTAAGCAAAGATTATAAATTATAATTTTAAAATCTAATTGAAGTAGTTGAATTATTGATCCTGTAATATAAAGGCCTCTTAGAATTTCAATTTATTCTACAATTATCTGAAATGACAGTATCCCGAAACCTTAAGTTTAATTAACTAAAACTCAAGGTAGAGTACATTACTACTAGGTTAAAAATATATGAATGTATTATATATTTTAAATCTAAAATCTTTGTTATTTTGAGAATATCATCATGAGTAATCTATTTAGATTATTTTATTCCCTCTGTTCTGCTGTAACTTTTCACTTATCCTGTGTGCTTCTCCTGAAATTCTGTTTATATGTACATTTGCTTCCTGCTGACCACTTATGATTGGATAATTACTAGAAGACTCCTCCTTGTAGAAAATT
This sequence comes from Uromys caudimaculatus, assembly GCA_028551405.1. Taxonomy (NCBI): domain Eukaryota; kingdom Metazoa; phylum Chordata; class Mammalia; order Rodentia; family Muridae; genus Uromys; species Uromys caudimaculatus. The sequence goes on from CM052704.1 coordinate 53,277,304, forward strand.
ATTTCTTTCTCTTTTAGCAGATTTTGATTGCCTATGCTCTTTACCTAAGGTTGGGGAAGTGTAAAATGTTTGTTGATATTTGTGTATGTAGCTTCTCTGACATTTAGAGAAGACAGTATCTAAAAAAAAGCAATGAAACATCTGAATGAATGACAACACAAATTCTATAAAAGATGCAGTTATGGGCACAGCCATTAAGAGTATGGCATCTGAAGAATCTGTGATTTTCTATAAGGGAGATTCAGACTATGTTGTGAATACTTATGTTTGAAAGAACATAGAAGATTCAGACAGAAGAAACAGAAAGACCATATAGTATGAACGCAGAAGCAAAGAGACATATTAGTTCCTGGAATTAGGTTTCAATCTCATGAGATTATACATACAATATCTAGTACTAGAGTTTACATAACATCTGGCCAAAATTGTTCAGAGAGATATATAAATTATACATTTTGGATAACTCTAACCAATGCTAGAGTTACTTTTCTGAATACAGCACATTTGCACATTTTGAAAAAAACTAAAGACTACAATGACTATGGTGATTTGCTGCAAATACAGATATACAAATGTGTACTAGAACTAGATTAAGTGATATCTTCAAATTTCCATTCTAACTTAGGGTCATCTATCAGATCATGAAAGGAACTTTTATCACTTGTAGACAAGGATTATATTTGCTAAACATTAAAGGCAATATCTCATCCTGTGACTTTGAGGATTATAATACAAATTGGATTTTAGGCTTATAAGACATCTATTGTTAAATAAAAACATTTATTAAGATAGAGTAGGATATTTTTAGTAGGGTTATTGTTCTATGTGAAGACCCTACTGAAACTGAGCATGTCTGGCTGTTCATAGTTATTAACAATGAACTATTCTCACAGCTTTCATCAGGATACGGTTTCCTGCACTAAGTAATACTGAGCTCCCTATCAAATTATAATGACCTATCTGTCTCCATTTGCAGAAAAGGTCTCAGGATATAAGATTATATTTACATTTTCTAGAAAGCCATGCTCACTTTCTTTAAGACAAGTGACATAGACTGCAATCCGGATCTTTTCCAGGTACCATTTACATCATCTTTTCTTTCTAGGTATACAAATGGTTCCAAGACTCTTAAAACTGAAGTAGAGTGAATCACACAGGAGAGGATGCTTCACACACACACACACACACACACACACACACACACACCCCAAACTTGAGTTGTAAAATTATCAAATATTGAAATCTTGACAACATACATGTAAGGAAATGGCAACTGAAAGGGAGAAGATCAAGTAGAAATAATTTAATATTGGATACATGTGAACAAATTGCTGCGGACTCTTTCAATAAGAATTTCATTTAATTGTGCAACTTGAAATACAAAGAACTCTATTGGATTGTTTGCTTGGTATCTTGGTATTATGAGACATGAAAGAGAGTAGACTTACATGAATAAAACAGAAATCCATACTTGTTGAAACTATGAAGACGGAGATACCCATAGGCAAAGAGACACTTGAAAACTGGGATGGATTTTTTTAATTTACAGCTTGTGATGGTTAGGATTGTTTTGGTTTGTGCAATGTTTTTCAATATGACACAAGCCAGAGTCATCTGGAAAGAAGAAAACTGAATTCAGAAAATATCTCCAATGGATTAGCCTGTAAGCAAACTTACAAGGCATTTTCTTGATCGGATTTATATGTTAGGAACTACACTATCTGAAAGATGCCACCTCTGAACAAATTGTATTAAAAAAAGAAACACAATAAGAAGGTCATGAGGGACTCTTATGGAAAAATAGGAGGAAAGATTTGGGGCCCTGAAGAGATAGGAACTCTACAAGAAGATGAAGAGAGTGAATTAACCTGGACCCTTGGTGTTCTCAGAGTTTGAACCACAAACCAAAGAACATGCACACACTGGACCTAGGCCTCCCTGCACATATGTAGCAGATGTGCAGCTTGGTCTTCATGTGGGTCCCAAACAACTGGAACATGGAGTATCCCAAAAGCTGTTGCCTGTATGTAGGATATGTTCTTCTAGCTGAGTTGCCTTGTCTGGCCTCAATGGGAGAGTTAGCACCTAGCCTTGAAGTGCCAGGGTAGGTGAATATTGGGGGGTGGGTGCTATATGAGAAGGAGAGGGGGTATAAGGGAAATATTGTGGGAGGAGGTGTTCCAGAAGGGGACAGTGAGTGGGATGGAAAGTGGATAAGTAAAAAAAAATAAATTAATTAAATTAAAAATAAAAATTGATCAGCAAAAGCAAAAAAGAAAAAGGAAACACCATGAGCAATAAGCCAGTAATCAGTTTTAACCGTGATTTATGCTTTTGTTCCTGATTTCTTTTTTTAGGTCTTCTCCAGAGTCCTAAGAGTTGTAAGCTGAAATAATCCCTTTACTCTCTGAGTTGATTTTATCCCATCAATAGCAACCCTAAATAAGCAAACCTATCCATTGGGCAGATAAATGGCCTGTGGGTAAAGGTATTTGTGATCAGCCTGATAAACTGAGTTTAGTCCCTATAACTTACATGGAAGAAAGAAAATTTACTTCTATGAGTTTTCCTCTGATATTAACATGCATGAATTTACACACACACCACACACACACACAAAGAGAGAGAGAGAGAGAGAGAGAGAGAGAGAGAGAGAGAGAGAGAGAGAAAGAGAGAGAGAGAGAGAGAGAGGAATAAAACAACTTTAAACTTTCTCAAAAATTATCTTGAATATACATATACACTTTTTTCCCAAAAACTATGAGAATTTTTTTTTTTTTTTGTAGAGAGGATCCTTTAAGTCACTCTGGTTAATCTTTTGAACAGATTAGAAATTAATATGAGAGTTGAAAAACACAAAATAATCCGGCCACTGAGATATTGTGGTAGCAGTGAACAAAGGAAACTACACTCAATGAACTTGTGGTAATGTATAAAAAAATCTCAAGTCAGACTACTGTAAATATTCAAGACTGTGCTACTGGCTATTTAGTCAGAAGTCATGTTGATACCCTTGGCCCATACTTACCACTCAAAGCCATGCAGGTGTTCATGGTCATTGTTGCCATGTAAAGCCATGTTAATGTCCATGGGTGAGGCTGCTGCAAGAAATTACACAGAAATTCATGATCTGTTCTCTGTTGACTCTATAGGGCAAGGAAGCTATTTTTGCAGTGGTATTGATAACTGAAGACTCATAGTTGAGAAACAAGGGCATAGAATGTTTCCCTGAAAACCCCTATCTCCCCACACCCCACTCCAAACAAAAGAAACAGCCTAGAAAGAAAATCATAGAACAGAACCTTTACAAATTGTGATAAGGATGTATGTCTCTTAAAATTTATTATACAAGCAAACAAGCCTTGGAACGGCCTCTAATATCCTTTAGTCTCAACAGTTATCAGATTATTTGAAATAACAAAAAACCCAGGATAGTGAAAACTATTCTCAACAATAAAAGAATTTCTGGAGAAATCCCATCCCTGACCTGAACCTGTATTAAAGAGCAATAGTAATAAAAATTGTATGGTATTGGTACAGAGACAGGCAGTTAGAGCAATGTAATATAATTGAAGACCCAGAAATGAACCTGCACACCTATAGTCACTTGATCTTTGACAAAGGAGCTAAAATCATCTAGTGGAAAAAAGACAGCATTTTCAACAAATGGTGCTGGTTCAACTGGCATTCAATCCATTCTTATCTCCTTGTAAAAAGCTCAAGTCCAAGTGGATCAAGAACCTCCACATAAAACCAGATATACTGAAACTAATAGAAGAGAAAGTGGGGAAGCATCTCAAACACATGGGCACAGGGGAAATTTTCCTGAAAAGAACACCAATGGCTTATGCTCTAAGATCACTAATAGACAAATGGGACCTCATAAAATTGCAAAGTTTCTGTAAGGCAAAGGACACTGCCAATAGGACAAAACAGCAACCAACAGATTGGGAAAAGATCTTTACCAATCCTATATCTGATAGAGGGCTAATATCCAATATATATAAAGAACTAAAGACGTTAGACTCCTGAGAATCAAATAACTCTATTAAAAAATGGTGTACAGCGCTAAACAAAAAATTTTTCAATTGAGTAAATTGAACGGCCAACAAGCACCTAAAAAAAATGTTTAACATCCTTAGTCATCAGGGAAATACAAATCAAAATGACCCTGAGATTCTACCTCACACCAGTCAGAATAGCTAAGATCAAAACCACAGATGATAGCAGAAGCTGTCAAGAATGTGGAGAAAGAGGAACACTCCTCAATTGTTGGTGGGATTGCAAGCTAGTACAAACACACTGGAAATTAGTGTGGATGTTCTTCAGAAAATTGACATAGTACTACCTGAGGACCCAGATGTACTATTTATTCCTGGGCATATGTGCAGAAGATGCTCCAACATATAACAAGGACACATGCTCCACTATGTTCATAGCAGCCTTATTTATGATAGACAGAGATGGAAATACCCAGATGCCCTTCAACAGAGGAATGGCTACAGAAAATGTGGTACATTTACACAATGGAGTACTACTCAGCTATTAAAAACAATGAATTCATGAAATTCTTAGGCAAATGGACAGAACTAGAAAATATCATCCTGAGTGAGGTAACTCAGTCACAAAGAATACACACGGTATACACTCACTAATAAGTGGATATTAGCCCAAAAGCTCGGAGTACCCAAGATACAATTCACAGACCATAAGAAGCTCAAGAAGAAGGAAGAACAAAGTGTGGTTGATTCAGTGCTTCTTAGAAGGGGGAACAAAATGCTCACGAGAGCAGAGACTGAGGGAAAGGCCATCCAGAGACTTCACAACCTGGGGATCTATCCCATATACAATCACCAAACCCATACACTGTTGTGCATGCCAAAAAGTGCGTGCACTTTTGTTGATAGGAGCCTGATATAGCTGACTCCTGAGAGGCTCTGCTAGAGGCTGCCAAATACAGAGGTGGATTCCCGCAGCTGACCATTGGACTGAGCATGGGGTCCCCAATGGAAGAGTTAGAAAAGAGACTGAAGGAGGTGAAGGGGTTTGCAACTCCATAAGAAGAACAAATGTATCAACCAGCCAGAACCCCGAGGGTTCCCAGGGACTAAACCACTCATCAAAGAGTACATATGGAGGGACCCATGGCTCCAGCTGCATATGTAGCAGAGGATGGCCTTTGTCAGCCATCAGTGGGAAGAAAGGCCCTTGGTCCTGTGAAGGCTTGATGACCCAGTGTAGGGGAATGCCAGGGCTGGGAGGAGGGAGTGGGTGGAATCGTGCGGGTGCACCCTCATAGAGGTAGGAGGAGGTGGGATGGTGAGGGGATTTCTGGAGGGTAAACCAGGAAAGGGGATAACATTTCAAATGTGAATAAAGAACATATTCAATAAAAGAAAAAAAGGAAAAAAAATCTATTGTATTGGAATACTTATTTCAATGTCTTTTAAAAGTGATGTAAATAATATATCAGAAGTAAAGGCTGGAGGATTCTGGCAAAGCATGTGGTTGGTAGAGAAGGACTCAGTTTTCTTTAAGGGGATGGCCACTAACATTCCAGCAAATATATGTGCAACATAAAATGGGCTTGTTGAGCATACTAGTTGTTGTTGTTGTTGTTGTTGTTGTTGTTGCTGTTGTTGTTGTTCCTCCTCCTCCTCTTCCTCCTCCTCCTCCTCCTCCTCCTCCTCCTCCTCCTCCTCCTTCTCTTCTCCTCCTCCTCCTCCTCCTCCTCCTCCTCCTCCTCCTCCTCCTCCTTTGTCATCTTCCCCTCCTTTTCTTTTTCCCTTCTTCCTCCTCCTCCCCCTTCTCCTCCTTTTCCTTGGTGGTTGTATCAGTTGTGAAAGCTGACTTGGAAGGAGGGTGATTGTGGTGCACGATGTAAAATTCCCAAATAATCAATAAAAATACTATGTTAAGAAAAATTAGAAATTAAAAATATATGAAAAAATTGACTTCTCACTTGGTAAACATGCACAGCACAATTCTACCAAATGAATGCAAGTCTTATGTAAATCTCAGAAACTTATGACTACTCAGTTTTTCAATTTGAATTAATAGCTCCAGACTCAGCAAGGTGTCTTATTCTGTTTGTGTTGCTATAACAATGTGTCATACACTAGGTAATTTATAAATATTATAAAATTCTGTTTTGTAATCTGAGAACTTGGGAAGTCCAAGATGAAGAAGAAAACAGAATTTGCATGTAGTAATGCCTGCTGCCCATGTCAGGGATCTCCGGAGAGATTTAGCTGTGCCACTGCAAAACAAAACAAAAAGAGCATACACTACAAACTTGAGCTTTTTGTCAAGAATCTTTTCCCCTTATACATGAGGATTCTAAGATCATGACTTAAATTCTTAAGGAGCAAGGCTCTTAAAAATGTCTTGTACTGTCGCTGGTCGGTGGTGGTGCACGCCTTTAATCCCAGCACTTGGGAGGCAGAGGCAGGCGGATTTCTGAGTTTGAGGCCAGCCTGGTCTAAAGAGTGAGTTCCAGGACAGCCAGGACTACACAGAGAAACCCTGTCTCGAAAAACAACAACAACAACAACAACAACAAAAAAAAAAATCTTGTACTGGAAATTTAATTTTAGCATGACTTTCAAAATGGATTTCTATAAATGAGAGCAGAAGTGGAAGCTGGCTGTTTTTGAAACAAAATTCTCAGTAAAATTACAAAAATTATGCAATTAATTTTTCTACACATTCTAAGATTATTTGTATCTTTGTTTTGTTTTGCTTTGTTTTGTTTTGTTTGTTTGTTTTGTTTTTTTCCTGACAGGGTTTCTCTGTGTAGCCCTCGCTGTCCTAGAACTCACTCTGTAGACCAGGCTGGCCTTGAACTCAGAAATCCACCTACCCCTGCCTCCCAAGTGTTGGGATTAAAGGCGTGCGCCATCACTGCCCGGCTATATTTTTTGATGTTACAGAAAATACATTAATAAAGCTTTCAGGGTCTTCTAGAAAAGGGCTATGAAATTAAATCAAAAACTCAAGATATCACTGTGACCCAGCAGTTAGATTACTGATTCATTGAGGTCAGAGGGTCAAAAGAATTTTATTTTGGATCTATTACAGTGAGTCCCTAGTTTCTCAGAGTTTTGGATATTAATCATAAGGATAATTATAAAGCTATTTCTTGAACTGCACAATGTACAACTGGAGTTGGCATATTTTCAGCAGCCATAATCTCTACATTGTTTTTCTAACCCTTTAGAATGAGATTTATTGAGTTGGAAAAAGTTATATAAAAGTGAATCATTCCCCACCTAAAAAAAAAAATTGTTAATGGAAAGCAATGTGTAATCCCTTGAAGAATTATAAGGATTAGTACTATGTTTATGGATTTGAAAACAAAGGGATTGAGGTTTTAACACATTCTAACTCATATATACTATCTGTGAAAAAAATTAATTGTGAAGAAAGACAATAGATTGTCATAAGCTTAACCAGGTGTTGATTTCAATTACAGCTGAGATGAAGGATGTACTTTCATTGCTTCAGTAAATTTGTACAATCCCCAGTAACTGATGCACAGCTGTTGATGCATTAAATTTTGTTTCCTCTCCACCTTTGCATAAGGATTACCAGCAGCTGTCTGCCTTCCATTGGCAAGGCCAGTGACAAACACACCTTTATTGCATGAGCACATGAGTACATCAATCAACAATCCCTACGTCATAATTTACTATGTGGAGTACTTGTATACTTATTGTATTTTTCCTTTCACAAGTTATTGCATTAGCTCATTAATTGAATGATATTTTGATGCTATACTAGAGAAGAAATAACATGTTTAGATTTTTTTATAAGATATTTGTTTGTGCACTAAAATGTAGAAAACAAATCTAATTGAAATGCAGAACTGGATATCAAATAATTAGGTGCTTTTCAAATTATTTATAAAATGAATATGTTATTGAAATTCAGTAGCAATAATAGCAATAAAAATATGACTAAAATAATAAATTATTATAATTGCTTCCTCTTAAAATTGACTAGCATATGAAATGAATTTTCATCATTACTAATAACTAATATTAGAAAACCCAAAATCCCACTAATTTCTTGTATAGTTTATAAAGAATTAGATAGATATACTTCTTAGTTTCTCACAATAACAAGACATATTTATGAAAATGAAAAATGCTAAACATTATGGTTTAATCAGTATACATTGTATAAATATATCAAAGTATGACTCAGAGCCACATTAATACTTATTCAAATAATTGAACAAAACCAAAAATGAACTTCAAAATAATTTAAGATTAAGTTGTTGTATCAGACCCTCTTTTCCCCTATCTCAGCTGAAGAGTCATGAACATCTTTTCTCTACTTTGGCGTTTATAGATGCTGTGTGTATATTTTCTGGATCCTTTAACTAAACACTCAATAACCTCTGTAGCATGTGGAAGGCACTATGAACATTGCTCTGAAATTTGCAATACTGGACCTAGTGAGACTGGGGTTTTGGAGATACAGCAGAAATAGTTGTTTTGATTGTCTAATTGTTGAAATCTAAGATATGTCTTCACAGTTCTCAAGCAATACCATAAATAACAACTCTATTCTTGAGGGTGGATCTCAACCTTCTCAAAGCTGTAAAAATTATTCAGTGTTTAATTAATTAGAAGATAGCAACTTACGTGCTGATATGAGCTTCCCAGCAGAACTGGAGTTATCTGGCCTAATAAGTTATAAAACTGGACATATATAAAACAATTTCATTACTTGATAGAAGAAGGTAGATTTATATGATTTGGGTAAACGATCCCTGAAGTTAGTCATATGCTAAATAAAGTACCCTAAATGTCCATTTTGTTGACTACTACTGTAAAAGAGTCTCTGTAGTGAAATAAATATAATTTTCTTAAAGTGAAACTATTGAACATTTTTTTCTTCCTGGAAGTTAAAAATAAGAAAGGAAACTAAAGCAAATGACATTTTTTTTCTTCTGGTAGAGTTGAGCAAACTCTCTTTTCCCATTCTTACAATTACCAGTTACCAGCCATGCTATCTTTTTTACACAGGTTATATGCACATTTTTCTTGCAGAAACATGGACTCTCCAAATGTTCTACCAGATGCACTCGTATTCATTAACATTTTTATTAGGAAACACATTGATTGTTGGAGAGACATAAAAGGGAGAATTGTAAGTTCAGCATCACAGACTCTTCATGCAAAAACACCAAACTATAACCACTTTTATATATAAAGGCAGGGACAGACACAGGTAAGTGTTAACTGAAGTATGTCAGGGAACAGACTTAAAATTTAGAACCATCTTGATATTCATATGCCCCCTGTATATATTCAGTGCTTGATGCAATTTGAAACTTAAAAGATAAATATTCATCTCTACTCTTTGATTGCATATCCCTAAAATTTTATTTCCCACTAGCAGAGAAATGTTAAAAAAAATCAAAGTCAGACAAAAACCAAAGGAAAATTAAATAACCTCTCCTGAATATTCTGAGTCAAGTAGAGAATCTATATCACCAGACTTCCCCAGATAGTCATATTCCCTTCAAAAGTATTTATATTCACTGAGGTAATTGATTTATGCTGAAAGTGAGATCAATTAAATGCTAAGGGCTTTTATCAGAGAACAAAATATTCCATGAACAAATTTTTCCACTTTGCTTATGAATTTCACTGCAGGAAACAAAGGGCTATTGAAACCTACACTGAATGGTTCCAGCAAAAGACTCTGTTTCAATCCCTAGTGAATTAAATTCCTTAGAATCTGTTCTTGTAAATAATACCATATACATTCCTAGCTGTAAAGCCTCACTAGCCGATATCATCCAAATTTCTTGCAAACAGTATATCTATGAACTTGTTAACTGATGCTTTCTTTTACCCACTGGATTTTGGGTACTTTGTACACAGACATTTTCACTAAAATCTAAAATTAGAGGGATCTTCACAAGTAAAATAAAAAATTTATCCAAACTTTTTGGTTAATCTCTACCTCTATCTATGTCCTTATGTGATGGCTTGAAGACCTACTATCGCCTACAGAAATCATTCCTCATGTGCATTAAAACAGCTTTCACAAACTTAGGATGGAAAAAACTGACTTAGAGATAATTTGCATGCTATCTAAGCTTAAAACACTTTAACAATGTTATGAATATTAAAATTACACATTAATTTTCATGTTAGTAATTTATGATGTACAATAGCTTGCTCGGCATATTATATTTCTTCTATTAGCTATAAAGTATGAAGTATTTTCAATTAAAAGTCTAATATTCCCTTACTTTTTTCATAATATATTTGATAACTTGTGAATTTCACATTACAAATAATGAGAACCCAAGAAAACTCACTTCCCAGTTGTCCCAGGTCTGCACCCCACAAATGTGATCTCATATCAAAAAAGAAGAAGAAGAAGAAAGGGAGGAGGAGGAGGGGGAGGAGGAGGAGGAGGAGGAGGAGGAGGAGGAGAAAACAAGTCCAGTTTGTATAGCTTATATACTCACTAGGGTATGGTCAAACTCTTGGCCACAAGCACCATAAAGAAAACTGAGTTCTACACCTGCACCCCTGACATAAGGCATGAAGTTTCTTATCATAAATTGTAGCAGTGAGACTGGGCTACACCGCTTTGGCTCCAAGCAGGTTGCATGTGTGCACTTGCCCAGGAACAATCTAGATTTGTGAATGGAAAACACACACACACATACACACACACACACACACACACACACACACACACATACACACACACAATTCCGTTGTAAACATCTTACAAAGCTCTCCCTAGATTGACGTTATAACAAGAAGAACCAAAGGACCTGAGTAGAACTTGTTATTTTAAACTTTCACTGGTAAATTTAAAACTTTCAATTTTATTCAAACCTAGAAAAGCATAAACACAAACACTGAAGTGGTCTTCAAAATTTGTCAACAATTCAAGTTAATGACTGAGCTTCCCTTGATCTCAGGGGTCTTCATGAAAGCTAATTAAACATTTGAAAACAAAACAAAACACTCTCCTAAGAAAGCTGCATGTAGCTTCTTTTGCAGTGTTCATATTCACAGCTATGAAGGAAACAGCTGCTTTGATGGGGCTCATGTATGTTTAATTCTGAAAAGCAAATCAATGTAGTGGTTTCCAGGCAGCAGAATAGGCCAAGGAATCATGAAAACAAAATAGTCCCCTCCTCAGAGGCATTTGCTAAGTCTGCCATCTGTCAATTATTTTTATTTTCTGCTTATTAATAGCTGTTTTCTGCTTACTATTATAGTAGTAAATAGGAATTTTCTTTCAATGTAAAGAACCTATATGTTAAGGTAGATATTAAGATGAATAAGATTGCTGATATGATTAAATTATATCACTAAGATATTAATTTGCATATTTCATATTATATCATTCAAGATTATATTCAGATTAATTTAAATTATTTTATTATTCATATTATATTTTAAGAAAATAGTTTCTCTAAATACAAGGTATAATACTGTTCAGAAATAATTCACTCTTCTGATATATCTAGGATACAATATATCTAGGATACAATTATCTTTGCAATGAAGATACATACATACACACACACACACACACACACACACACACACACACACACACACACATATATATACACACACACAACTGAAGGGTTTGTTTGCTTACAAATATGTCACAATTCCTATCTCATTTGAAAACCACTAAAATGCATGATATAAGTTATGACAATATTTGAAGTTTAAAACATTAACTGATCTCTACGAAATGAGAGAAAACTGAAAAGAATGAGAGTGAGAGAGAGAAGGTTGGATAAACTACAATGTTATCCAAGTTTGATGCTATTGATGTATTCATCAGTCTTCCAATCTTAAAGCAATGTTACTATTTCAATTAAGTGTCTACAATAAATGCTACAAGTAAACATTACATCAAATATAAATGTTTTGAATCAGAACCTCACTTTTTGAACAATCCCCTAAAACACTTGATATAAATATGCACCTGGGGACAACTGGCAGTCTTCCAGTATTTGTTCTTTGTAATCAAAAAAGGAAATAACTTTACATTCTTCATTAGCAAAAAAAATGAATAAAATATTTAACATCATATTTTCCTCACCTTAAATATGTTATCCAAAATGGGTTTTGTCACAGAATACCATTATACAATTATTCTGCTCACTCACAAAACAGTGTTAGAAAAATCACTGGAAGAAAAAGGAATAAAAATGTAGGCTGTGGGAAAGACGTGCATAGGACTCTGAAACTCAATGCCAGGAACTAAAAAGTAAAAGGAAATGCCATGTAGCACAAATCCCAGCTACTACCTCCTAAGAATGTATACCTTTGTCTCTTTCCTTTCCTAATTACCCAAAGCCTTGAAAGCTATGCTCTGTCTTCCCTATCTGACTACAGCTCCAAATTCCTACCTGCCTTTATTCTTTCTTCTACTCCTTTTTATATGCAATTATTCATAGTGAAAATTCAATATAGAAGTCTGCATGTACATATTTCAGATCATACTTCACTTCTGAAATAATGTTTAAATACTCAAATAGAAAAAACACCCAATTTACCCTGAGTTCCATGATCTTTCCCTAGAACAGAATAAAATACTACTGAGGAAAAACGTGTGAACCACTGTTAAAGGTAGTAATCAAATGAATTTATTTCCATATGTGTACCAAGTGACAGAATTCATTTCAAAAGATTACAAACTGCACATTTCTGATCCTGCGACATTCTGAAAAGCTTAAGGGGAAAATCTTCCACATTTTCTGGAAGTGAACAGCAAGAAAAAAAATATAATTTAAAAGAATTGTCCTGTGTGCAGGTTGTGTTAGGAGTAATATAAATCCATGTCCAAATCTTATTATTTCTATCTGTTAGGTTTAAAACACCAATGCATTTTGCTTTGCATTTGGCCAAATAAAATTTTATATTTTTAAATACATTATTCAACTTTTCTAGCCATAGATCATTTATAAATAAAATGAGAATATTATTTTGAAGGAAGGATTATTGCATTTAGATATTTCAATATCTGAGTTCCCACCTCCTTTGCTAAGTACTATACATTCAACAAATAAAATGGTTACTTACAATCCTCAAAAGAGATTCACCTGACCAACTTGCTTTAACAGTATAGAAAGTAGAATGTGTAGTTGTAGCTTGTTATACATATTTTTATGGTATGCTCACAATTGTTATACTGAAGGGCTGACACTTTGCAGATAATGTTTTTTAATTAGAAATTAGCATAATTACCAAATCATGCTCTCATTAAAATGTAAAGCCCAATCCAAATATCTTGACAGTTTTTCAGTGAAACGTCAGGATATTTAAATATGTTAATTACAAAGCAAGTCACAAGAGCACTCATTTTTTCAAGGTTCACTAAATCATACATTACAGATTAAAGTATAATAATATGCCATCATTTAAAGAAACAATTAACAGTAGAGTCATAATGCCTCTTCAAAAATGTAACATTTATTTCGTCTGATGAAGTGTTTATATAAGAAGCCAACACACGCTATATGAATATACAAATCATTACTCCTCCCTGCATTACACTCATCATCTCCTCTTCATTTTTATTACTCCTGAAGTTAAAATTATATTTGTTATTTGTGTTGGAAAAAATACCATTTTCTACTATATATTTAATATTTGACACTTGTTTCCTGTTTTATATTTTTTGAGATTATAATTACACTATCTTATTTTTTTGCCTAAATTTTCCACCTTCCATGACTTACCATGTATCACCTTCCAAGTCTTTCATATTCATGGCCTCTTAGTCTGTAATTGTTGGTGTATATGCATGTGTATGTGTGTTCCTATGTTCCTAAATATATAATAATCTTTCCAGTATGCACAATGTAATGTGTCTGTTCCTGTATTCAGGATTCACTATTTGGTATTGAATAACCAGTTGGTGTGCTTTGCTTTGAGAAAGACTATTTTTTCTGCTCTTACCTTTTTTTGGTTATTTCAAAAATTATTTCTTATATTTTTGAGATTTTGCTTATAATATTTCACATTTCATTTCTCTCTCCAAACTACCCATGATTCTCTCTGCATGTACCTAGGAAAGACTACTTCTCCCACTTTCCATATTCTTTACTTGCCTGTAGCTTATTTTTTGTTGGGTTGAAGCCTCATAGACTTTCTCAGGCCCATTTTAGCATGTCATTGCTATGCTTATTCAGCACGTTTAAGCAGTCATGCTAGTGAGAGTGTACGAGTGTAGCTTCTGACATTCACAATAGAATGCTTCTAGGTATACAGAGATAGGGAAGGCTCTTGCCACCAATCTTGATGAGAAGTGCAATCCTTAGAACACACACGCTGGAAGACTAGCACTGAATCTGGAAATTTTTTCTGTGGTCTCTAAATTTACCTGTCAGCATGTTCACTGACATCCAAATTCACACAGACACTAAAAAGATAAATAAAAGTAAAAACCAAAAACAAAATTTTCATGAATGCATTTTTGTAATTCATGTTTAACATAATTAGGTATAAACTATAGATATAGAACTTGTGATAAGTAAATATAATGCATTGAAATCTCATTGAATTAGCATGACACAATATACTAAGTTTGTAATAGTAGCACTTAATACAGCTGTAATCAGTATCTCTTGAATTGTACTTATGAACTACTTAACAGATGGGAACAATGCCTGATACTGAAAAACTAGCTAACAATATCAGGGATATTGGAGGAGAATTTTCACATCTATCTCTTTTATCAAATGAAATCACTATTCTTTGTGATGTCCATTGTATCACTTTGAGTTCATGGCTCTTTCGCATTGTCTCTGCTTCTACATTGATTTAGCTTTCTGCTGGGACTGTTTGCTCTTCTAATTGTAAGCTTCTCTCACGTTTTTGAACCACTTTTCTATCTAATGTATTTTACTAATGCCCTAAATGATATAAAATCTCTTCTTCACCAAACAGCCACTGCCAGAGGTACCATAAACCAAATGGTGAATTTATATCACTAACTAGGACAGAAGAATTGCTTCACATAAAAGTGTATTCACAAAAAGGAGGGGACAAGCATGAGCCTAGAAAGGAAATAAACTATACAATTACTTTCTCTTTCCTGTGTGACAGGACAGCATCGGAACTTGCTGAAATTGAGACCTAAACCTGAGTCAGTGGTCTTAATTTCTAATACAGGGTGAAGGGAGTCAAATCTTGGTTTTCCTGTGAGACCTGCAGTGACTAAGTTAAACAGTGGAAAGGCATCAAGGCTATTCTTTGGCACAATTAACTTCTCTAGGTACTTTAAGTCTATTATAAAAATGAAATAGCCAATCATGTCTCAGAATAAGAAACTCACAACCTGAGTTCTGAATCACAACACAAATTGACAGTTTGGGTTAATTTTGGCTAATATTGAATTCCAAACTTTCGTATTGTCAGCATTCCAAAGTCTTTACCAGAGAATGCATCTTTTTCTTACACTATTAAATTGAAAGGCCATCATTTCTAAGTTTTCATTCAACAAATGTCCATACAATGCACCTCAAATTTAAGTCTTGCTCCCACTTGATAATTACAAATTCTGCATAGTGTCACACCTTTAGTGAGCTTGGTTTCAATCTACTGCTCTGAAGTATTAACATTTGGCTCCTTCCTCTTCTGGTTTGCTGACTTTTCAGATTCTTACTTGGAAATGTACTGCTCAATGAAGTCCCTATCATCCTCAGTTCTGCCTTCATTATCTGCATTATGTATAGGACATACATAAAGAATCAGTGGGGATTGTGTTATATTTTACCTCTGAAAACCCACAGTTCATAACTTTACTAAGAAATAGCATAGACCTATGTAATATCTGAGATGAATGTGAAAAAGTAAAACGTTTAAATATCAACTCTGGCATATAGCATGCTTAAGTAAATATGAATACAAGTATATGTCATTTCCAATTAGGAAAATACAGACAATAAATATGTTCTGTGAACTGTGATTTTATGAAACTAAAACTCATCCATTGATTCAAAGAGTTTGAACAGTGTATTCTGACATAGTATGAAATATATAGTATTGAAAATTTTTTTACATGATTTTAATGTTTTAAAACATGTAAAATGTTTATCTAACAGTTAATCAGAGAAGTAAAATTCAAATTCTACTTTCAGAGTCTCAAAAGAACCAGACAGTTTTAATAATTTACTTTCATAGTTGACATGTCTTAGACTATCGTTGTATTTGGTTGCTTTGTAGTATACAGTTTTGCTTTAGTGTACCTTTGGCTAGCCTGAAATATTCTACTTACAACAGAGATATTCAATGTTTGTAGCAATACTCCTCCTGCTGCTCTCTTCTGAATGCTGCAATTACAAACATCTTCCATCATGAACTACATTTAATAAATACTTTGCATTCTGTGGCCATTTAAAACGAAAATAACATTTTAAAGAATAATATATTTTTGTAGGTAGAGTAATCCTAATATTACATTCTATGTTCATGAAAAATATGTATTAATTACACTAACATACATATATAATGAGTATATTTGATTGTACTGAGTGACTTGAATATATGATTTTACATAGGGTAGCCACATAATTTGCCCACGAGTACAAACTATCTCTTGATAAAACTACTCATACATAATCATTTTTTACAAATTGCCTTTAATATCCTATCATTTTCCAAGCCAAGCATATTTTTCTAGGAACTCTTTCAAACCTATATTACAAATTGAATTTTACCCACTTAGTATCTGTATTCAAGTATCAGTTTCTGTATGTAGTGAATAAAACATCTCAATTTTAAAAGATATTTTCTAAATGGAGGGTCTCAGAGGAAGTGGAGTGTGTGGGACTTAAAATGATGTATGTCACAGCAGAAACATAACCTGGAGGTGGTGACACTTTTAATATCTAGCATAATTGTGTTTTTTATGTCCATGCATATATGCCTCTACTGAACTCACATTCACTGGGAAGCATAATCTCATAGTTAACATAATTAACATCCACTATTCCAATTAGCCATTAACTCAGAAAATTATTCTTTCTCTTTACTATTTTTTTCCTCTAGTCTATGCTCCTTAATATTGTCCATTGGTTCAGTAAAGCAGTTATTTCCAAAGATTTTTCTGAACAATCTTTAAAGAGCAGTTAAAAAGTGTGTGTCCTGAGGTTATGGATAGAAAAATGTTAGAGTGTAGGGAGGAATAAATAATATTTAATTCCAAGGAATATCTAATAGTAATCAGAATTCTCTGATTTGCTCTCTGCTGTAGATGGAAAAAAGTAGAGCACTTTAGTTTTTTGTTGCTGTTGTTGTTGTTCTTCTCTCATGTCAGGTACACAGTCTAATATATGTAATATTACCCTAGTATTCATCCAATGGAGCAGGCACTGAGAAACTTCACACATGTTATAGCAAATAACGGAATGACATTGAACAGAAGGGTCAGTAAGAAATAGCTTACCCTTTTCCCTTCATAGAGAGCAGATCCATTACAGAGAAGCACTTCCTTTTTAGACCAGGTCTCTGTGCTTAATATAGGAAATGTGTATCATGTCATTTTTATATTTTTATGAAACAGCCATTTACTTATATACATTTGCAAATATTTTAAGTTACTATGTACTGATATTATGAAGCATGTACTAAACAAAAGTCATGAAAAAGTTGTTAAAAGCAAATAATTGTAGTGACACATTTGCCATTTGTATATGAAATTATAATATGATAACGCAATAATTACATGTGAACTGGCCACACTCTTATGGGTTTCAGCCTTTAACATGTTCAGGTGACATTTTTAGTGTCTGTAGGTCAAACCCAAAATAGTATGTGTGTGGGGGTGGGTGGGGGTTGGGTATATATATATATATATATATATATATATATATATATATATATATATATTGCAATTTGCTAACTCTTTTAGAATTTCTATTTTAGCTCACTCCAAAAGATGTAACTCACATTCGACCTGGCTTGAGTAAGAAAGAACCTGAGACTAGATATCCCAGGGATTTATTAAAAAATGAAAACTGTAGCAATAAAATGACTATTTTGGGGATATCTACAGGTATCATTGACCACCAGGTGAAATCTTACATCAAAGCAAAGTCACATTCATAAAAGAAACATTGCTAAAAATAAATCGCACATCAAACCACACTCATTAGTAATGGGAGACTGCGGCATCCCATTCTCACCAATTGACAGCTTTCTGTTGCTTCTGTTGTTAGTGATATCCAGCTTTAATCCATAGTGGTCAACTAGGATACAAGGGGTTATTTAAATTTTCTTGTGTTTGTTGAGACTTGCTCTTTGTCCAATTACATAGTCATATTTGGAAAAAAAATTCTATAAGGTGCACAGAAGAAGTTATATAACATTATGCTTGGGCAAATCATTATGTAAATATCTGTTAGAGTCATTTAGTTTATGAAATCATTCTCTCTAACATGTTTTATTTAGTTTTGATCTTGATGACCTGTCTATTGGTCAGAATGGAGTATTTGGGTCAACCACAATCACTATCTGATTGACAATATGTGGTTAAAGCTGTAGTAACATTTCTTTTATGATCTTGGCTGTCCTTATGTTTGGAGCATAATTGTTTAGAATTGCAATATCCTCTTGGTGCAGATTACGTTGTTGAGTATATATTGTACTACTCTTTCTCTTCTGATTAGTTTTGTTTTGAAGTCTGTCTGGTCAGATATTAAAATGAATATACCAGTTTACTTGTGGGTTCCTTTTGCTTGAAATATATTTCTCCATACTTTCACCCTGAGGATTTCTGTATTTCCTATGGGGTATTTGAGACCATTGATGTTGAGAGTTATCAATGACCAATGTTTGTTGGTATCTGTTATTTTGTTCTTGTGTGGGATTTCCCCCATTTTTTAGTTTAATTGTCTTAAAATTATTTATTTCTTGTGTTTTGTGGCTGCATTTAATCTCTTCAAGTTGAATTTTTCTTCTAGAGCCTTCTCTGGAATTGGATTTACTGACAGACACTGCTAAAATTGTTTTTATCAAGGTGGTGTTTTAAACCATTTATTTCTGAAACATTTGCTTGGTGTGATAGTCTTGGCTATTATCTCTAGTTTCATGTAGCTTGTAGAGCATGCATTCAGGTCCTTTTGAGTTCTACAATCATCATTGAAAAGTCAGGCTTGCTTTAATGGTTCTGCCTTTAATATATAACTTGATCTTTTTTCCCTTTTAGCTTTTAATATTCTTTTTTGGTTTTATTTTGTTTTCTTTCTTTCTTCCTTCCTTCCTTCCTTCCTTCCTTCCTTCCTTCCTTCCTTCCTTCCTTCCTTCCTTCCTTCCTTTCTTTCTTTCTTTTTTTCTGTTTTTTTTTAAATTTTTGTTGTATTTGCTTTTTTGTTTTTACATTTGTTGTTTTGATTATTATGTGCTAAGAGGGCATAATAATTTCTTTTCTGGTCCAGTTCCTTTCCTGTTCTGTATGCTTCTTGTATTTTGATAGGCAACTCTTTTGACCAGGGTTTTTTTTTTCTCCCCCCATTATTATTTGTAGATTTTTGTCTTTCCATACTATCTCAGATTTTCTATATGTTTTGTACCTGGATTCTTTTATAGATTTAACATTTTCTTTCACTGATATTTTTTTCTGTCTTGTTTTCAGTGTCTCTCTTCTTGTCTTAGATTTTCTCTTCTTGCTCTTGTATTCCATTTGTGAGACTTTATTCTGAGCTTTTTTTGCCTGGGCCACCACTGACAATGTCAGGAACTGAGATGGAACAAAGTGTCTGACAAGAGCTAAAGGTTGATAACATCAGGCCTTCTACAATTTCTTACTGTTCTGATGGTCAAAAGTACGGACTCTCTCTCTCTCTCTCTCTCTCTCTCTCCCATCTAGGCCCAAACTTTGAATACATTTCCTCATGTTGTGGTGACCCCAACCATAAACGTATTTTATTACTACTCCATAACTGTAATTTTGCTACTCTTATGAATAATAATGTAAATATCTGATACTCAGAATATCTCATAGGAGACCTCCAAAGTATTCATTACCTGCAGTTTTTTAGTTTTGTTCTTTGTTTTTTATTTCTCTAATACTCAATATTTTTTAATTCGATAAATCTGACTCAAACGAACAAAATACATAAGCTTTGTTGGATTTCTACTGACTTATGTATTAATTGAAGCTTATATTATCCACGCACAGATATCTAGAATAAAGCTAGAATGGAGACCTGGATAAAATGGACTATCCTAACACAAATTAATTTCATTATCTCTGCTAATCATATTTCTAAAACATAAATTGTAACTTATTTATTAAAAATTTATTTTAGTTGTATGTTAATATGTTGTCAGCTTAACTTTTTAAGGCAATAAATATATAGCTTTTACCTATGTTGAATTTTAAATGACAATGTATAAAGAAACAGATTATAAATTTTATAGGGAACTATGATCAAATTTTATCTGATATGTTTCATTTTACATATTCATGACAATTTAAAACATTTTAATATCAATACTTTACATGAATGTCAAAAGTCAAAGCATTTTACATGCTATTAACAATTCACTTTATGGGTACAACAGAGATTATGGGGTACATTTTATGTTAATTTACGTTTATAGTATTTATGATAGCGTTCAAAGAACCAATCATTTGATTTCTTACATTAAGTCACCAACACCAGCAAGAACAAATCAAAAAAGTTATTCTGTTAATTCATAATGGCCAACAGTGTATTCTGTAAGAATTTTTGAAATAACTGTCCTCTAGTACCAGATATACTTTTAGAGAAATGAATATTTATGTAGTGTTGGCAGTAGTTATATACTTATTTTTTAATTAAATAAAACGAAATAAATGAGGCTTATGCTCAGCTTGTATATGAAATGAGTAATGAATCAGATAACTAATATATGAAACATGAAATAAGTGAATTAATATTTTGAAGCATACATAGATTTACTTGCTCAATTATCCATAGCATTAACTTAAATTTAAATTACTCTCAATATCCATACTCCTCAGTATGTAGGCTTAACTTAAATATCAAATCTTAAACCTATTGAGGGCTAATATATAACTTACTCCTACGGCACAGGCTAGCACAGACATGGCTGTGAAATCAGTTTTAAACCAAATAAGAATATTTGAAAAGGAATATTTGACTTAAATATTGAACAATTAAAGCAAAATTAGAAAAATTAAGCTAGTTGTTTATAATAGAAAAAAATCCTAAATTATTCATTGATATATTTGTGAGCTGTTATTTTCTTCTCTTTTGTATCTGTTCCAATCCTATATATCATTTACTGAGAGTAAAATACCCTCCCCAAGAGGATCAGAAAAGATTTTGAGTTAAAATTATATATGCTAGTGGTCTAGAAAAATGAATCAGCTGTTAAGAGCACGCATTGTTCTCTCAGAAAATCTGTGTTCAATTACCAGAATTCATATGGCAGCTTATAAACAACCATAACTACACCCATGGGAGATCTGCTGCTCTCTTCTGAGTCCCATGGGCACAGCCATGTACATTACTATCTTTTCTAATTCACAAAGAGCACACAGATCTTCAGATTGGCAGAAATAAATACACGATGAGCTGTCGCATGTGCTTACATGTACATGTTCCCAGTACCTCACTGGATATATTCCTTCCTGGAATTTTGCATTTCTCCTACGCTGTGTCATCAGAACATGAAAACAAAAACAAAATCAAAAATAAAAACAAACAAACCAAACTAAACCCAACCAAAAAAAAAAAAAAAAAAAAAAAGAGAGAGAGAGAAAAGAAAAAGAAACCTATTTGGTTGTCTTCCTCTTTGCTGGAAAAAAAAATTTCCCCATTTAAAAATGTAATAGCTCTAGCTCTTCTGCATCATACTTCTTTGTATTTCTCTTTGTGTTGCCATCATTGGTCTCCATTACATGACATATATCTTGAATGTTCTGTTAGTGATCCCTTTGTAGCAGCCTTTAGACAAGTTTGCTGAGGCTTTTGGAGTCTGTGCGGTTGACTCCATGACACCTCAGCTCCAACTCCCAAAGGTAAGTAGGGTCAGGCAGCAGGCAGTCCAGGGCACAGGCAGCATCTGGCTAGTGCCCAACATAGTCTATGTTGCACTTCAGTGTTTTTTGTGGTTTCAGGCAATCCTTATTTTCTGGGGGCTTATTTTTGCCTGTTGCCTCAAGGACTATGCTCACAGTTTGACTTGATCTGCTCTACTCTTCGTGACCCGTTCAGTTGCTCTTTGGTGAGTTGGACCCTTAGTGTTTTAAGTTGTGAATCCTGTACAGGTACACACGCAGACCTCATTTCTGTCTTGTCTATTTTGTCTGTTAGTCCTGGTGACTGTCTTGACTGTCATACTTTCACTTCCGGTTTCAGTTGAAGGGTGAGCCTGTGGAGGCTTTTCTTCTTTGTTTCTCTTTGTTAGCCTGATTGCCCTGTCAACTATCATAATTTTACTTTCAGTTTGGATTCATCCCAGTACCCCACATAGAGGCTGGGATCCCAGGTGATTGGCTCCCAAATGCCTTTTTCATCCCGGGGACACAGTGCAGGCATGCAGCCTTTAAGCTATACCTGAGGGAGTTTCCTGCTTAGTAAGAGACTTCCATCACCTAGTCTGTCACATCTGTCCATTGTTTGTTTCCTTTCTGTTCATCCTTATGTGTTCCCTCCCTCCATCATCAAGGAACCCCAGATTAAGGCACTGAAACCTCTTCTGGTTACCTGTGGTCTCAAGGTTAACACTCATGATCTGGACCAATTGTGGGAGGAGGCTGTTAATTTGGTGTTCTGGGTATCAGCAGAGAACATGGGAGACCCTGACCTCTGGATGTGTGTTCTCTTCCTCACCTGCAAGTGCAAAGTACAATCTGGGATTATCCCTCCCTTATTCTTTGTCCCCATCCTCCTAGCAGTCATCACCTGTCTTAACAATTCTTCCTCAGAGGAAGTGGTAGCACCCCCCCACTCGACCCCTGTAACAAACACTGCCAGGATCAGGCTAATACTCACCTTTCCATTACTGACTCTGTCCTGCTTCCTCTGACAAACAGAATATTCCCAGCCATTAAGATGAGGGAGCCTCTGCTCCAGCCCTCCAGCGGTCAGGTTCCATACTGTCCTCTAGCCCTGCTTTCTCGGGTCCTCACTCACTAGTCTTTCAGCTCCTGCTCTATCAGAGGTACCCCCCAGCTTACCTATGGCATGATTTAGGGGGACTTTGCCTTGTAGTCACACCTGTGGTGGTTGCTCCTGAGATGCCTGTCCCTCTCCCTCAGGGGCCTCATCCCCTTAGGTATATAGTGAGGCTTTCCCTGTCAGTCTTGGTTCTGATGCAGAGCTTAGGCCCTGGATTCCTACTCCTCTGTGAGACTTGTCACTAATCAGAAAAGCTGTCAATGATTCTGGACCAGATTCCCCTTATTTTAAACAAGTACTGAAGCAATGGGCAATACACCTCCTAACCTATTATGATTGGTATAAGATCCTTAAGGCAGTGCTCTATTCCATGGTGTTTCCTATTTTGAGGTGTGCATATCACGACTTGGCTGAGAATCAGGCTGGCATTAACTTGGAATATAACCTTAGTGTTACTTTTGATATGCTCACTGGCCATAGGGCATACATTAACCCTGCCACTCAGGCCACTATTGGATTACTAAAACTAAGTGACTGATCTTGCCTTTAAGACCCTTAGAGCCTGCACCCCTTGAACCCTCTGCTTACTTTCGCTATCTTGGCTAGCAGGCTGGGGAATATTTCACGGACTTCCTATCATTAAAAAGAAGTCAGGAAAATATAGGCTTCTACAGGATCTGAAAGCCATTAATGAACATATGGAAAAAATGGGGCCCACTTAAGTGGGACTGCCTCATCCTAGTGCTATCCCACCCGAGTAGCATGTGATGTTCCAAGATACTAAGGATTGCTTTTTCCAGATCCCTCTGGCTCCCCAGGATAGATGCTATTTTGCCTTCATAGTATGGGATCCTAATATGAATAAACAAGCTAAAAAGTATCAGTGGACAGTCCTGCCTCAGGGCATAAAAAATACCCTGACCATTGCCAGCTATATGTGGCTGAAGGGATGAAGGACATCCCCAGGGATGATTCTTGTAGTCTGTTACGTGGATGATATGCTTGCACACTGTAACCTGCCCGATCTTGAAAGGGTGTCCTCTCAAGTATTGCCAAAAACTCAACTTGACCATTGCTCTTGAAGAGATTCAGAGTTCCTCCATATGCTTTCCTCGGCTTTTCTATTCCTGACAGGATTAAGCCCCTGGCTTTCTCCATTGTGATAAAAGAGTCCCACTCTCTTGTGGAGCTACAGCAATTGTGTGGAACTGTTAACTGCCTCAAACCTGTCTATTCTGAAGAAGGAGATGAGTTTCCTCTTTTCTCTCACCAGGATCAAACTAACATCTGAGGCTAGCAACCCACCACAGAAAGTTATTGATGTTCCTTTTTCTATCAATTCTGGAAAGGCAATATCCAAGGAAACTTCTCCTGGTCATTTTGTGATCCCTTAAGGGGGTCCTAGGAGTGTGATGGCAGAATGGGCTCCTCATGCAGTTGCACCAGACCCACTCTGACTTACCTAAGGTTACCTCAGATTTTGAGATTTCCTTCTTAAGACAAGAGCTTAGTGAAGAGAATTTATAACAGGGAACAAGATAATTCTCCCATTTTCCTTACAATATTCTCAATCATTAGGGGCATATTCATCAGCTTTCTGCATTGTCCCAGCTGCCAATTACAGTCAAACCCCATAGCACACATAGCTCTTGCAACTATGGCCTTTTTCTCATTCTAATAAAGCCAGGTATAGGGTTTTTATCCAAAGATGGGGAAGAGGGGACGCAACTCACATTCTCCTTAATCCTGGCTCAGTGCAACTAGGTGAATTATTTGGACTCCTGAAAATTTTCGAGTGTTGCCAACAGGAGCCAGTTAATAATTTTTCAGATGTCCATTATGCAGTAGAAGCTATCCATACCCTGTCCTTCTCCTATATTATAGAGCAAAACAGTCCTATACATGTGTTCATGTGATCTATTCAGGAGGCCATGAGAGACTCTCATGGTAATCTAACCTATAGTACCATTTTAGGCATGGAACTTCATGATCCCCTTACTGATTACAAATCCCCAATTTACACCCTCCCCTACTCTCCTAAAGTGTGGCTGTCTCTTTAATAAGATGTACTTCCATATAAACTGGCTGGTGAAAATATGGACTGGAGTGAATTCCGTGAATGTAACTATTGGCAGCCAGATTGACTGGAAAGCCACCACAGTCTGTGTCTGACCTCCCATTTTCTTTTTGGTCACCAACACCTCCATTATCAGAGACAGCCTTGACTGCTTTAATGAAAACTGTTTTATGACTACCTGCTGGATGGGATATTCAACACTGGCTATCCTGATGAAGGAACAGATGCCATTTGGATGCCTGTGGTAAATACCACCTACTTTTATGCTGTCACTCTGATGGCCCAGATTCACTTAAAACCTCTACACCAGGGAAAGAGGGATTTTGGTATCAGAGCTGCCATAATTGCAGGCATTGCCAGGGCTACAATAGCTGTTGTTGTCTTAACCCAAACAGTCACATAGGCAGAGGCTGTCAATATGCTAGTCTCTAAGTCAGCTGAGACACTATAGGTACAGGAAGTATTAAATCAACATCTTTATCAAGCCATTTACATTTTACAACAGAAGAGTTGGTTGTTGTTAGGGACATGTCTCTATTGGCATGTGACCCCAGGTTTCACTCAATCTATCTAACCCCTTATCAGGTACATTGCACCTCTGAAGCAAGACAAGAGTTGGCTCAATATTTTGAAGGTACCTGGTCAGACAAATTCCTTAACAATTCTGAGATGTTAAGAGAAAACATAGCCAATCTCAATACGACGAGGGTATCTGTGTTTACCCTAGATGGGATAAGTATGGGACAATATTAAGGGGCTGTTTGACCCCTCGTGGATAGCTACTTATGCTATGATGGAATGAATTGTCATACTAATAATTATTTTAAGTGTATAGCACAGCCTATTTTCATGCAGTGCTTTATAAATAATGCTCTTGAAAATCCTGGTTGTGGCCCCACTAAGGAAGTAATCAAAGCCTGCATGGCAGAGATCCATGAGACCACCATGTAGACTGTTTCTTATCTCTCCCATGTGTGACATGCCTCCAGAGTAATATCTCTTTTAGGGCTGGTAGACAATGATGGGTAAGATCCTTGAAGACAGGACAACCTAAGACAGGCACTGTCCAATATACTGGGAATTCTCCAAGGTGGGGTCAACAATATTGAGGCAATGGTACCTCAGCTCCCATTAGAATGTCAAAATCTAAAAACAAAAGGGTAGAAATGTAGGAGGAACAACAGTGGTCACCTCTGCATAAATGCTGGGTCCTCATAACCACAAAGGCAACTCCTGCAGGAGGACCTAATTGAATATGGCCTGGGAGACCAAGAATTGCTGACACAGACAATGTCAGTCAATTAAAACTGCTGTTTGGAAGGGATTCTTTCTTGGGACCAGTTGGGTGCAGGTGGAGAGTAATAAAAAGAGCTTACAGCAGCATTCAGAGTCACTTGCTGCATCATTCTCATCAGCCCTGGAAATGATTGAAAACGATGGTTAATAGCTGGTGGTAACCACAACACCTGGTCACCATGTACATACAGAGGCAGCAGAATATGCAAAACATATAAATTATTCATCAAAAGTCTTTGGCAAATCTTCATTTGTGCTTTATCATTGGAGATGTTTCATGTACGTCAAAGACCTAAGTTAGAGAAAGTATACTTGGTACAGCCCTGAAAAAGAGGAACTTTTAGAACACACTTCTTACTTCTCTGGACTCTCCTGTAAGACAACTTTCATCTATGATTGATATATGTTCTGTTCAAATCATTGTAACAGTTACTCTCAGCATATTCATACTTCTTATGTGCATCAAAGCTGGCAAGCATCACTTCAGTTATTGGAATTTCTCTTTTAAAAACTACTGGCATAATTTAGATTGTAGGACTGAGGAACCAATGAGAAATTTTAAGTAAAAAAGGTCAAGAGAAGTCTGTGAAGTCACAGTGCATATATCCTTCATTTAATATTTTTCAATGTACTTATTTGATTTGTATGTGTTATTTTTCTGCAAGTATGTTTGTGTCCCACATAAGTGCCTGGTGCTCATAGAAGACTGAAATATTGTGAAGGGTACTTATAAACCAGATTTACAGACAGTAATATCCCATAATTTTAATTTCTTCCTTCCTATGCTGTGATGGTTTGAATATGCTTGACCCAGAGCGTGGCATTATTAGGAGGTATGACCTTGTTAGATTAGGTGTGTCCTTTTTGGAGGAAGTGTATAATTGTGGGTGTGGGTTTTAAGACCCTCATCCTAGCTCCCTGCAAGCCACTCTTCTCCAATTTGCCTTCAGAAGAAAGATGTGTACCATCACACCTGGACTTAAGCTTTTCTTCATCTAGAAACTGCTCTGTCTTAGGCTGGCCTTGAACTCAAGAGATCGGCCTGCCTTTGCATACTGGGATTAAAAGTTTATACTGCCATGCCTAGACCTAAATTTAGCTGGGTGGGATCTTGCCCCAAAGTCACCACTCCCTTAATTTAATTTAATATCCTTGAACACAGTATTCAGCTCCATTCACTTTCTGGTGCCCTTTTAATACTCAAACTATATATTTTATATTTTTCTTTTGCAAGCTTGCTACACTTGTTTAGAACACTCTTCATGAGACTTAACCAGAGAACAGTCTCTGCTGTTTTTTTTTTTTTTAATACTTCCTCTGTCAATGCAATTAATATAAATCTCTCTCTTAGTTTCAATTAGACTCTTTAAACCAGGGCAAAAACCAGCCTCATTATTCACCAAAATACTACAAAAATAGTCTCTAGGCCACATACTGAAATTGTTATTTACTGAAACCACTTGGGCCAGGTCTGCACAGTTCGAATCACTCTCTTCAACAAAGTCTTCTATATTTCTACTACGATAGTCCATTAAGCACCACTTAAAGTATTCTATTGCTTTCCAAATTCAAAGGTCCCAAATCCACATTCTTCCAAATGAAAGCATTGTCAGGCCTATCACAGCAATACCATACTCCTGAAACCAACTTCTGTCTTAGTTAGGGTTTCATTGCTGCAGACACCATGAGCAAAGTAACTCTTATAAGTACAACATTTAATTGTGGCTGGCTTACAGGTTCAAAGGTTCAGTCCATTATCATCAAGATGGGAGCATCCAGACAGGAATGGTGCAGGAGGAGCTAAGATTTCTACATTTTCATCTGAAGGCTGATAGAAGACTGGCTTCTAGGCAGCTAGGATAAGGGTCTTTAAATCCACACCCACAATGACACACTTCCTCCAACAAGGCCACACATACTCTATCAAGGCCTAAACTTCTAATAGTGCCACTTCCTGGGCCAAACATATTTAAACCATCAATATACCCATCTATTATACCTGGATGTATAATAAAATCTTGAGTAGTTCATCTACTTCTTTCCAAGATTATTCCTAATGTCCCTGAAAGTAAAGGATTATAAATACCAGTGTTTAACTTGTAATATTCAAATTTGAGGATAGTCAAAGAGGCATATCTGTGACTAGATCCAAAACTGCACTTCCTTCTGTAGCATGTATGAGATCAGAAATACTTAGCTTTGATTTTCTTGCCTTGTTGGTACCTCCTGGCGGACCAAAGGAAAACAACTCATATTGTATGCTATGCAGCCTGGAGCTGACAAACCTCTGAATCTTTTTCCAGATGGCAAAAGTTTACCTCATATTTCTGTCTTGGGTCTACTTTCCTGAGACGAATGTTTGCCCTTCCCACAGTTGTTACAATAGCCTGGAAGCCTTTGAGTTTAATAGTAGCCAGAAAGTGCTTGTTCTCTTCTATGAATACCATATTTTCCAGAGTCAATGCACCTATTATTGTGAGATCATAATATTTTAGCATTACAGTTTCTTTGGAAATGGACAAATTCATCACTATTAAAACATCAGGCATTTTGTTTCCTGAGACTTCTACCTAGGGCTTGCACTATGATATTGGCATGATGCTCCTGAAAGCCAATACCAATTGTCCCTCTTATCAATTCATCTATCAGGTCCAGTTGTGCCTTCAATGTTCTGATTGCTCACTTACACTTAATATTTGCATTTTCAAATGCCAAGATCTCTATCAATCACTGTCTAGTTTCAGTGTCTGACATGGCTCTATTTACAGCTCAACCCAATCTTTGTAAGAAGTCAGTAAAGTCTTCTGCAGGACCGTTTATTACCTTAATAAATGAGGTAGACATTTCCCCTGTCTTCTCAATCATAGTCCAAGCTCTTAAAGCTGTAACAAGACATTGTGCACTTATGACATCATCAGATTGGATTTATTTTTCCAGGTTATCATAATGCCATTTGCCAAGGAGTTGATTTACCTGCCTTGCTATATTAATTTGTTCTATTTTCATGGCTTTGTGCCTCCACCATGACAACCATTGTAATTGTTGACCAAATTCTAGCACTGCTGAAGTAAATCCCTTCAAATCCTGGGGAATAACTCTATGCTGCATACCCAGTTACTTAAAGTTTCACTAATGAATGTAGAATGCAAGCCATACAATACAACAATCTTTTAAAAATGTTTTAGATCTAGCATTTCTACTGGTTGCCATGTCAACTCATTATAAGCATAATAACCACTGTAAGCAGGCATATACTGTACACAGACTGGAAAGGCTGAGAATGCCTGTGCAGTTCTAGGCAAAGCCTGCTGATTCCTTTACAACACTAGAAGCAGAGTTAGCCATTATGCCTAGGCCATGTTGGAGGCCACATATAGGTTTAGATTTTATTCAAAACCTACTTTATTTAGGATTCTTAAATGCGTCAACCTCCCTTCTTACCCACTGACCAGAGGTGGGGGGGGAAAGGTTAATAAGAAAAGGGTGTTGTGGACCTGTTTAAAAGCACTTCCTTGAAGCAATTCTACTCTTCATTGATAGGATCCCAGAAGTCCAGTTCAATAGCAAACACCAAACACAAATCAGTAACTGTGGTAGTATCTAGCAAAAACAGAAAGGCTTTACTGAATCTGCATGAGTCAATAGAAGTAGACCAGAATCATGAAGAATATGACAAGAAGTTCTTTGGCACATTTTTTTCCAGAGAAGAATAGCAAAAAGCAGTGAAGTGTTGCATGGCATAGGAAAAAAGCAAGAGTCACCTCTTACTCTTCATGTTGTTCTAGTTATATTCTTTCTAAACATCATGTGCCCTCTCAAGTGTCTCTTTTCAGCACAACATCGAATGCCCTCTCACAAGACAGCTCCCAGGAAAACATCATCAGACACAACTGAGTTGTTAAAGAAACCAGAAATTTCCACTTTAAAAGTCCAAGTCATTTAAAAGTCATTTATCTCTATAAAGCAATATTTTGGCGGATTTTAGGTCCTGTGTTGGCATGAATGTCCTCTAGGTGTCTACAGAGACCCAAAGAGTTCCCTAGCATTTAGTCTTCAGTCAAGAAGTTCCAATTTACTCTCTCAGCCCACAGCATACTTCTCTTGAGGAATGGCTGCATTTGGTTCTCTCAGTATTACTATTAAGCAAAGATAAAGATCAAAAGATGGACCTTGAACTATAGTAATTTTCTTATATCGATAACAAGAAAGTAATTTTCTAATAAGTATTATCATTAGGAATAAATAAATTAATATATTACTATAACTGTAATAACATGATTTTTAACATATTAAACATTAGAGAAATAATTGAATAATAAATGCAAATGTAGATTAGAATCTTCCATTCTATATACTTTAAAATTGGAAACTTGTAGTAAGTGGTTACCATGCTGTTAGCTATCTGAAGAATAGCTTGACTAATGCACAAAAAAAATATTTATTGTCATATACTAAGTAAATGATGACTTTTTGTAAGATCTCTGCCTCTCTACATATCATGCAGGATCTGCATGACTAAATATGCAATTTAATCAACTCAGATGCCAATTAATACTATGGATCTGATGACTACAGTCTCCCTGTCTTGCAAGGGACATAAATCACAGAAATCTATAAATTAATCACATATTTGAGTTATTCATAGGGAACAAGAAAGGAAAACTCAAAGTATATCATAGGTAATAGGGACATCTGTTCTATTGATGATACATTATCCTATTTCAGTGTATGAGATTGTTGAGATGCCATACTTGTTTTGGAAACAAGGTAATACATCTCTGCATATAAATATCTTATCAATAAGTAAATATCAAATATTGTAGTTATGAGTACATGGGTTTATCTAGTTCTATACTACTAGCTTTTCTGGAAAGATGTACATCCACATAGCATGAGAGACAGAAAGAAGAGAAACAGATACAGTGAAAGACAAAGGCAGAAACAGAGACATAAAGACACAGAGAGTGACAAGAATAAGGCCAGTTTTATATGACGAAATAAAACATACTAAAAAATGTCAGAGAACATATTCAAGGATAACATATCATAAGAAAAAAGTGTTAATATCAATTCAACACTGAAGGGTTTTCTTTCTTTTACAAGAAAGCTTCACTTCAGTAAAATAAGATAAAATAGTTTCATAGTATGGCAATAGAAATGAATAGTATATTTATATAAAATGTCTATTGTACTTTCCAGAACTCATTTCTAAAACAGCCATTTCTAAGAAGTCTTTTTGTGCGATCAGAATAGAGCTAGAATCATGATACTACTTTCAATTCTTCAGAAACATAAATCCTTTCAAATGCAAGTGAATCTTAAAAAAGAGTCTGTGTCCAGTAAGGATTAATCAGACTCTGTGCATGTTATCAGTTATTTATGTACCATTTTTACAACTGAGCATCTCTACTGCCATCATGACCAAATCACATGCAGTGCTCAGTTGCTAAGGCATAGCTTACAAGCTGATTTTATTGCTTTTGACACATTGAACAACAGAAGAGTCCATCAGCACAGGCACATTAGGATGCCAGAAGTGCATTCCATTCATTTGCCATACAAAATCACTCCACAGTTGAATGTTTGTCAAAACTTGTCTTTTCTTTAAACAAATTCATAGCACAGAATGAACAATACCATTAGTGATGAATGAGTTATCCTAACAGAATTTAAAACACTTGAGTCAATCCCCAGTAATAGTTTTGTAGTTTACAGATTTTCTTCATGGTAATATTTAAATTTGGACAATTATTGAATTTCTTTTTATGAACTGTAAAAATATCACCAGTATCCATATGACAAAATACTTTATTTTGGGATGTTGAGACTATTAGTATCAGGGTTCTGATAGCATAATTCATTTTTACTTTATTATGCATGCTTGAAGTAAATATTCTAAATATACTCCATCTGTCTTTCATAAAGAGAAAAAAACATATGTATGAATATATACAAATATAGGCAAATGCCTATATTGTGTATATCTATATCTATATATCTATATCTATATATCTATATATATATATATATATATATATATATATATAGAGAGAGAGAGAGAGAGAGAGAGAGAGAGAGAATTGTACATCTTTTTTAGAAGTACAATTGTTCCTAACTTTTCTATTTAAAATAAGATATTTTCCTTTAGAAATTTCACATGGGCTATTTTATTTTCATTACATGTTCTTATTTCCTATTGTGGTATCTTTATTTCATGCGAAATGTAACATATGGTCAATGCCATACAATGTGGGTTGGTTGACAGAATTAGAGACTGTTATAAAAAATGAATCACTACAAGCACTTATTTTCATGTCACATTTATTTTCTTGCAACATAAAATCAGACTGATAAAAAGGAAAATGCAGTGAGTCTTCATTTCTGTAGACTCATTGTAGAGAATGACACTAAAATGAAATTTTAGAGTTGTTTTAAATCAAGTCAAACATCTATTATTCTTAACTCCATTTCTGTGACTTTAGCAAGAATAAAAGGTTTTCAGGTATTTGGCTACAAAGCAAGTAAATTAAAAGCAATTTTTAAAGATTTCACTATTATGCCATCTTTATATTATATTTCAGTAGACATAGCATCTAAATTTTTAATTCATGACACTTATCATCATTCATAAATATTTAAGATAATGTCAAATTTGTCAATGTGACACAGTCATCATAACTCAATTTACCAATTTAAATGGGAATTGAATGTTGTTCTTATTGTAAATATTTAACATTACATTCAGATTAATAATTGATAAATGAATACATTGTTTTATACACTTAGGGACTCATTTCTGAAAAAAATGAATTTCAAATAAATATTAATTTGAGAATGTATGTCTAGTATGTATAACTAATTATTTTATAGCATGGGCTGAGTTCCAATCACTTTTAACATAGTTCATACACTATAGGATGTGCTTTGTAAATTTTTGATGAAGTGACATTAAGTAATAAAAGTTATTTGATTGACAAAAAATATAGATGAATTTAGGAGCGCTGATTGCTTGTAGAATTGTTAACATTCAAATATCAATCTCTAACGTTGTCAGACTTCATAGAGACACACTGGCTTTGTTTTTCCATATTTTCTATTACTTTTAACAGTCCTTAAATTTATTTCTCCTTTTTCTTCTAACCATTTTTGTTTATTTATGCATCTTATATCCCAATATCAGCTCCCCCTTTCTCCCAGTACCCCACTTGCAGAGCCTCTTCCATTCCCCCCTTTCTCCTTTAAGAAGAGGGACCTTTCCTATAGCTATCATCCCCCTTGCTACATCCCCCCATCCCATCACCCCACCCTGGAGACATACTGTGGGCAGACAAGTCCATTTAAGGGAACAGGATCCACAGGCAGGCAAGCAACAGGTTCAGGGTAAGCCCATGCTCCTGTTGTATGAGGTCTGCTATATATGGGGGGGAGGGGAAGAGGTCCAGCCTGTGCTTGCTCTTTGGTTGGTGATTCAGTCTTTGGTAGCCCCCAAGATTCTAGGTTAGCTGACTTTGTTGGTCATCCTGTGGAGCTCAAGTCCTCTTTGGGTCCTCAATCCTTCTCCCAACTTTTCCATAAAACTTCCCAAGCTCCAACTAAGGTTTGACCATGGTTCTCTGCATCTCTTTCCATTGGCTGCTGGGTGGAGCTTCTCAGAGAACAGTTATACTAGACTGTCTGCAAGGATAACAGAGTTTCATTACTAGAGTCAGAGGTTAGTTCTTGCCTATGGAATAGGTCTCAATTTGGGGCAGTCATCTGTTGGCCATTCTCTTCTGATTATTTTTCATTTTAAATTCTCTTCAAACAACTGACGTTTCTCTTCAAAACAAGCTAATGAAAATCGAGATTCATTTGAAATATTGAGTTTGTATTTTTTTAAGGATGTGTATCTCTTCCAAATTATTATTATTAGTACTTATATCAGTGCTTTTACATTCATAAAATATAACCACTTCTAAAAAGGGTAAATATATTTCCTCTTTAATTTTAGTCACTTTTCAATTTTTTGGATGTAAATTCTAAAAATCTATAGGCAAAAACATAAGTAAACTCATAGACAGTTTTCATTCGATAAGAAATGCCTCAAGAAAAAAAAGTATGTGCAAATAATCTTAATCTAAATAAGTGCCTCAAATAAATTATATCAAAACAAATCATTTTAATTAAACATTAATACTGCTATAACTGCACAATGTGAAGAGAGTAAAAGACGGAGTCCTTAGCTCAAAACAGGACATCTATATCAATCTCCTCCCTTCAAGACTCTGGGATCTAAGCAGAAGTTGAACAGAAACAGAAATATTGTAAGAGCTATATGGGGTAGGTTCTAAGGAAGCAACATCTTCCAGATACAAAAAGACTAAGACTCAGATGAACTCACAGAGATTGGGATAGCATGGGACATACATAGATTCAAATCAGATAAAATTTTGAACTGTGAAGAGGAATTAGGCACAAATTCCCATCTCTAAAGAAGAAGCTACTCTCATTTGATACATGCTGGGAAAGGTGATTATCAATATTTCCCAATGAAGCTACTCTGGATATATTAACCACAGTCCAATCCAGGCTTCGTACAAATAACTACTTGGTAATGCAAAGTGGATTCCATGTTTTGTGTACTTTTTGTTTATTATTTTTTATTTTTTGTTTTGTCTTATTCGGTTCTTATTGTTGTTTTGATTTTCATTTTTTGTTTATTTTTGTATTGTGTTTTATTTGCAGGTGGTAGAATGCATTGTTGGTGGGTAGGGGGATGAGCAGCATCTGGAATATTCAGTAAACATAATTTATAATTTAGAAATACATTTTTAATTGGATACTTCAGAATATTATATTGCAAACTTAAGTGAACCAAGATCAGGACCAGCTAGTTTGTATGTCGTTTCTGAGATCAAATTAACAACAGTCTTCAAATTAGCAGTGTAGTTAGGTAAAAGACATATGAACATGAGTAGCACAAATTAATTTTAGAAACAATAGTTCATAAGCATGCTATATAACAAATAATTACTTGGACACTTAGCTAATTAAAGAGATAGTCACTTTTTTCTCCTAAGTATGCACTTCTTAAAATTTATTTTAATAGGAATCTTATGTATTAATATACATAGAAATAGCTTTATTCTTAATGGATTAATAAAGAAGACCTAAAATCCTTGTATTGGCAAATCTTAGTATCAAGTGGATTAGATTTGCAAGTAACTAAACAACTAAGAGTTGTACACTCTTTGGAGGGATTTTTTTTATCAGATTATTTAAAATGTCAGCATATATAATAGAATACAGAAGTAGAAACTTTGCTCTTAGACTGCTTGCCTTCCCTCCTTTATCCAGTACTATCTTGTTCTGTTGATGTGATATTCCTTCTGCAATATCCCTAGGCTTCTGGTGAAGTCTGATGCCCAGCAGATCTAAAGGAATCCCCCAAACCTCCAGTGTCATATTGGTACTACTGAGACAAACCGACTCACAGACTGAGCAACTGCCAGATTCTTGAACTCCCTAGTGCAAAACAGCAATTTTTTGATTACTTGAATCATATAAGTTAGTCAATAAATCCAAGGCCAACAAATAAAAAGATAGAAATATAATAAATAAAATGGTCAGTTCTGTTCCTTTAGAAAACCCTGACTAATATAGTCTGTTGAATGTTAAAGAGTAGCTGCACTTTTTGTTTGTCTGTAAGATAAGCTCTGCCATTACTGAATAAGTAATATGCATATCTCCATTATACCACTACTTTGTTGTCTTAGTCAAAATATTGTATCAGTTATGTTTGAAAATTTGGTCTATTATTTGTTGTTGTTTTGGTTTGTTTGTTTTTTTTGAAATTTATTTAATCATTTAAATTTAATTAAGCTAAAATCTAGCAAAAGCAACATTTCATACTCTATGTTTTAAATATATGTGCCTGGCATCTATGGAGAGAGTCTGAATACTTAGAACTCAATTCTGAAACCTCAGAAAAGGGCTGATTTCTTTACTTTTAGCAATCAAGGAACCTGCAGAACAATTTATTTTTGGATTGTTCTGATGTTTCTTATTACAAGGAAAGACAAATAATGTTTAATGTCACATATGATTTAAAAACAATGTACATCATTGTGCCTGAATAAGGTTTCTGTTTGATATTGACCTGTCCTATTTTGATCAAGAAGCCCATTGTTAAGTCTTCACATCTTAATCTTTTTCTACAGAAAACTTACTATACAGCAGAAGAAAAGTTTGCTTAGTTACTTATCTAATGTGATACTGATATCAAGAGGTCTAGGTTGAAGATACCACTAAATGAAGTCACCTAAAGTACTGAAAATGATACATTACAGACTGTCTGTTTATGTATAATGCACAAATACATGGAAAGCTATCAGAATTAGAATTCTTGTTTATTATATAAATATTCAAATGTTAATATTTATTCCTTGAAGATTTGATGAATTGGATTTATTTAAACATAATTCTAAATAATTAACACTATCATTATTCTTAAAGGTATTTATTTAAGTAATAAAATTATATCATATAGACAAGAAGAAAGAAAATATAAAGAACACAGGAAAGGCAGGAGGTATTGCACTTTGAAAGAATACAGCAGTCTGTAGCATTAAGTAGCCATACAGAAAATTTGACAATTGCTCCATCTGTATTATTTAACTTTTATTTCAGAAGAATGGTGAATGATTAAGCAAATTATCTCAGTATGATCTTGTGTTACATGGACAATAATACTTCAACATTTTTCTTTTATGATTTTGATACAGTATAATATATCTTAAATGCTCTATTATTGAAGGAAACATCATCTATTAATTTTACAAATAGCATAATAATTATTATTTAAGAAAGTTTAATATTTTGTCTACAAAAACAGTGAATTCTTAAGTGGAAAATGATAAAAGAAAGAGAAACTTTAGTATAATTTTCAGTAAAAATACAGTTGTTTTGTGTATATTGTATTTTTCCCACAGGTTTTGGGTAATAGTAGGTAATAAATATAGTGTGGGGATATAGAAAATATTTATCTGATACAAATTAATTCAGTGGGTGCCAAAAACAAAAACAAAAACAAAACATAGCAAAAGAAAAAAAAACAAAACAAAAAAGAAAATCAAAATTAAAACAAACAAAAAATCAAAGGAAGACAAAGGGGGAACTGAAATGGGCCAAATGAAAACAATAAAATAGTAGATCCAAACTCAAACACACAAATAACCTAAAGATCATTACAGCCATGGTGTTTCTGACACTATGCAGACATTAGAAGTGCAGGATCTATGGAGTCCATAGACGATGGGAGGAGTAGCACAGTGAAGGCTTCCAGATGCTCTGGTGCAGAGGTGGGGATGAGGTGAGTAGATTGGATCTGTGGGAGAAGATGGAGAAGAAATTACTGCATAGTTATATGAAATCAGAGCCTCAGCTGCAGTGGAAACTCAAGGGTACTGGAGACGTTAGAACAATGCAGCATCTACCAAAATAAGTTGCAGGCAGAACACCAAGTTAACCAAAGATGAGAGATAAGTATTCTTCACTGCAGTAGGCAGAGCTAGAGGGGTAAAATTATCAAAGCTTTTTGGTGCCCAGAAGACTGATTACCATATTCTAGAAATTAGTCTACAGGATGTGGTATATTCTCTACTGTATTTTGGTTTAATTTTTATTTAGTTATTCCTTAAATTATTCCCTGTGATGTCCTGATTTTTATAATTTATAATATTAGTCTGTAGCATTATATGTTGAAAGTAAATAGATTAATTAATAATTTATAATGGTCACAACTAAACACTCTGGACTGTTGAAGAGACTATATTCTGAAAGTGTTGAAATCTTTAAAGTCTATGGAGACTTTTATAAACTGTGCCTTATTACATTAAAAGATAATTATGAGAATTTTAGGACAAAGAAATAGAAAGTTATGGTTCTAAACTTTTATGTCTATGTGTCAAGCACACAATGGGAGGAGGAATGTAATAGCTAGCATTGTCAACCTGAAACAGCTTATAAATATTTCTAAGCCATTGCCTTATACCCCACAATGAGGGATGTTTGGTACATAGTTGGTCTGTGGGGTATTGCGTTAATTAAGTTAATTGTTGTGTGACAACCATATCTACAGTTGGCAACATCATTCTTAGGCAGGGGCTCAAAATTCCATTTAAAAATGGAGATATCAGGTGACACTGTTGCTCCCTCCATGGGGCTGCAAACTCCCTCAGCTCCTTCAGTCCCTTCTCCAACTCCTCCATCAAGGAGGGAAGATGGGAGTGGGAGGGGGTGGGTAGGTGGGAGAATACCCTCATAGAGGCAGGGGAGGGAGGATATGATAGGGGCTTTTCAAAGGGGAGAGCTGGAAAGGGGAAAACATTTGAAATGTAAATAAAGTATCAAAAAAATGGAGAAATCAGGCTAAACCTGTTAAATGAGCAAACCAACCTGCATGCATTGATTGCTCTGCACTGATCACTATAGATACGACTTGAGTAGCTGTCTAAGCTCCTGATGCTGCAACTTCCTTACAATATGTGATAGTGACCTAAAATAATCCTTAAATTGCTCTCTGTCAGGATATCTTAACACAGCAGCAGGATTGAGGCTGCATGCCGGCCTCAGTTTCATTCCTAGGTCTGTAAGACCTGAGGCAGCTGTTCTTGCCCTCCTGTTGCCATCTTTTGTTGAACCAACAGACTTCCTTTTCTCATGTTCCTCCCTTCACCCATTGCACCTAGATCTGAAACCATTTCAATAGCAGTTACCTAGATGGTACATAAGAACAAAATCAACAACAGTGAGAGAAACATGACTCTGCTAGAACATAGTAATCATACCAGAGCAGGACCTAAATACTCCAGCATGAGAAACAAACCATAAAACCAATTATATGAAAAACTATCGACGTCTTTAAAGAGGAAATGAATACAAGTCTTTTAAAATTCAGGAAAACACAAAAAAATTGTTGAAGTAAAAGAATAAATCTGTACAAGAACTGAAAATGAACACAAGTACAATAAAGAAAACATCAAACTGAGAGACTTCAGGAAATTCAAATTAGAAATTCAAACAGGAACTACAGATGCTAACTTCAAAAGAATACAAGGCATGGAAGTGAGAATCTGAGGTATTTAAAATATATTCTAAAAAAATGGATATATCAGTCAAATATTAAATCTAAAAACTTCAGAAGCAAAACACTGAGGATATTTGTGATAGTATAAAAAGACCAAAGGGAAGAATAATCGGTATAAAGCAGAAGAATCCAAGGTCTGATCCCCCCCCCGAATTATCTTTTCCTTTTTTTCTTTCTTTCTTCTGTTCCTTTTCTCTATCCCCTCTTCCTCCTCCTGTTCCTTCTTCATTTTTCTGTGTAGACCTGTATGTCCCAGAACTCTTTTTGACCAGTTTGCCCCTACCTCAGAGATCTCATGCCTCTGCTTTCCAAGTGCTGGAATTTAAGGCGTGTACCAGGACCACCCAGCCTGACAGAAAATATTTTCAAGAAAATCACAGAAAAAAATTCTAACCTAAAGAAGGAGATGCCTACAAAGGTACAGGAAGCAAACAAAACAATATATAGATTGGAACTGATGAAATGTCCCTTCAGTACATAATTATCAAAACACTAAACTTACAAAACAAAGAATGAATATTAAAAGCTACAAGGAGAAAATACGAAGTAACATATAAATACAGACCTATAGAACTGTATCTGAATTATTAATGGAGGCTCTAAAAGCCTGAAGGGCCTGCATAGATATATTGCACACTCTAAGGTAAACGTTTATGCCAGCCCAGATGACTATACACAGTAAACTTGCAGTCATTATAGATAAAAAATAATATATTCTAAGGTAATACAAAATTTAAACAATATTTATCTACAAATCTAGTCATACAGAAGGACCTAGAAGGAAATCTCCAGCCATAGGTAGTTAACTATACTCATGGGAAAGAAAGAAAGAAAGAAAGAAAGAAAGAAAGAAAGAAAGAAAGAAAGAAAGAAAGAAAGAAAGAAAGAAGGAAAGAAATCATTGTAGAACAGCAAAACAAAATAAGGGAAGAATAAAAAAGCAAAGACAAATACTCACGAACATGCCACCACCACCATCATCAACACCACCACAACCATCACTACCACCACCACCAAAACCCATAACAGTAAGATAATAGGAATTAATAAGTATTGTTCACTGATATCTCTCAACATTCTTGCTTTCAAGTCTACAATAAAAAGATATAGACTAATAAAATAGATTTGAAAATAGGACCCATCCTTCTACTGCATACAAGAAACATACCTCAATATCAAGAATAAACATCTCACAGTAAAGCATTGATAATATATATTCCAAGCAAATGGACCTAAGGAATAAGGTGATATACTCATTTTAATATCTAACCAAATAGACTTCAAACCCAAACTAATCAAATAAGGTAGGGATGGCCACAACATACTCATCAAAGGGAAAAGCCACCAAAAGGACATTTCAATTCTTAACATCTATGGCCCTCAAAAGGACACCTTTGTTTTTCAAAGAAACACTACTACAGTTTAAATAGTATATTGACTCTCACACAGAGATAGCAGTAATTTCCAATATCCCACTCTCACTATGGGTCATCCAGATAAAAACTAAATAGGAAACTACTGAAAAATACCAGATTTTATAAACCAAATGAGCATAACAAATATTCACAAAACACCACCAAAACCAACAGAATACACATTCTTCCTGTCATCTCATAAAATGATCTATAAATTTTACCACATGCTCAGACAAAAAGTAAGTGTCAATAGACAAAAGATAATTTAAAAAATCCCCTGCATCCTTTTAGACTTTAACTGCATACAGCTAGAATTCAGTAACAAGAGAAACAACAGAAGGACTAAGACTCATAGAAATTGATCAGCTCTCTACTAAATGAGAAATCTGGCAAGACAAAAATAAGAAAAGAAATTAAATGCATTTTAGAAATCAATGAAAATGAATGCATCACATACCAAAATGGTTTATATCACCAAGTGCTTATGTCAAAAACTTGAGAGATATTATACTACCAACTTTACAGAATTCTTGAAAGTTATAAAACAATAAGAAATTATAGCCAAGAGGAAGAGAAAGTGAAAAATATTCAAACTGGGGGGCTGACATCAACCAAAAAATAGAAATAAGAAAAATAATAACAAAGAATCAAAGAAGTAGAAGTTGGTGCTTTGATAAAAATCAATAAGATAAACAAATTCTTATCCAAACTAAATAGAAGGCTGATAAAGTGTACCCAAGTTAATAAAATAAAAAAAAAAAAAAAATAAAGTTGGACAGATCAATCAGCAGAGAGGAAATCTAGAAATCATATGGACATATTTTCAAAACCTGTTCTGATCCTAATTGGAAAATTTAAAAGAAATAAATAATTTTATTCACAGGAACTATTTACCATACTTGAATAAAGAACAAATAAAGAAATTATATAGACATATAACCCCCCAGTGAAATACAATCAAATATTAAAAGTTCCTAGGCCACAAAATCCCAAGGCCAGAAAGTTTTACAGCAGAATTTCACCAGGGTTTCAAAGAAGAGTAAATGACAATACTACTTAAATTATTTCACAAATATAAACAGAAGAATAATAGCCCAGCTCATTTTATGAGGTCACTGTTACCATTATACACAAACCACATCAAGAACCAAGAAAGAGAGAAAATTATAGACCAATTTTTCTTATGAATATAGATGCAAAAATATTCAATAAAATATGCACAAACCAAATCCAAATATGTAGCAAAAGATTATCCAAAATGATCAACTTGTTTCATTTCAGATGTGGGGATAGGTTAATATATCAAAATAATTAAATTCACCATATAAAAAATACTGAAAGGAAAAAAAATATACAAGATCATCTCCTTAGATAGAAAAAAGGTCTTTTACAAAATCCAACATTCCTTTTTGAAGAAAGTCCTGGAAAGAGTAGAGATATTAAGGACATCACTAAACACAATAATGGCAGTTTACACAAGTCTATAGACAACATCAAATTAAATGGAGATAAACTCAAAGCAATTCTACTATAATCAATATCAAGACAAGGATGTCTACTCTTTCCATATCTATTTATTACTTGAAGACTTCGCTCAATCAATAATAGAACGGAAGGATACCAAGAATATACGAACTGGAAAGAAAGAAATTAGAATAATGTTATTTGCA
This sequence comes from Uromys caudimaculatus, assembly GCA_028551405.1. NCBI lineage: Eukaryota > Metazoa > Chordata > Mammalia > Rodentia > Muridae > Uromys > Uromys caudimaculatus. The sequence continues at coordinate 53,320,031 of CM052704.1, forward strand.
GAAGATATGTTAGTATATATATGATCCTAAAGGTGATAAATAAAGAGGAAATAAAAACTGTATGGTAAGACATGCAGATAAATGGAATCATATTGAAGATCCTGACATATATCCACACATCTATGGGCACCCAATTTTATATATATATATATATATATATATATATATATATATATATATATGCCATATACACTGATCAAACGACAGTATCATACAAAATATGGTGATTATCAAACTGGATGTCTGCATGTAGAATAAGGCAGAGGGGATGATATAGAAATATAGAACAGTGGAACTAGGTACATATTTTTAACCATGCACAAAATTCAAGTCCAAGTGAATCAAAGATCTCAACATAAAGCCAGATATACAGAACGTGAGAGAAGTTAAATTGAGGAAGAGTCTTGGATGCATTTTCATAAGAGACAGTTGTACTGGGTAGTTTTGTGTGTCAACTTGACACAAGGTGGAGTTGAGAAAATGTCTCTATGAGATCCAGGTGTAAGGCATTTTCTCAATTAGTGATCAAGGGTAGAGGGCTCCTTGTGGGTGGTACCATCTGTGGGCTGATAGTCTTGGGTTCTATAAGAAAGCAAGCTGAGCAAGCCAGAAGAAAGCAAGCCTGCAAGCAACATCCCTCCATGGCCTCTGCATCAGCTCCTGATTCCTGAACTGCTTGAGTTCCAGTCCTGACTTCCTTTGGTGATGAACAACAATTGGAAGTGTAAGTCGAATAAACTCTTTCCTCCCCAACTTATTTCTTGGTCATGATGTTTGTGCAGGAATCAAAACTCTGACTAAGGCAACAGTTTTCTAAACAAAACATCAAAACTGCAAGCATAAATATAATGGAAATGTAAAGCTTTGGTAAACAAAGAACACTGTCAATCAAACAAAGGTTAGACTACAGAATGCAAAAAGGTTTTCAACAACTCTATGTCCCATAAAAATGATATCCAAAATACAGAAGAAACTAGATACAAGAAAACAATTTTTAAAATTTCCTCAGTTTCTGTTATCTCCCTTTTCATTTCTGATTTTGTTGGTTTGGAGACTGTCTTTGTGCCCTCTGATTAGTCTGGCTAAGGGTTTGTCTATCTTGTTGATTTTCTCAAAGAATAAGCTCCTGGTTTTGTTGATCCTTTGTATAGCTCTTTTTGTTTCTACTTGGTTGATTTCAGCTCTGAGTTTGATTACTTCCTGTTGTCTGCTCCTCTTGGGTGTATTTGCTTCTTTTTTGTTCTGGAGGTTTCAGGTGTGCTGTTGGGCTGCTAGTGTATGCTCTCTCCAGCACTCAGAGCTATGAGTTTTCCTCTTAGCACTGCTTTCATTGTGTCCGATAAATTTGGATATATTGTGCCTTCACTCCCATTAAATTCTAAAGTCTTTAATTTTTTTCTTTTTCTTTTTCCCTTGATCAAGTTGTCATTGAGTAGGGCATTGTTCAACTTCCATGTATATGTGAGCTTTCTGATGTTTTTGTTGCTATTGAAGACCAGCCTTATTTCATGGTGATCTGATAGGATGCATGGGATTATTTGAATCTTGTATCTGTTGAGCCTCTTTTGTGACTGTTTATATGGTCAGTTTTGGAGAAGGTACCATGAGGTTCTGAAAGTAGGTGTGTTCTTTTGTTTTAGGATGAAATGTTCCCTACATATCTATTAAATCCACTTGGTCCATAATTTCTGTTGGTTTTAATGTGTCTCTGTTTGGTCTGTGTTTCCATGATCTGTCCATTGATGAGAGTGGGGTGTTGAGGTCTCCCACTATTATTGTGTGAGGTTCAATGTGTGCTTTGAGTTTTACTAGGGTTTCTTTTATGAATGTGGGTGCCCTTGCATTTGGAGCATGGATGTTCAGAATTGAGATTTCTTCTTGGTAGATTTTTCCTATGATCAGTATGAGGTGTCCTTCCTTACCTTTTTCATAACCTTTGGATGAAAATCGATTTTATGTGATATTGGAATGGCTACTCCTGCTTGTTTCTTGAGACCATTTGCCTGGAGGGTTGTTTTCCAGTCCTTTACTCTGAGGTAGTTTTTGTCTTTAACAGTGAGATGCATTTCTTGTATGCAGCAAAATATTGGATCCTGTTTATGTAGTCTTTTATAGTTGGTTAGCCTATGTCTTTTTATTGGAGGACTTCATATGCTGTCTGTACACTTTCTAATTAAAATCTATCTTTATAAATATTAAAATATATTACATAATTTCCCACTTCCTTGTCTTTTCTCTTCCTAAATTCTTCCTTTCCAATTTTTTCCTTATGTATGAATGAATAAATATGCACAAATATAGGGAAAAAAAGAAAACAAATAACCCATTTTTAAAAATGAGTACAAATCTAAACAGAGAATTATCACTAGATAAAACCCAAATAGATGAGTAAAATTTAAAAAAATAAAACAAAAAACAAAGGAACAAAAAAACCCAAATAAACAAAAATAATCCTTACACATCATGGGATTTCAAAACCTTACTGCATTGAGATTATATTTTACACATATCAGAAGGATTAAGATCAATAACACAAATGACAGCTCATTCAGGAAAAGCTTTGGTGCAAGGGGAACATTCCTCCATTGCTGGAGGGAGGGCTAATTTGTACAGCAAAGATAGAAATCTATGTGATGCTTTCTCAGAGAGTGATAATTGATCTACACCAAAACATAACTGTCCTACTATTGGCCATATACCCACAGGTTGCTCTATCCTACAACAAGGATACCTGCTCAACCATGCTCTTTGTGGCTTTATTAATAATAGCCAGGAATTGAAGACAACATACATGTCTTTCAGCAGAAGAATGGATAAAGAAACTGTGGTACATTTCACAATAGTGTATTACACATCTATTAAAAGATGGCATCATAAAATTTGCAGGCAAATATATGGAAGTAGAAAAAACATGCTGATTGAGGTAACCCAGATTCAGAAAAATAAATTTGGATATAGTTGCTTACAAGTTGATATTAGATACTGAATAAATGGTAATGAAGCTATAATTTGTAGGTCCAGAAAGGTTACATAAAGATTAAAAGTTTAGGAGGGCAGATCTTTCCACCTTCTGAGGTCGTCTTCAATTTCTTTTCTTCAGAGACTTGAAGTTCTTGTCATACAGATCTTTCACTTGCTTGGTTAGAGTCATACCAAGATACTTTATATTGTTTGTGACAATTGTGAAAGGTATGATTTCCCTAATTTCTCTCTCAGCCTGTTTATCCTTTGGGTATAGGAAGGCTACTGATTTGTTTGAGTTAATTTTGTATCCAGCCACTTTGCTGAAGTTGTTTATCAGCTGCAGGAGTTCTCTGGTGGAGTTTTTCGGGTCACTAAGGTATACGATCATATCATCTGCAAATAGTGATAATTTGATTTCTTCCTTACCAATTTGTATCCCTTTGACCTCCTTTTGTTGTCTAATTGCTCTAGCTAGAACTTCAATTACTATATTGAATAGATAGGGAGAGAGAGGGCAACCTTGTTTAGTCCCTGAC
>CM052704.1:53324030-53368717 GCA_028551405.1 Uromys caudimaculatus
AAACAACCCAGATGTCCCTAATCAGAGGAATGGATACAGAAAATGTGGTATATTTACACAATGGAGTACTACTCAGCTATTAAAAACAATGACTTAATGAAATTAGCAGCAAATGGATGGAACTTGAAAATATCATCCTGAGCGAGGTAACTCAGTCACAAAAGAAGGAACATGGTATGTACTCACTGATAAGCGGATATTAGCCCAAAAGTTCAGAATGCCCAAGTTTCACATAACAGTAACCGCTGGACTGAGAGTGAGGTCCCAGATGGAGGAGTTGGAGGAAGGTCTCAAGGAGCTGAGGGAATTTGCAGCCCCATGGAGGGAGCAAGAGAGTCAATGTACCTTAACCCCCGCCCCGGTCCTCCTGGAGTTTGGACCACCAACCAAAGAATACACATTGATGGACTTATGGTTTGGACCACATATGTGGCAGAGGATGACCTCAATGACCATCAGGGGGAGAGGAAAGGCCCTTGGGCCTGAGGATGTTAGAGGCCTCCATAAAGGGGAATGTCAAGGCGGGAATATGGGGATGGGTGGACGGGGTTTGGGGTGGGAGGTGGAATTCCCTCCTAGAGGCGGGTTGGGGAGGGGATGGGGGGTATCCAAAGAGGAGACTCAGAAAAGGGGAAACATTGGAAATTTATATAAAGTATCAAAAATAAAAAAGGAGGAAAAAAAAGTTTAGGAGGGGACACATGTATCTCTCTGAGAGAAGAAAATAGAATAGATATTATGGCATACTTGGGCATGTGTTGGCAACAAAGAGATCAGGTGAGGAGAGGGAGAGGAGACAGGGTTGAAGGAGGAAATGCAGAAAAAGAGAGCTGGAATGAGGGATATATTTAGGGATGATATGGAAACCTAAAACATATGAGGTATCTTAATAATGGGGACTACAAATGTTCAACTAGCCATCTCTTGACACCAAATGAGTCTCCAAGTAGCAGTACTATGTTCCATTCAATTGAATATTTGTCCAAGGCGTTCCAATGAAAATTCTCAAACAATCTCGGCTTAATAGTCAAAGGGTTGCACTAGCAAACTAACAGTAGGGCTCCAAAACCAAGAACAACAGCAACCATACTCACGAACATGGAGAAGTCCACCTTGTGTGTATATGGAGTCTTCGCATCTCTGTTCTGATCTCTTGGTGTGAGAAGATACTGTGCAGGCTACCAAAAGGGAAATATAAAATCAAACACAGCCTCAACATCTTTGACCTAAAATCTTGCCTGCTTGCAAAATATAGTAGGGCAATGGTGGCATAGAAATTGTGGGGGCAGCCAACCCTTTAATTAAGGTGAACTTCTCTAGAAGGAACATATACAGATACTGGTTGAGTAACCAGAAACCAGAGATTAGATAGCCCAGAGAGCTATGGTAAAACCAAACACTAATGTTTAAAAAAATATTATCAATAAAATGACTTCCAATAATGCTTTGCTATACTCATAGGTCAGTGTCTTAGTTATCATTAAAGAATCTTCCTTCTACATACCGTCAAAACAGATATAGAAACCCAGCCAGATATTATGTGGAGATAGAGTCTATTTATTTATAATGCATTTAAACTAGAATGTTTAAATAAGAAAAATATATATATTATTTTATTTCATTATTAGAGTATAACATATTTAATTTATGTTTTAATATATTAATAAAATTAATGAAACATTTCATATATATTTAAAGTTAATAAGTTAATATATAAGTTAATAATAAGAAAGAATTTCTTAAATATATGTGTTTCTAGTATATTTCTATATTTCTTTCATATGCTGTTTACTTATGCACTCATGTAAGAAGAGGTATACATTTAATATATATCCATACACAGACATTCATATACATATATATATATATAAATACATTCATACTTAATATTCAAGATTATTTTTATACTCTTTGAATTCAGGATGTTATACTTATTTTGGAGATATCATGTGATGTTTGAGGCACGTAATTATTTTTATTTTTTTATTTTAGTTTGCTGATAACTGACTACAAGAATCATAAAATGAGATCTTTCTGAGATCGTATTGAGTTATGTGCTGGCTATTTTTGGTTGTCAACTTAAGTAGTTCTGCGATTAACTAAACCTCAAGTAACTAGGTAAACCTGTGAGAGATTTTTATTAATTAAGTCATTTGAAGTAAGAAGATCCATATTGAATCTGGATCTTTTGAAGTGTGAGGAAACATCTCAAATATGAACCACATCTTCTGGTGACAGGCTATATAAGGGACATAGAAGGAACTGTGGTCTTTTACTTATTTGCACTCCCACTCTCTGACAAGTTCATTTATTCACTGGTATAAGAACCTACTTCTTCAGAATTCTAGTGTATATAAAAACTAGCTAAGACTTTTAGCTTTGATTTTGTATTGACAGGCAGCCACAGTTGGAACAGTCAGATCATATTCTTTAGCCATTTTAATAAATTTTGTTTATGCATATAAATATTCATACATATATTCTTTCTGTCTAAAATTTTCTAGACAATCCTGACTAGTACAGATGTTGGAACTAGAAGGATGAATTTTTATAGTCTCTGAAACAAGTGTTCCAATTTGCCAACACCTATAGTTTCTGAAGCTTCATGAGTTACAAGAGTCACTCTAGAAGCTTGGAGATTACTGAAAGTCTATAATGTGAAATATTGCACCAATGTTCTGAGACAAACACATGTGGCTATCCTGATTTATTTTTTGTGAGAAGCAAGGGATTCAGTTACACACTATGTAAAACTTATGAAAATTTATGGGAAAATAATCAAAACATTGATGTCATTTGGATGTTCCTAGGATGTCTGGATAAATTATCAAAGGAAAAGAATCAGCTACACCATAAAACTAAGCAATATCTAGGATCTCAGCATATGAAGTTGAGGAGGAGAATAATAAACTCAATGATATAACTAACTGGCTCAAGATGCACATAAACAGTCTAAAGATTTCTACATGTGCTCTAGAAGACAGCCTTCTCTCCTGAAAGGCACAGAGCTCAAGTTGCAGAAAATCAAATGAAATCTCTATTTGAACATTGGGTGAATTACAACAAAAATTCAAGACCCAGCTTCAGAGTGTGTCAGCAGTTAAAGTATTGATATCAATTGATTAAGAATAACATCTTGTAACTTGGCATTGGGATCTGTGGAAGGACCCTATTGGGCATGAGAACTTTGAACCCTCAGATTCTCAAGGTTTTATGTCACCAAAGGAAGTAGTCTCTCCACCCTCAGCCAAAGAGGTAACCAATACCTACTGCCTGAAATATTGCCTCTTTTGCCTTTGCTGGAGGAAACTAATCCTTCATTGTCTCCTAAACCAGTAGTGGTTTTGTCTAAGGAAGATGATAAGCAAGACAGAAGTGATGTTTCTCAGGGCCCAAGAACAATTAACTTTAGACTGATAAGGCTAAACAGGCTTTTAGATTGAACACAGAAAGTATAGTTTATGAGGAGATGGGCTACACTTCTAAAGAGCTTAATGAGTTGCTAATTCTTTTAAGCAGAAGTCTGTAAAATATGTGTGGCAATGGATATTAAAAGTGTGGAATAATGGTAAAAGGAACATAAAACTAGACCAGTATGAGTTTATTGATATGGGCCCACAGAAGGGAGATTCTAGGTTTAATCGCACACTTAAAAAGGGTATCAGAAGTTTCTTTGAAAGGTTCACTGAAACAGTTAACAAAATATGGCCTTCTAAAATGGAGATAGAAATGTCTAATAGACCTTGGCTTACTGTTGATAAGGGTTTTTAGGTATCAGGGAAATTGCAATGCTAGAGTAGGTATTCTATGTAAAACGTAACCTTCCACACTGAGAAGTCCCAGAATAAATGCCCTTCACTAATGTTATAAGATGCAAAATGGTGAGTTTGGCACTAGCACATTTATAGAGATTTTTCAGTTTCTTGGGCCAAACCTTAGGGTTAGAAATGCTGTTGTTAAGTTGAATGAATTAAATGTGATGGTCTTAATTGCACCCTGATGTAGTAGCAGCCAGGTGGCCGCACTGAATCATCACAGGCAAAGTGATCATGCTTATCACAATGAAAGACATAAGAAAAGCAATGTCCCTAACGACCTGACCCATGGCATGAATAATGTGTACCTTTTGGATTAGCTAATCAGTCATGGAGTTTCCAGGCACAAAACAGATAATGAGCCTACTGCATTACTTTGTTCTTGTTTGTTTGTTTTGATCTGTGCAAGCAGAAGAATGTTCAAACAAATGAAAGAAAAGATAAATGAGGTCTTGGCAATAGAGTATCTTGATCATGGAAAAATTTTCAGACTTAAGCCAGTTTGCAAACTCAGAACTTCTTGAGTGAAGGGATGGCCCTTAAGAAGAACGTTGCTGAAAATATAAGAGTTTCACTGTTATTATTTCTCTATTCCTTCTACAGAGTGACTTATCGCCTTTTTACAAGGGTAACTGTACACTGGGAGAAAGTAAGTAATCAGATTTTCTGAGGTCTATTGAATAGTGGTTCAGAATTGACCCTGATTCCAGGAGTCCCTAAGAAGCATTGTAGCCACAGTTAAAGTGGGGGCTTATAAAGGTCAGATGATTAGAGTAATTTGGTTGAAATTACATCTCACAGTAAGTCCTCCAAATCCCCAAAGCCATCCTGCAGTTTTTTCTATAGTTACCGAGGAAACTGAAATAAGTAATTGGGAAATTGGCAGAATTCCCATATTGGTTGTTGACCTATTGGAGTAGGAGTCATTATGGTAGTAAAGGCAAAATGAAAGCCATTGGAATTGTCTCTACTAACATCCCAGGAGAAACTGTAGAAGTTAGTGTCACCGTCAAGAACTTGAAAGGTACGGTTATAGTCTTTCTACCACCTCTCCTTTAACATTTCTATGTGCCAATGCAGACAAGAAAATGGTTATTGGAGAATGATAGCTGAATATTAAAAACTATCACATACAGACTCTGATTGCTGCAGCTGTAAAAGTTGTGATTCTTTTACTTGGGCACATTAACACATTCCCTAATATATGGTATCAGCTATTGATCTAGCAAAAGCAGGATTCTTGTCCCTGTCCATAAGAACCACCAGAAGCAATTTTGTTTCATTTGGCAAGGCCAGCAGTATACTTGTACAGTTTTACCTCAAAGATATATTAACTTTCTATCCCTGCTCTATAATTTAGTTAAAATGATTATATTGCTTTTTGTTTTGTTTTGTTTTACTGCTGCTCCCTCCATACAGTAACCATTTTCTACTAGGAAGTTCCTGCTACTGTTTTTCATGGCTATTTGATGTAAAGAGCAAGCTTTGTCCTATCTAGGTAAATTTCTTATTTTAAATTAAGCACTTTACATTTATATAAAATATAGTTTATTTTGAAATAGTACAATAAGATTCATTATTTTGGCTGATAGATTTATGATGATATCATACATACCCAGAGATAATAGTAATGTAAAATATAAGTTTTATCTCTTAGTGATTCTGATTTTATGAGTCGACCACTTTATCTAATTTTTATTTAACATTTCAAAACAAAAGAATTTGTCATAATTTATATTTGAAACTGCAAACAAATATCAATCAACCATATTAGCACATTGACATACTATATATGTGAAATATATTAATCCATTTTCTCAAAATAATGTTACATACAGTTTTAATTTTTTTTAATTTTGAAGCTTTTACCGCATTCATGCAATACATATCCTTCCAACATTTTCCTTCCAGGTTATATAAATTGACATGCTAACTAAATCTAAACTGCATCTGACTACATTCATGCACATAACCACTATAGATGTAGCTGTGCATATATATGAAATATTTCTTTCAATAATTTTGAGGGCTGTCAGGTTGACTTATTGGGAATAAAAGCACTTGTCACAGAAGCTTGACTTGAATTTGGATCCCTAACATTCATTAAAAGATCCAGGTCAAGTAGTGTGTGTCTTCAGTGTGAGTCCTCCTACAGGAGTAATGAAGGTAGAGACAGAATAATGACCTAAACCTAGCTTGGAATACATAGTGCAGCAAGAGAAATGAAAGACTTGGTCTCAAACCAAAGACGAAAAGCAAACTAATCTAAACCTTAGTGCAGTTTTCTGACCTCTGCAGAGGCACTTGATATATGCACATTCAAATTCACACAGACAGGCTCGCTCCCCAGTGCTGGAAGTTGTTATTTACACTCTCAGAAAAGTAAAATGATCATCAGTCAGTCCTATGCATCTGTGAACACTGTAATCTAGGGTAACACCCTAGCCTGGCAAGTTATAGCCACTGAGGTGATAGCCATAAAATGTGTTTGGAACCATACCCTGCATTCTACTTAGACTTAAGGTGTTGCAGGAGATATTAAAAAGACTATCAATATCCCGTGCTATGCCGAGCACTAGTGAGCCACATGGCTCGTGCGGGGTATTGTCAACTCCGTGGTCTCTCTGGCCTGGAGCTCCCAAAACATCTGTACCCAACTCACTAAGTTCCCTTGGCAGGTCTCTGCCACCCTAGCCCCACACAATGACCGCCCATCCTGCGGTCAACTGCCACAAAACTTAGCAAATTGATAGAAACTAAACTCTCGAAGCTTATAAATAATCAGATTTATTTATTTATTGTAAAACAATTTTCATTTTATTTTTTATTACTATTATTTTTGGCATAGCCATTTTTATTGGATATTTTCTTATTTACATTTCAAATGTTATACCCTTTCCAGATTTCACCCCCAGAAACTCCATATCCCAACCCCCTTCCCCCTGCTTCTATGAGGGTGTGCCCCCACCCACATACGCACTCCCATCTCCCCACCCTCACATTCCCCTACACTGGGGCATCTATCAAGCCTTCAAAGGACCAAGTCAGATTTATATATCAATAAATTCTCAATTCACAGGATTGGCCCCACACAATAAATTCAGGGCCAATTGATAATGGTACAAGCTGTCCACCTATATTAGACAGGTTACCCCAATTATCTATCCCTATATGATATTATATCTACATGTGGCTATATAAAACCACACAGAATCTGAATCATCCTGTTCATCGCCCTTCATCTTGCTTCCTTCTCCCTACTTGTCTTCTCCATCTCCGTCTCTACAACTCTTCATTCTGCCTCCCATTTCCCTGTCCAATCACATGCTTCTTGTATAAATAACTAAATTAATTGGACAGGGAAAATCCTGCTACATTAAGGATACCACAAAATACTGAAGTCACAAATGGTATTGGTAACACAGCCAAGAAATCATGGCTAGGTAAGTCATAAACCCTAAATGAGATCTTAAAACTTTTATGCTGCTAAATGGACAGAGAATTAACCTGACTCCTAATCACTTTTTGTTATACTTATGATTTGTAAATCTCTTAGTCCTCATTAGAGAGACCTCTTTTTTGAAGGAGATAGATCTTAACAGAGATAACACAAGTAGTAATAGTGCAGAGAGTAAGAGATTTATGTGTGCTCATCCCTAGAAGAGATATCTGAATCACTCCATCTTCTCCCTAGACTCAGAGATCATTGTGGAATAAAGGACTTGTATAGAGCAAAGGCAGTGTATGATTGAAGCTCAATAGTGTTTTTCAGAAACAAAAATGATGTTATACATATAAACTGACAACAGCTGTATCTCTATTCATAAGCTCTGCTCAAGAGGAAGCTAGACAAGTTCTTATTATAGAATGGGGAGATGATCACAAAGTTCCACACATAGACAAAGAACTATTAGCAACTGTTGCATGCTTGGAGAGGGAGAATCAGGTGACTTTCTAGGTGCAGTCCCTGAAAGATTACCCATGTCCATAGCAACAGAACTAAGTAAACTCAGTAGTTTACAAGAAATTGGGAGCAAATAGTGGTAGGAGAGATACGGGAAGAATTAGAAGTAAGGGAATGAAGGGTGTACATTATCACAACATATACATGTGTGTAAAAATCTCAATAAAGATTGAAATCTCAGCATAGTAAACATAGTTAAGCCACTCACTTTCAAAATCTGACATATTCATTCAACATTTCATTTTTTCAATAACCAAAGAAAGCATTGTTGATGTTGAAAGGTGTGATATTTTTATGTAACACAGAGTGTATGGTTATTAATTACATTATCTAACTGCTATATACATAACAATCCAGTATATTCATCTGTCAGATTTCTTTGTTTTAAGATACAGTTGTATACATGAAATGATTAATGTGCTCTAACTAAAACTTTGCCCTTAGTAATTAATATCTGGACTACTTAATTATACTTTCTGTAATACATATAGGCCATTTTAATGCATAAGTAATCACACATAGTCATATTTGGAAAGTATGTGTTGTTATTTATGTTTCTACTTCTACCTTTTCAGTTTTAAGTAAAATCAATTTACAAAAATTAGTTTTGCTTCGCCTCAATATCTTTTGCACTTAAGGATCAAAAGACAAAACTTGATGAGGTAAGATCACTCAGTGATTAAAGTCTTTCCCTGTAAGTTGAGGAAATATTTGGCTTTTCAGAACCCATACAAATGTTAGAGGGCTTGTCAGTTGACATTTAATTCCAGTCTCTAAAGGCAGACAGAAGGGATTATAAGGACATATAGGCTAGTGAGAATAGTCATATGTGAGGTAACCCAGACCCTGCCTCAACTGGGGGCCATGTCTGTCTGCTGAAGATAGTCTCTTCAAGTTTCATCTCCCCACTGTTGGGCACTTCAGTTAATGTCATCCGCACTGAGTCCTGGGATCCTCTCATATCCCAGGTCTCTGGGACTTTCTAGAGGTTTCCTCTGCCCCCATCCCCCACTGCTGCATATTTCAATTCATTTTCCTGGCCCTCTGAGCTTCTCTCCTCTTTCCCCCAATACATGATCCTGCCTCCCTTTCTGTGGAAACTTGATGCCCCAGGGAATAGGAGTTCTGGTGAGGGTGAGATGGAAGTGGGTGGGCTGTGGGGAGCACATCTGTGAAAGGGGTAGGGGGTAAAGAACTCTGGGAAGGGAGACCAAGAAGGGGCAACTTTTGGAGTGTAAATACATAAAATAGTTTTTAAAATTTGCATTTGACAGAAGAACTTTCTCAAGGAATAATGAGGAAAAACAGTAGAAGATGATTCGAGACCTTAAGCCCGGGTCTCCACTTGCAGACATTTACACATGTATTTCAACCTGTGACATACAAACATGCTGGCACTTATGCGCACACACAGACTATCACCACATAAACAAATACACAGGAGCATGCAAACAAAAGAAAAGGAAAACAGAAACAAAAACCTTGGCCATTCTTTGAAGCTTGAAGCTTGCCACTTCTCATATTCCAATGTCTGTGTCTGTGGAATCTTTACTTCTTGTTAATTTTACGCGTGTTGGAAAAGCTCATTTTTCATGTCAAAAAATACATAAACTTTTATGTGACAAAGTTTTTCTTACCACAAAAAGACTTTTACTGAAAAATAAGTAGTATTCAATTATATTAAACTACAGAAATATTCATGGAATTCAATTACAGATTGTTTTGTACTTGCTCAAATTCTAAATTATCTTTATATCATTTGCATATATATTCTATTCATTTTATAGCTTTTATGGATCCAATTTTACTATTCATTCTGAGAATAGTGGTAAGTTGTGATGCACTAAGAATAAAACAAGTGGTTCTTATTGAAGAAAGAGATTATGAACCTGATCATGACTAAAGCAGGGGAGCTACTGTGTCTCCTTTTCTTATACATTTTATGTTACAGCCCAAGTCATAAGATAAATTAGCAACAAGAGAATCATTATTGTCTATGCTACTCTTCACAAATTAGTTTGTGTGATATGGTACATTAATTATTTTATTCATGCTCAAAAAAATCACTTGTATGTATAAAAACTCAGTTTAGAAAACTCAAAATTGGATACACCAGAACTGGAATCAAAACCATCTAATTATGCTACACTTGTTCTACATTCTAAAATAGAAAATTATAATAACTAACAAGACAAGTAATGCTATTTTATATCTTTTTTTGTGAATTTAAGCTGTGTTACAGCATTTTTTTTTTGTTTTTACACTTTGAGTTCATATTCATCCTTGTTCCTAACAAATCTAAAAAGGTTTTATAGCAAAACTTTAACTAATATTATTTTTTCTTTTAAAAGCCTAACACTATTACTGAGGCTATGGAGTGCTCACAAAAAAGTACCTATCATGACTGCCCTCTGAAAGTCCCAATAAGCAGCTAGAAGAGTCAGATGCAGATTTTTGCAGCCAATCAATTGACAGAGGCTGCTGACCACTGTGGTTGAATTAGAGAGAAGCTGGAAGAAGCTGAGGAGGAGGGTGACCCTGCAGGAGAACCAGCAGTCCCAATTAACCGGGACCCTCGAGATCTCTCAGACACTGGACCACCAACCAGGCAGCATACACCAGCTGATATGAGGCCACTAACACATATATCGCAGAGGACTTCAGGGTCTGGGTTCAGTCAGAGAAGATGCACCTAACCCTCAAGAGACTGGAGGGTCCAGGGAGTTTAGAGGTCTGCTGGAGTGGGGGTGGGTTGGAGTGGGTACATCCTCATGGAGATAGTGGTGGGTGTGGTAGATGCAGGAAGGAGGTATGGGATGTAGAACAGTCAAAGGGTGGACTGGGAGTGGAATAAAATCTGGAATGTAAAAAAAAGAAAGAAAGAAAGAAGGAAGGAAGGAAGGAAGGAAGGAAGGAAGGAAAGAAAGAAAGAAAGAAAGAAAGAAAGAAAGAAAGAAAGAAAGAAAGAAAGAAAGAAAGAAAAGAAAGGAAAAAATAATAAAAAAAGAAAAAATTATTACTCATAAAATATTCAACTATTCTTATTTTCTGACTAGGATCATTTATCTGAAAAACCATTAGAGAATCATGACTCCTAAACATTTAACTTTTATTTTATTTTTCAGTTTCATATAAAGATAATTTTATCTGGCTCATTTGTGAAAGGATTCAGTTACTGAGAATATGAATTTGCATCATTCACGTTTAGCACCGGGGCCAGGAAACACATATTTACATCCTTTGTAGGTCAGAGCACATATTTTTAAAAATCACATCAAAAGTGCTTTTCTATTATGCATGTAAGAAAATAGTACACAGAAGGACGCTCTAGGAAATGTAATACTGGTATTTAGAATAAATATTGTTTCAGCTTAACCTTGCTAGACAGTCATCCATATCTGTAGCTATTGCATATATACATGACATAGGGTCAATGAATAGCTATTACTAGTAGTTCTGGACTCATATAGTCATGATCAGGATATTGTTTTTAGAACTGTTCTTATGTTTTTGACCATTATCGTCTGATCATCATTTTGAAATACTATTGAATAAGCAAGACAAGTGAGAGAATCACAGTCCATACTGAGGCTTGCAACTGCAATGCAGGGCGGTGGACTATGACAGGCAGCCTGGCCCCTGGTCTAGCACAGGCTTAACCCAGGACGACTCAGAAGGGCTTGCACTGCAAGGGACCAGAAAGCATTTTGCCAATGCTCCCGGGAGGCCCTTGGCTCCTGTCAAGTAGCTACAACCCCCACAGCTTTCTGAAGAGTGGTCTGTCATGTAGGAGCAGCACACCAAACCCTCCCACATGCAGATAAGGTCCCTAAACTCTCAGACCAAGCCAATGGGAAGTACCTGTTGTCAGACTCTGACCCATCCCAAACAGTATATTAGACCGTCCCAAACTGTATAGGAGAGATCCCATCCAGAAGGAATAAAGGTGTGAGAACTACTCCATCATCTGAGAGCTTCTATCATAAAAGCTGTAACATTGCTGCTTGGGAAGAGGTCTGCTCTCCCAAAACGCTGCCAGAAGCTTCCTCTACTGTCCCCGGCTTGTTGGCCTCTTGTGGGCTCAGCCCAGGCCCTACTCAGCAGAGGGCAGCAGGTGCAGCATCTTGGAACAACCAAGGCAGCAATGGGGAGACTGAGGTGGAGGTAACCCCCATCCCCACTTGAACTCTCCCCTTTGCCTGTACCCTCACACTTGGCCAGGCCAGAGATCCCTATGGAAAGCTCCCAGCACTTAGGCCCACAGGGCACCACACAGGAATCCTGTTGAATTGGTATTTCCTTTCTGTTCACAGCTATACCTGTTGAGTTTACAAGTAGGTCAGCCTTCATTTACATTTGTTTCAGATTCTCCTTCATTATTATCAAAATAAAAAAGTAAAACCTAATTAAAAAGCAAACACAGACCTCTTTCCTCATTCTGGTGAAATAACAAGATTTGTTTAAATAGTACAACTATTTGAATAAGAACATGAAAGCAAAAAAAAAAAAAAAAACAAAAAAAAGATTCCTCCAAACTAGCACATGGTCTTTGATTTGACTTTTCTTTGATAATTATAAAGGAAGACGTATCTTATTCCCTCATTCCAAAGATTATGTTTCTTAATTCATCTTAGCAGAACAAAAAGTTATTGTGGGTCCTACAAGGATGATATCTAATTAATGATTGAAACATAATCACTCCACAAACTGGTATGTCATTTCAAAATATACTCTGACTCAAAATTATTTAGACAGTGAGAAAAATCTATAGGAAGAGACTGAGAAATCAGGATGTTGAGCTTTTAGTTTCACATAATGGATATATATATTAATTATATATGAATAATTATATATATAATTATATATATAATTTTATGAATAATTATATACATATAATTTTAAGAAAATTTTCTTCTGGCTAAATGCCTTTTCTGTCTCTTGAGCTGTATGCATTCTGTAAAGGCCCTCCACTATTCCTGAGGCAACTTCATTTTGCACTGTGTGTAACATGAGTTTCAAATAATATTTCCCTTTGTAAAATTTATGTTACATATAAATACATTATATTATCAAGAAAATATTCATTTTCTAATCTCACATTCATTAGCTGTGTTTTTCTGTTAGGGTTAGTTTATAAAATGCAGTATTATTTTGTAATATTTCTTGATTTACATCAATCCACACTTAAAACGTTATATATGCCATTTTTAGACAGTTTGTTAATCCTTTTTATCAATTCTTCTGTGACTACATCTTCATTAATCAATTTCACTTCATTTGTAATACTATGTGGTAATTTTTACAGTATTTGGAACTTTTATTTTTAGAACCTTATATTGAAAAAAATACTCACTTTTAACTTTTCTGAAAGATATTTTCTGGAAATCCTTCTGTTCACCAGGTTTGTATAGTGTGATATGTTATAAAGGCGCAGAGCACTACAAGCTTCTTTTTTTGTTTTGTTTTGTTTTGTTTTGTTTTGTTTTTGTTTTTGTTTTTTCGAGACAGGGTTTCTCTGTGTAGCCCTGGCTATCCTGGAACTCATTCTGTAGACCAGGCTGGCCTCGAACTCAGAAATCCGCCTGCCTCTGCCTCCCAAGTGCTGGGATTAAAGGCGTGTGCCACCACCGCCCGGCTTGCACTACAAGCTTCTTATGTAGCTAGTTAAAGATGTATTGTTTCATCGATGAATGACTTGCTGTTTGTTGACCTGACATTAAGACATTTTAGTTGTAAGAGTTTAATCTATGGAGCTACCCAGGAAGTTTTCATCGTGCTGTGAAACAATGTATTAGGGAGTTGTTATGCTAGCATAACTGGTTCCATTTTACTGTTATTAAGTTCTTTACTCTCTACTTTTATTCTATGCATTACGAAATCTGTCCCTCTTTTATTTCTTTTTTTTAATTTTTTACCTTATTAAATTTAAATAATGAATATAGTAGGTGTTCAACTTTTTAAAAAAGAATAGTGGATTATTTCTAATTTTTTCAGAGATTCTAAAGATTTATTTTTACTGTACACCATAGAATCATTTTTGACTCTCCATACTTTATTTTTGTGCACATTGACAATCCCAAAGGCTCAGAATTCTCTTAGTAATTGTATGCATGCTCAAATCTGTGTATATATATATGCATATGTATATATATAGATGTATATATAGATGTATATGTATATGTGTGTGTGTGTATTTTTTCACATTTTAGAAGGTCCTCTCCTTTCAGACATCAGTGTTACGGCATTCATTCTGTGCCTCTTAAGACTGAGAAGCAATTTTTTCTTTTAGCTTATACTAGTTATTTTCTGTTCTTCTGAAAGGATTTCCTTGCTTGTTTACAAAGGAGGTGAAAACGTTTGCTGTAAAATTCCTTTGCTGGGAGAAACGAATGTCATAACTAAAGAAACTATTTGGCAATTTATTTGCTGTTGTACACAGAGAATCACTGCAGAGCTTGTAATATTACTTTATATTTCTGTGTTTCCTTAACTTGTCAGTAGCTTAGCTGACAAACAGTATCTTCACTATTATTTTGTCTATAGTGTACTCTTAATACTAAAAATCTAGTATACTCTAAATACTTATCTATATTCCACTGTATAAGTATACCTCTCACTCTTTTTTTAAAGACATTTATTTTTTTGCAAGAGATGTAGATTTACTACTGAGATTTACAAATGGGCATAATTTAGACAAGTAACCAAAGATACATTATCATACGTGATCTGTGGTTATATTACAAAACCAAAGATGTTATTCAGATATTTGAGATTCATTTATTTTATCCCAAATGGGAGCAAAGTATACATTTAAATCATATTTTATTATTAAATGCTTCAACAACAAGCTTTAGAATATGCAGTGCTCTTAAATACATTATAGCTATACAACTTACTTTCAAGATTTCACCGCTTTTGGGTTTACAAAGCTGGTGAATTATTTATCAAGCAGGGGAATTCTGGGTTGTAGACTCAAAGATATATTGAAGTGGACACTCTGGCTCCATAATACATTTATCAAAATATACACCAAAAATCTTGTTGATTTAAGTACCTGAGGCATTCAGTATCTATAATATCAAAGCAGCTAATCTTCATAAAGTGATACTATCAGGAAATCTGAGAGATTTCTATTGACTATACTAATAAATCTTAAACAATGCAATCTTGAACCAAACAGGAAAGAAATAACAAGTCTAATTCAAATTTATGAATTCCTTCAGCAGCAGAGTAAGGGATTTTTCCAAGCAGAATGCTAATAGAAAATGTATCAGCTTTCAGACTGAAAGCCACACAGGGCCCTCTCGTAGCACCAACATTAATTTTAAACAGTACGTTGGTAGAGTTTTTCACTATGCTGATGAGCATGTAATGGTCCACAAATAGTTTCTCCACATCCACATAGAAAATTTAATAAGAATTTGGATACAAGATACTATTGACAAAGATACTAGTTTACATTGCTTTGCAAGATGATTCTATACTGTCACAACAATATTGAATTATGAGTGAAAGCTATCATGAGGAGTGGAATGGGAAGATAGTATAACTCATTTCCCAGATTTGAAGTCCACTCCAAATATTGCAAAGTATTTACTGAAAGATATGATCTAATCTACAACAGAAGAGCCCTATCCACTTCTGATTTTTCTCTGTTATTCAGTGCATTTCTCACTACAGAAAAGTACAGCCTTTTGATTTTGGTATATATCTCAGTCCTCAGTAGGGATTTTGTTGTTGTTGTTGTTGCTGCTGCTGCTTTTTAAGATAATGTGTGCTTACTATCATATTAGAATTGACAAAATGAAAAAAGAGTTATCAATATTCTTTGTCAGTAACCAAATAATGAACTTATTTTTTAAATATATTTGCCTTTCTATAAATGATGAAATCTCATTTACTTTTTTTCACTCTGTTATTAATATATAAGTACACTAAATAATAACCTTGAAATATTATACCAGATATTTTAACATGTTCACGTATTCTCCATTATATATATTTTTGTTTTCTGTAATTGATTTTAATGTGTTTTCATTTGACTTCACTCATTTGTCAGACGCTTGACATACATATCCAAGTAACCATTTTTACTATTAAGTGAAGGATGATTATGCATGGGGTTATGTCTCTCCCAAAATTTGGTTAAGTAGAACACTGATTTTATTATGAATAACTTAAATTAATTACAATCAGTGGAAATATTGGCATGCTTATTAAGTGTTGCACATGTAGGATTAAAATGATCTTATGTATAATATAGTTGTCTTTAAGAAAACTACTGACACCATTATATGAAAGAAATACTTGCTTAAGGTGAAAAGAAAAATAGCTCTGAATACGGTTTATTTTGTCAAAACCTGTTCAGCAAATGAATAATAAAATATTCAAAAGAAGTCAAAGAATCTACAGAAAGTATTTTGAAACTTTTAACTGCCCACTGTTGAATCATATCAATAGTTCTAACTTATAGAGAAATAGAATACTTGAAGATTATTCTTCAAGATTAGTATCTAGTTTTGCATAAACATATAAACACAACAAAACTACTTATTTAAATAAATGAAACATTTTATATTTTACATAGTTTATATAAAATAATAGAGTAGAATATTTTATTCAAATTGATTTTATAATTATATTTGTTTATTTAATATACTCAAATTGTAGACAATAGTAGAATTCTGAAGTCATTATGAACTTTTTGTTGTAAAATTTAGACAAGCATTTTTGAAGGAATATACTAGATCTTACTGAAATAAAAAGTAAAATGTATGAAGTAAAATTTTAAGAAGAACCAAATATTTCATTATAATATATTTATTTTTGCTCTACAGCCTTAGTAATACTTATATTTATACATTAATAATTAACATTAAGGTTGTAATTATTTTGATAATTTCATTATCTTTTGAGATATTCTGTTTCTTTGTTAAGGTAACAAAATGAAAAGCCAAACTGAGATACTTGTGTTCTCTGTTTTTAATCATACTACTTTTATATTTCTTATATTTTATTGTATTCATAATACTTCTTATATATTTGTAAGTGTAGGAAAGTATACTACATACAGACATATCATTATTTTCAAGAAAACTACCTTTAAGGGAATACACCTTTGAAGTGAAGCGATGACTCATATTATACCAATTCTACTATCATTATTTTCTTGACACCTTTTTAAAATATAGTGATAGACTTTTTTGAATTTTTATGATATTTTTTCTGTAAAGCCAATTGAATTTGTCAACTATTTCTTTTCAATTTACACAGTAGTATGAAAAATGAGATTCTATAGCCATTATGATTTACTAGACAATTTAACAAAACCAAAACTATGAAATAAAACTTTATATATACATCTATTACAAGCTCACCTACAATTTTAAGGAAATGATGATTATTGGAAAAGGTTTATTAGAAAAGGTATATAAATTTGAAGAAATAGAAACTTAAAATTGAGGACGAGGTGCTATGGATGACTGTGACCAAACAGGTTGACTTTTATACTAGTACTTCAACTTTACAAACAACATTTTTATTTAAAATTTCTACCCTCAGTTCCTACATATGGACAAAAATAGAGTTTATACCACTGCTTCTAACTTCTAAAACTGAAAACAGAGATTAATTTTAACAGTGAAAACCGGAATGTTAGTTATGCTGCTATTAACAAGAACAGAGTGAAACACGTTGGTGATAAATACAACACTACAGTAAAACAATGCAGGAAAGTTTAACTCCAAGGAAGAAAAATTCCATGGTTTTATTATTTAGCTGTATTGTGAAGGGGTCTTCTGATTATTTTTTAGTAAGACAATCTTACTTTCCAGGATTAATATAGAACATGTGGCCCAGTGGGAGGAAGGAAATGAGTTTTCATGATACAAAAGGATATATGTTTAATCCAAATCAGAGAGTGATAATACAAAAACAAAGTACAATGGGATATTGTCACAGTAATTAGAACAGAGCCAGTAGAGCTAGTACCTAAGGTATGATATCATAGCTTCTGAAATTAAGCATCCTGCTAAGTCTTCTGTTTTATTTTAGAATGCCTTCATTAAAGGATAATTCAGGACTGCACCTCCTTTCCATGCATTTTGAGGATATAGTTATGTATATTTTATTCTACTTATCATCTTTTAAAAGTAGAAATGCTTCTTTTGACATTTTAGCTGCCATTGTCATTGAATTTTAAAAACAATATGATGGTAAATTATTTGCTAGTTGAATGATTCTACTAACTATCATCTGAACATTCCTTTAGAAATGTTTTTACTCATACATTTAAGAGATATTTTCTTCAGTCAATGCTATGCAAACAAGAGAGATTTTAGTGTTCAAACTAAAGGTTCCTACTCCATTCCTCAATTGATAGTGGTTTTTTAGTTTTTTTTGTTTTTTTTTTTTTTTTTTTTTTTTTACTAAATTGCTATCCAGATTCACCTATGTAGAATCTCCGAGAAAGGTTTTTATGTTATTATCATATAATATTTTGAGATGTGTACATGGTAATAGTATCTTGGACAACAATAATTGAATGAATGAATAAATGTGAAACAGGAGATCAAGAATGCATTGCCTGGAAGAGAGAAATTTTCTAGAAAGAAAGATGAAGAAGCATATGAAATTGAACTTTCAGGTTTCCATGAGGCCTTGATGTTTTCTTCTATGTCTCTCTTCTTAGTATGAGGACTGTCACTAACAAACTCAAATTATCTTGTTTCTAAACAAAGTTTCATACCTAATATAGAAGAAAACATTTAGAACAAGGCATCCAGAATATCTACTCATTAAAGCTAAATATTAAATAATAGTCGACTCATTTGTTTTGAAATATAGAAATCATTACAATGCTTCCACTTGTAGTTTGAATGATTATTTATCAAGATTCTGTATTATAATATGTACTGCATACTTTCCATATAGGTCAACTGATATCTATGCAAACTGGATGGAATATAGAGTAGGAATTTTATAGCATAATTGAAATTTTGGTGATAAAAAAGCACGAAATTTCTAAATAGTTTATGACAACAACTCTGTGCTGAGAAGTAGTTGTGTATATATGTATATATGTGTTTACATGTAAAATATTTTTATTCATTATTTCATAAATTATGCATGTATAGGACAAATGTGGGTCTTATCCAACCAACACCTTTCCATTTCTCTTAGATACTCCCCCACTATACTTCTTCTTTTCAACTTTAAACAGTGACTCTCAACCTGTGATTTGTGGCCCCTTTTGAGGTAGAAGGACTGTATCACAGGTGTTTCATATCAGATATTCACACAATATTATAGTTATGAAGTCGCAACTAAATAATTTCATTACTGAGGGTCACCATAACATAAGGAACTATATTAAACGTCACAGAATTAAGAAAGTTGAGAATCACTGGCCTTTATGTCATCTTTTTGCTTTTTAAAAATATCCACCTGAGTTTAATTAGTGTCGCCTGTATGTGCATAGGTGTGAGGCCATACAATGAAACATGCACAATTTACCAGAGGCCACCACACTGAAGAAAAATGAGTATTCTTCTCACAGCAGCCATTAACTGCTAGTAGCTTCCCACTTGACTCATGATCTCCTTAACCATCCAAGAAGAATTTTGGCTGTGTTAATCTAATGAAAGGAACCACAGCTGTTGTAAGCTTATAAGTGTAATATCATAAGTGCAAAGTCTCTGAGATATTCATAAGATATTATCTGAGAATATACTCCCAATTTTCTGACATCAATATGCCTCCCATGCTCTCTTCTGTGATGTTACCTCAGCTTGTCTTTTCTTGAACTCCCACATATATTTGTTATTTGGGGATGGATGCTTGTTTTCAGAATGCTGACCAGTTGTCGAATGCAAAAGGAAGCCTCTTTGACCAAGGGTCAGTCCAATCTATTAATATGAAAATAGCCATTTGAAAGGTAATTTGGCAATGTTCCCATTTTGTAAAACAAAAATAGAAGATTCCTCCATAGGTAGAATATTTTCCGAATAGATGTATCCAGCTGCCTATGAATTACCTCCTATGGAGGATCTTTCCCCCATAGCCTGGCATTTTGTTTGTTTGTTTGCTTTGTTTTCTTTAATAGATTCAAAGTACCCAGTGCATAAAGCCACAAATTCAATTAGACACATTCACAGCTGGCCACCCTAAATAGCTATGCCACCGTTGCAACACTGAACATATTTTGACTGGCAGGTCAGTATTATAGCATGCAGGATCTAGTACTGGGTAAAACCACTGATGATTTTATTCATTAATAAGCAAAATAGTGACAGTAGCAAGATGAGGAGAAATTTAATGATCATTTACAAATTGTTTTCTCTATGACTTGATACCAACTTTTGTAGTATCTTTACACTTATGGTTTTATTTGTGAATTATAGTGGGTAACCAAGAGCAATGTCAGTACTCTGTCTTTTGTGAGTCCGTGGGGCCTCCATAACCAATAACTTGTAGAGAAAGATCTCACACCAAATCTTGATGTTTTCATTTAATAACTCATGTCCTCTGGGGAAAGTATTGGCCCACTACACAAGGTATTCCCATTTCACGTACCTCTTTAATATATGTATTAACATGCTTACAGCATATTGGATTTTCATATGGCCATTCCTTACATCCTTAGTGTTGCTTAAGTCCCTCTACCCATATAATATATGGGAGGACCTACAGATATTCTGCTTTGGATTCTTTTAGTGTGAACACACTCAGAAACATATGTACATATGTGCACACAGCACACTCACACAGTCCACACACATGCACACACAAATTTAAGTATCAACACTGGCCAATATCTATCAGTTATCTTTATTTTTGTCATTTCCTCCCCTCTCAAGTCTGTCACTCTTCTATATTTTTTGTTAACTCCCAAGATAACCTTTTCAGTCTTCTAGATTAGTTAGGATTACATTTGCTGTGGTATAACGCCAGGAACAAAACAAGTTGAGGAGGAAAGGGTTTACTTGGCTTATGTTTCTACATCTGTAGTCTATCCCTGAAGGAAATAAGGACAGAAACTCTTAGTAGGAACCTGGAGGAAGGAGACCATAAAGGAGTGTTGGTTACTGGTTTGGTTCGTCTTGTCTTCTCAGCCTGCTTTCCTATATAACCCAGAATCACAAGCCTTGTGATGGCACTACCCACAATTATCTGGACCCTACTACATCAATCACTAATTAAAAAATACCATAATCTTTTTGTTTTGTTTGTTTGTTTGTTTTTTTAAGACAGGGTCTTTCTGTGTAGCCTTGGCTGTCCTGGGACTCATTCTGTAAACAAGACTGGCCTCAAACTCACAGAAGTCCATGTGCCTCTGCCTCCCAAGTGCTTGGATTAAAGTTTTATGCCACCACAATTCTACTCATATATAGGCATTTTTCTTCTCTGTTTAAAATAATTATATTACTTAAAACAATTTTTAAATTTAAATATATATTGGTCATAATCTTCCTCTCTCAGAAGTCCTTTCAGATCCTCTCCCCATCTCTAGCCACCCATCTTTAAGTGAATCTTATTATAGAGACATTTTTTAAATTTAGAGTCACTCTCAGATGGCTTTAGCTCAAGTTGTCATAAAGCTATCTCACACACCTTTCTTTGCAATGGACTTAGATGTGCCAATTATTTTAACAGCTTCTCTCCTATCATTTTGACCAAATCATCGTCATCATCCATCGTTACTATTACTGGTAGAATGGTCTCCTACCAGCACTTTTACTTCCATAACCGCCCTTAACAGTATTTTTATTTTCTACACAGTAGCTTTTGAAATAAAATGAGTCATTGTTTTCATTTCAAAATATAAGAAGCACCATGTGGTGGCACATGATATAAAAAAAAGAATCTAGATTTTGAACCACAGTGGGCTACACAGTGAGACTCTTTTTTAAAAAATGTACAAAAAAATGTGGAAGTCTTCACTTTCTTCTTACAAAGAAAAAAAATACATTTGAAAAATCAATAGCTCCTATTATTTTCATCAAACAACTTAAGTCCTCTTCAAAACACTGCTCTAAAACTTCAAAGTGGAAATCAAAGAATTAAATTGAAGTTGTTGAATGGGACCAAAGGTTAATAAAATGACCCTTTAGCCAAGTTTGGCAAGCTGAGTGCTGGAATACTTGAGAAGAAGCAGTTCCTTAAGGTCATGTTCTTAGAGAAACCCATTCCCAATTCTAGGTCTTATTTTAAGGAACCACACCAGGTGAGCAGGAACAGCTGAAATATCCTCTTGGATTGTGCCAAGGTTTCCCATTGGAGTCTAAGAATATATATTATATAATATGTCCAGAAGAATCCCAAAACAAAAAAATTTTTCCACCATAGAAACTATATCATAGTTTTGTACCATCTACATGGACATTTTGCCTAGAAGATTAACATAGATGATGCTTAAGAATATTCAAAATAAGAAAATGTTCTATAAGAGATCGACTGTCTCATGTGTTTATACTAAAGCCTAAGGAATTACTTTAATGTATGAGCCTAAAAATAAATATTTTGGTTCTTTCTCTATTCCCTGGGGACTCCATAGATCTCCTATAGATTTATATTCTCATCTCATCTCTTTGTCTCCACTGAGAGCACTAGAGGCATTCACTCCTCTGACCACACATCCTGCAGGATATGACATTCTACTTCCCATCTTACAATTCCAATTCACCAGTCTCCTTTACAGCAGACTACCAGCATCAGTTGTCTTGACTTGTGCCTCCATTCCATGGGATATAGCAGATTAGCAGATCTTAATAATCAACCCTGATTTCTCCTTACTGTGGACTCTTTTAGCCATCACACCCTGAACATTTATAGCCTACTACATTCAGTCCTCTCATTATCTAGAAACAAATTCTATATGGGACCCCCAGTGTACATACCTGCCAGATGATTAGATGTACTTGCAACGAAGAAAATCACAGTCTGCACACACTTCTAAGGTCTAATGAGGAAAAAAAAAAATCCCAAGAAAAATAAAACCACCAACAAAAGGCAAAAATAAATATTAGATTTAAACCATAAAAAGCTCAGATTTCTACTTAATTAATCTATAAAAGCATACTGAATATCAACCAGGACAATATATTTCCAAGAAAAGTAATATAGACAAGAATATCAAAATAGCCATTATGAATATGTTAAAGGACCTTAAGGAGGATATGAATAAATCCATTAATGAAGTAAATAAAAACATAAGCAGACAGTGAAGGAAATGAAAATGTTACAAAATAAGACCAAAACTATAGAGGTAAGCCTTACCAATAAAGTAAAAAAGATAGAATTCTACCACTGCCTTTCTTT
Source organism: Uromys caudimaculatus (assembly GCA_028551405.1). Lineage (NCBI taxonomy): Eukaryota > Metazoa > Chordata > Mammalia > Rodentia > Muridae > Uromys > Uromys caudimaculatus. Next base: position 53,347,128 of record CM052704.1, read on the forward strand.
CTCCTCCATCAGATTCCTGACCCTTACAGGTAAGCTTCCCATCCCCCACTCATCTTTCCTACTATCTGAGCTCTCTGGGTCAAGCTAAGCTGCACTGAACAGCCTGATATCCCAGGGGGACCTCCACTCTCCTGCTGCCTCTCTGCCCACCTTCATTAGACCTCAGGCTCCTGAAGCATACAGAACTGCAGGTCCAGAACCATATAGAACAAGACTATCCACCAGAGGCCTGAAATATATTTAACACAAATGTTAAAGCTAAAAATTTCCTGAATAAAACATCCAGGAAATCTGGAATAACATGAAAAGACCTAACGTAAGAATAACAGGAATAGAAGAAGGTAAAGAATTCCAGCTACAAAGCCCAGAAAATATTTTCACCAAAATCATAGAAGGAAACTTTCCCAACCTAAAGACAGAGGTGCCCATAAGCACAGAAGAAGCTTCTAGATCACCAAATAGACTGGACCAGGAAATAAAATCCTCCTGCCACAAAATAATCAAAACACAAAATCTATAACACAAAGAAAAATTATTAAAGGCAGTAAGAGAAAAAGGACAGGTAAGATAAAAAGGCAGACCTATCAGAATTACAGCTGATTTCTGAACAGCAACAAGAAAAGCTAGAAGGGCCTGGACAGATATCCTGCAACCTCTGAAAAAACCACAGGTGCCAACCTACATACCATACACAGCAAACATCTCAATCACCAAAGAGAGAAAAAAACAGGATATTTCAAGATAATTCAAAAATGCAAACAATATCTATCCACAAATCCAAAGCTACAGAAAATATTAGCAGGTAAATTCCAACGCAGGAAGGAAAACTACATCCAAGAAAACACAGGAAATAACACTGTACCAGATAAATCAAGGAAATCACACACACACACACACACACACACACACACACACACACACACACACACCACCATCACCATCACCACCATCACCACCACCACCACCACCACCACAACCACTACCATCACCACCAATACCAAAATAACAAGAAATAACAATAATTGGTCGTTAATATCTCTCAATGTCAATGGACACAATTCCCTAATAAAAAGACACAGGATAACAGAATGGATGTGAAAACAGGATCCAACATTCTGTTTCATACAAGAACATATCTCAGCAATAAAGATAGATATTACCTGGAAAAAAATGTTTTCCAAGCAAATGGCCCTAAGAAGCAAACTGTAGAAGCCATCCTAATATCTAATAAACTTTCCACCAAAGTTAATTAAAGAGACATGGAAGGATACTTCATAATCAACAAAGGAAAAAGCTACCAAGTTGATATCTCAATTCTGAGCATCTATGCCCCAAACACAAGGGCAACCACATTTGTAAAAGAAACATTGCTAAAGCTTAAATCTCACATAGAACCCCACACATTAGCAGTAGGAGACTTCAACATCCCACTCTCACCAATTGACAGGACATCTAGATAAAAACTAAACAGAGAAGCAATGAAATTAATAAACGTTACAAATCAAATGGACCTAACAGACATCTATAGGCTATTTCACTCAAACACAAAAGAATATACCATCTTCTCAGCATCTCAGGGATCCTTCTCCAAAACTGTCCATATACTTGGTCACAAAGCAAGCCTTAACAGTTATAAGAATATTGAAATAACCCCTGTATCTTATCAGACCATAATGAATAAAAGCTGCACTTTAACAAACCCGATAACCTCTAAAGAAATAGATGTAGTCGTTAGAATCTAAGAAAAAAAAAAAGCCCACTTGCAGAATTCTACCAGTATTTCAAAGAAGATGTAACTCAAACATTCCACAAAATATAAACAGAAGAAACACTACCAAACTACAAAGTCATTCAATGTGCTACAGTCACCCTGATACCTAAACAAAGAGAACTTCAGAAACACTGAAAACCTACACACTCATGGAAATTGAACAACTCTCTACTCAATGGTCTCTGGGCCAGGGAAGAAATAAAGAAAGAAATTAAAGACTTTCTAGAATTCAATAAAAATGAAGGCATGACATACCCAAATTTATGGGACACAATGAAAACAGTGCTAAGAGGAAAGTTCATAGCACTACGTGCATCCATAGAGAAATTAGAAATTTTTCATATCGGCAATTTAAGAGTATAACAGAAAACTCTAGGAAAAAAAAAAAAAAAGCAAGCACATCAAAGACAAGTAGAAGGAAGGAAATAATCACAATTAATTAGAAACAGAAAACAATACAAAGAATCAAAGAAACCAAGAGCTGTTTCTTTGAGAAAATCAACAAAATAAACAAACACTTAGACAAACTAACAAAGAGGAAGAGAAAAAGTATCCAAATAAACAAAATCAGAAATGAAAAGGAAGACATAACAACTGTTACTGGGGAAATTCAAAGAATCATTAGGTCTTCCTTCAAAAACCTCTATTCCACAAAATTGGAAAATCTTAATGAATAGACAAGTTTCTAGACAGATACCATTTACCAAAGTTAAATCAATAATCCCCAAAGAAATAGATGCAGTCATTAGAATCTAAAAAAAAAAAAGAAAGAAAGAAAAGAAAAGCCCAGGTGCAGAATTCTACCAGCTTTTCAAAGAAGAACTAATTCTAATACTACTCAAACTATTCCACAAAATAAAAACAGAAGGAACACCACCAAACTCATTCTATGAGGCCACAGTCACCATGATACCTAAACCACACAAAAACTCAACAAAGAAAGAGAACTTCAGACCTATTTCTCTTATGCATATTTGTAGCAGTGGATTAGTTAAACTGCTTCAGCTCCTGACCTGTTTCCCATACATTGTAGGGCCACTTTCCCAGATCCTTACACGCTAACAGGCATTTAACATTCATCAATCTGCTTCCTTGTCGTGGTAATTATCCTCTTCTTCCCCTGTTTCCCCATACCATGCCTGCATAATCTAAAAGTTCTGTCTCTGTCTTTCTGTCCAGCCATTAGCTGTATGACAATTCTTTTAACTCCTCCATGGGGAACCCTGTGCTCAGTCCAAGTGTTGGCTGTGAGCATCTGCCTCTATATTTGTCAGGCTCTGGCAGAGTCTCTCAGGAGACAGCTATATCACTCTCCTGTCAGCATGTACTTCTTGGCATCCACAATAGTGTCTGCATTTGGTGACTGTATATGGGATCGATCCCCAGGTTGGGCAGTCTCTGGATGGTCTTTCCTTCAGCATCTGCTATAAACCGTGTCTCCGTATTTTGTAGAACCCAGATGTCCTTCAACAGAGGAATGGATACAGAAAATGTGGTACATTTACACAATGGAGTACTACTCAGATATTAAAAACAATGACTTCATGAAATTCTTAGGCAAATGGATGGAACTAGAAAATATCATCCTGAGTGAGGTGACCCAGTCACAAAAGAACACACATGGTATGCACTCATTGATAAGTAGATATTACCACAAAAGTTAGGAATACCCAAGATACAATTCAAAGTCCACATGAAGCTCAAGAAGAAGGAAGACCAAATTGTGGATGCTTCAGTCCTTCTTAAAAGGGGAAACAAACTACTCACAGGAAGGAATGAGACAAAGTATGGAACAGGAACTGAAGGAACGGCCATCCAGAGACTGCCTCACCTGGGGATCCACCCCATATACAGTTACCTAAACCAGACACTATTGTGGATGCCAAGAAGTGCTTGCTGAAAGGAGCCTGATATAGCTGTCTTCTGAGAGGCTCTGCCCTAGTCTGACAAATACAGAGGCAGATGCTCACACAGGCCAGCCATGAGCCTGGGCTCTAGAGTGTCTGGCCACCAATGCAGGCCACTGAAAAGGAGGAAATTGTCAAGCCTTTCATAGTAGCCCAAACACCTGGCCTATGCTGTCTCAATGCCCAGGAAGCTGAAGTGCAGCTGCTCTCCTCTGCCTATAACTTCAGAAATGCAGTGTGCAAATTGAGTAGGGTTGTAGCCAAAGGGAAGAAAATCTCACTGATTTTAATCCCCAAAACCCAGTAGAAATTATTCTCGTGTTCCTGGAAAATATATCTACATAGGTAAGACCTGGCAGGGAACAATCCTACTGGGCTTATGTGCCTTTGTTCTGTGGCTTGGTCCCATACTTCTATGCTTATTTATTTATGGTAATGGTTCCCTCCCTTTGGGTATTTGTGTATACATTGCTCACCACTTGGAATCTCAATGCACTCCATTCAACTATTTTGAGTGAGTCACAGCCTTGTTATTTGTTTTTCCATCATTACTGGAATTAGTTGGGATCCACCATGTGTTTACTTGGATCCACAGTAATGATAGCATGGGTATAACCCAAGGAAGCTACATATACTAGAAAAACAAAAGCTATGCTCCAATCTTTCCTCCTGCTAATATTGCAAAGAATGGTCCTTGACAAGCTTTGAGAGTTAAATCCCTTTAGCCTGTTAAAGGATTCATTTTACATTTATTATGTTCAATCTCATAGAGGTTGTTTTGATCTTCCTGGTCCTCATCCTTTGCAATCTTGCATTGAACACAGCACTGAATATCACCTAGACCAAGCCTGAAGATACATTCTACACATCTAAGAAATAAGAAATGAGGATGTGGAATAAGACGAAACCATGAATGTGTAAAATCCTAAGTAGACTCATCTGTAGAACCATAGCCTCAGACACATAAGAAAATGGAAAGCACATTCTTCTCACCCCAGATCCTTCTTCAGTTCGGAATGTTGATAGTGTGTGCAAAATGTGTTCACTATAGATCTCTCCACATGGATAGGATAGGTATGGCCTGAGTTTCGCTCCCTTACAGAGACTAGTCACTGTTCAGTTGTGTACCACAAACTCCCTTTTTGTTGAGCTCTATTAGATAATACCATAGTCCCTATCCAATTGTATATATGTACTGAAGTTCTGGTATGCTAGCTTCTTTCCATCACAATGTCCATTCTGTCTAATTCAAGCTTTTCTGGACCTGTATCTGTGTATTTGTCTTTTCATTATCTAGCAGCCCTAGGCCCTTCTACTAAAGGATCTATGCAGGATGTTGCCCTTTTTCAATAAATTCATGCTGGATGGCTTGAAGTGTAGTCACCTCTTCTGGTTAAGTTTGTTCTAAAGTTGACTTACCTTGAAAAAGGTATCTCAATTGAAGATTTACTTCAATTGGATTAAAATATGGACAAGTCGGTGCTGCAGTTTTTGATTATTAATTGATGCAGGTTAGCCCAGGGCAATATCAGCATAACTATTCCTGGGTAGGTAGGTATTGAGTGTATAAGAAATAACTGAACAATAACTTGATAGCAAAACAAAAAACAGAGTTCCTCCATGGACTGTGCTCTGGTTTCTATCTCAAATTTCACCCTTGGCTTTTCCTGAGGATAGACTGGAAATTATCCAACTAAATCCTTCCTTGTCCAAGTAGGTTTTTGCCCATATTTTATCACAGACATAGAGAAGAACATTGCCAAGTAGACCATAAGAAAAATATACAGAAGATGACAGGTATTATTACTAGCATGTTAAATAATCTAAACAGAAAAATTTTCCATAATGTATTAACTCAAGATAATTCATCAATGCAGCAAAAGATTGAGTATTTAAGCTATTATTTGCCTGTGCACATTCAGGTAGAAGCCTATCTATTGTGAGGAGTGATTTGTTAAGATACTTTTTATTTTGCAAAAAAAAAAAAACCTAAATATATTAAGAATATTAATATATTAAGATTCTGTATGTGTCTTTGTGTAAATGTAAGCACTATATGCAGTGGTGTCTGTATAGGCCAGAAAATGTTATGAGATGCCCTGGATCTTACGCAACATATAATTGAGAGAGATAAACATGGGTATTCATAGCCAAACCCCAGTCCTTAGAAAATACAGAAAGCCCTATTAAATGTGGAGCCCTAAAACCATTATCAACAGTTTTGGCTAAATCTAAGAATATTTGTATGTTTTACAACAGAAATGCAAACAAGATAACTTCCTGGCTGACATTTTTACATTGTCATGAACCTGTGCAGGAGATTTCTGCTATGAAGAATAAGATTGTTCCAATTAAGATGTTTTGCCATTTACTGTATAGGGTAACATGCTCAACTTTACTGAAATTTAAGGTCATCTCATAGATGATTTTGAATAATAATTGTTCATATTTTAGTACTAAGATTATAATAATTATGTAAAAATAGCCATGAGGCCACTAAGGTTATTCATGGCTTGAAAAATCTTTATCTCCTGCAAAGTTTAACCATTCTGAAAGTTCTAGAATCAATATAGTAGGTGATTGGTTGTTTGGTATCACAACATACATTATTGAAAGAGAAAATGATGAAATAAAATAATTAGCACAAACGTTTCTAACAAAGTAAAGGACACTACAAAGTAAAGTGTTAAAACCAGTTAATGAGCAGATGTATAACTCTCAACAATGGCATACCAAATTATATTGAAAAAGTAATTTAGAACTCCCTTGGAGGTTACAAAAGACAATTCCACATTTTTGTAATATGAAAAAATTCATTGTTCATTTCATCTTTAATGAACTTCACCAAAGTGGTTACTAGACTTGCATTTTAATATTAACTTTGAAGATGTTTTTGCATCAGTATTCAATGAAGACACTAGTGTATAGTAGATAAATATCTTGTATTCTTAAATGTAATTTGGAATAGAACTATTATGGATTTTGTATGGGGTGTAAAAAATAATAAAATCTGGGATAATTTAAAACACAGTACTGTGTACTAAGCAGGGTTGGTTTCTAATTCAACCCTTATACTAATGAAGTAGTTATGCATGGAAAACCCTTCTGTTCAACATTAGCATTTTAGTTCTTCTGGACTCACACTTTCATATCTACAATGAAAGAACCAAGCCAAATTATCTTGGATGTCCTATAGCTTCTATGTTTTGAATTTCTTTACGCAATATGTAGAATGAAATTCCTGCTGTGAAACTTAGCCTGGAAATAACAAAATGCAATCTATAAACTTTTAGATATGAAGTTCTGAATAATTTACCATCTGTACTTTTGAAGGATAAATTCACATCAAATATACATTGAAAAACTATGTTACATCTCATTTAATTTCTTTTAAAGTCTGGATACTTTAATTACCTATTTCAATTCTATTCAATCAAGTATATTTAGGGTAATTATCTTTATAGGACATCCAAAATGTTTTGAAAGTTTTATGAATGCTGCTGAGATATCAATTTTCATAAAAAATACAGGCTCATTTTTATATTTCTCTGTGTTATTTCTGCTGATCAGAACTTGAATGTAAATCTATCTACTTGTACCAGGAAAATCTCTACCTAAAAGAAGTAATTAAATTGACTCTTCTTCTTATAGTTATGGAAATGCAGGTGTCATCATAAATTTTAGGCTAAATTAGTAAGGATATTTTTCCTTTTCAAAAAGTTATACCAAGTGGTGTATAGTATTAAAAAGTTAATGTTTAAAGGTAATTAGAAACTTTTAAACTCTAAATATGGGTTACCCTAAGGTGTAAGTCTAGTAAACACAAATTACATGAAGTGATTTAAAATCAATATGCCATTGATTTTGTTTCAGTAGTGTATTTCAAATAATGTGTCTTGCCTTGTACCTCTCTCAGGTTTTCTCTTTTCTTAAAGGACTGATTCTCCCTCCCTAGGTAGCCATCATTGCCAGGGTCAGGGAAGACATCTCTGCAATGTTCTAGAAGATAAAGGGTGAGCCTCATTTGTTTAGAGAATGGATTTTCTGGGAAAAACTCAAGTACAGACTAGTGTAACTTATGGTCTCCATGTATTCCACGAGTGCCATCACCACCTCAACAGCATGATCTCTGCTTTGATAATCAATTATACAAGACCAGCAACAGTTGACCTCTACTCTGAACACATACAAAAATATATGCCATACAGTAGAAAATATTATCACATCGTCAAAATTATTTGTTCATAGAAAAAATATGACTAGACAAAATACTTTTGCTGTTTGTAGCTACATACATCTACAATCCCAACACTCTAATCTACATAAAGATTCTACATAAAGAGGCTCAGGCTAGGCAGAGCTACATAGCTGTAAAGTCAGTCCCTGTCTCAAAATAAAATGTAAAATAAAGAAATAATTACAAATATTTTGGTTTTTAAAGTATCATGTAAGCCTACTAGAGGAGATGAGAAGATAGATTGGAGGCTAATAGGACTTAATGTTCTTCCAGAGAATATAATGTCAATTTACAACTCCCTCATAGCCACTAATAACCATTCAGTTTCAGAAAATACAATGTTATCCTCTTGCTTTTGAGGTCACTGCACACATGTATTTTCAGGCAAAACATCCACACAATTAAAATAATAACAATAAATATATAACAAAAATAAGATAATAAGCAAATATCCTAGTCACCTTTATTACATTTAACATAAAACATGTTTCCTAGTTTATCATATATTTATCTGTATCCAACAATCTTCATTCAGAATTTTACTGAAGTGATTTCATGCTGGAATCCCCAATGTCTTTACCATGATAACTGGATTATCTTTTTTCTATATTAGCACTCTTCTTACCTGAATTGTTGAATATCTAGCTTACTAATTTTCTTAATTTTTGAGCAAGGTCAACTTTGTAGGCAGTTGTGGACATTTATTTCACATTGATGTTTTTACTTTTCTTCTGTAAAATATTTCATTATTAATATTGTTAAAAAAGATTCTCCATATAACAAAACTTTTAAAATTTCAGTGGGAAAATAGGCAAAGGGTAAAAAACGACAATGGCCAGAAAGGGAAACTTAGAGGAAAGCAAGCAGTGTAAAAAGTATGCTAATATTATAGACTGGAAAAGAAAATATATCAACTCACTTAAACAAGATCCAAGAAATTGAAAGCATTATTTTATTATTACTTAACTAGTATGGAGAATACACACACACACACACACACACACACACACACAGACACACACACACACACAAACACAAATATATACATTGAGTTAATGAAACTATTTTTTATTAATCAAAATAATATTTATTTGTAAAAGAAGAAAATATATTAAGTATAAAAACTTCACACATAAATGCATTCATATAGTTACTTTCTCAGATTATATAACCTTTTTTACATTGAAACATGAAATTGTCACCTAGAAAATTTACACTTGAGAGCCATGTCATTTACCTACACATACACACACACACACCACACACACACACACACACACACACACACACACACACACACACCCGACACAAAGTGCCCCTGCCTGTGGGGTCTTTAACGTAGACCTAAGGAGGGGAGGACGAATGAGGAGACAAGAGGTACAATAAGAAGAGCAAGACAAGTGTCTGATCAAGCTCAAAGAATTTTATTTCTCACCAGATTTATATAATTAAAAAAAGGAGGAAGCATATACAAAGTAACAAAGTAACAGGGGCATAAAGCACCAGAACACTCTGCCAACAAAATATGTCACCACAGCAACTATCTGTTACCTGCTAACTGCCTAACCACAGAAGGGTCACCTGATTTCTGGAAAAGAATTCATTTCTTAGGAGACAGAAGCCTAAACAAAACTTAGGCCCATAGCTACTTTAGGCCTATAGCTACTAAAAGTGGCATTAGCTAAGCCAAGGAAAATTCTTTATTTCTACTGGCTCCAGGCAAAAAAGACACAAATGACACAAAAATAATTTCATAGTGTTGTAAGTATCTATGATTTTTGTGTTGAGCAACATTCATAGTTGCATTAGGACTCTTGCATCATATACTTTGCCGTGTGAACCTGCCTTATTCTTCTCATTGCTTGGTGAATGATACTTGATTACTAGCACAGCAGTTATAGCTTATATTATACAAAAAACTCATTTTAAAATCTGATTATGTATATATATAGATAGATAGATAGATAGATAGATAGATAGATATAGATAGATAGATATAGATATAGATATAGATATATAGATATATACAGGAACAGAACTGGTACCAGTGTTAAAAATTTTTTTTAAAAAAAATTAAAAAATTATATATATACATACTAATTTTAAATGGTGCAACTAATTTTAATTGTGATTCAGAAATAAACCATACTCTAGCAAGAGTCAGCTTGTTAAAGTTCACCTGAAGACAGTCCCATGAGATTATCACATTTTCCATTCAAAGAAAATCATTCATTAACCATAAAAGATAATCTTTGAGGAGGTACATCAAAACACTGAATTGTTTATGAGGAATTATAGAAAGCTAAGAAACTCATGAACATGTATCTTAGCAGATAAAGGAAGCCTCATTTATTTTCCTTCCATGTTTAGTCCCTGTTAAAACATACAACTTGCCAGTGAATCACCCTTCACACCTTCCTTAGCAATAAGTCATCTAAAAGGTAACCAAAATCTGTATCTTCTGTATATACAAGCATTTTCTCATGAACTTTTAAGAGGCAGGCTTTGTGGTGAAACAAGTATTTTACTTTATCCTCTCTTATTTGCATAATGCTTTCATTTTAGTATTTGGACATATTGTATTTAATTTTTCTATTTTTTGTATGTTACAGTTGTATTTCTCTATTATCTTCTCCTTAACTGCTCTCAAATAGTGAGGCTAAATAATGGGTTTTTTTTTTTCACATATATTTTCTTCACCCATTTACTTAAATTTTACAATTAATACTTTTTAGGGAAATAAAAGTTTAATCTGAGTTATTCAATATCTGTAGTATATACTGAAAAACACGGCCAAGTTTTACCCACATTGAAAATCTAATTAGGATGGCTGTCCTTGTGTAGGTACTGGCATGAATGCAATTTTTTATATATCTTTAGTTTATCATCATCCATGTTAACTGGGTCAATGTTATTCACAGTAAGTTAATTGTGAATTTGATTACAATGCTTACTTCAATTTATAGGAATTTATGTGATCTCTAGGTAAGATGTGGCATGTCATTTAAGAAGAAATTTAGTAAAATAGATTTTTCTACACCCTATTAGCATAAAGCTCAACTTTTCAACAGGAAATGTAAAAAGTGCAAGCCACCAAACACTTAATGTAATATAATCATTTCAGTATATTCCTGGAGGAGTTAATTATTCAGTAGGATTTCCATAATGGTAATGAAGTTAGCATTTTAGAAATATGTCAGAAGAATGAATTATAATTCTGATTATATAGTTTAAGAGTGAAAATCAATTACCATAAAAATTGAAATTAAAATCTTATTATGACTTGAAAGGAGAAACCATCAACTTCATAAAATGCTAAACCAGTTTTACTGAAAAATTTAGATTCACTTTTGTAACAGCAAAGGATATTCACATAATTATACGTATGTTATATCTCACTGTAATGATATACTTTACTAATTGCATGGTGATTTATTTTAAAAAGACAACCAAATTCACTATTTTATTTGTAACCAGCTTTATTTGCAAATATTCATCTTGTAATAATCTTCACATAGAAATAGATTCAGGGTGGAATTCAATAGAATGAGAACTTGCCTAGCAAATATGAAGCCATGGGTTGTATCCCCAGCACTGAACAGCATGGGTGTGATATGATGCTTGTCTGCAGTCCGAGTCCTTGGGAAATCATCACTGCCTACCCTTGGAGTTTGAGGCCTACATCTCAAAAACCAAAATATATCAATTAAGTATTTATTTGCCACATCTAATACTCCAAGAATGCTATAAAATTAACAATGAACTTTTAACTATCCAGAATGTTGTCAGCCTTTAAATTATTCAAAATTTCAAAATTAACTTTGTAAATAGTAATAACTTAAGTTACATTTTTACTCCCTACTTTTTTTTTTATTTTTATTTTTATTTTTTGATACTTTATTTACATTCCCAATGTTTCCCCCTTTCTAGGTCTCCACTTTGGAAACCCCCTATCCCCTTATCCTCCCCCACCTCTATGAGGGTTTTCCACCTCCCACCAACCCGCCCACCCACTCCCATATTCCAACCTTGACATTCCCCTTTACTAGGGCCTCTAATACCCTCAGGCCCAAGGGCCTCACCTCCCCCTGATGGCCAACAAGGTCTTCTTCTGCCACATATGTGGTCCAAACCATGGGTCCCTCGAGGTGTATTCTTTGGTTGGTGGTCAAGCCTCCAGGAGGACCGGGGGATCAGGCCAGTTGACACTGTTGCTCACTCCATGGGGCTGTAGACTCCTCAGCTCCCTCAGTCCCTTCTCCAACTCCTCCATCTGGGACCTCACTCTCAATCCACCGGTACTGTAAAGGGAACCTTGGGTATTCCGAACTTTTGGGCTAATATCCACTTATCAATGAGTATATACCATGTTCGTTCATTTGTGACTGAGTTACCTTACTCAGGATGATATTTTCAAGTTCCATCCATTTGCCTGCAAATTTCATGAAGTCATTGTTTTTAATAGCTGAGTAGTACTCCATTGTGTAAATGTACCACATTTTCGGTATCCATTCCTCTGATGAGGGATACCTGGGTTATTTCCAGCTTCTGGTTATTATAAATATGGCTGCTATGAACATAGCGAAGCATGTGTCCCTATTGCATGTTGGAGCATCTTCTGGATATATGCCCAGGAGTGGTATAGCTGGGTCCTCAGGTAGTATTATGTCCATTTTTCGGAGGGTCTGCCAAACTGATTTCCAGAGTGGTTGTACCAGCTTGCAATCCCACCAACAATGGAGGAGTGTTCTTCTTTCTCCACATCCTTGCCAGCATCAGCTGTCACCTGAGTTTTTGACCTTAGTCATTCTGACTGGTGTGAGGTAGAATCACAGACATGTTTTGAGTTGCATTTCCCTGATGACTAAGGATGTTGAACATTTCTTTAGGTGCTTCTCGGCCATGCGAATTTCTTCAGTTGAGAATTCTCTGTTTAGCTCGATTCGCCATTTTTTGATGGGTTTATTTGGTTTTCTGTAGTCTAACTTCTTGAGTTCTTTGTATATATTGGATATTAGCCCTCTATCAGATGTAAGATTGGTTAAGATCTTTTCCCCATCTGTTGGTTGCCATTTTGTCGTATTGACAGTGTCTTTTGCCTTACAGAAGCTTTGCAATTTCATGAGGTCCCCTTTGTCGATTCTTGATCTTAGAGAATAAGCTATTGGTGTTCTGTTCAGGAACTTTTCCCCTGTACCCAGATGTTCCAGACTTTTCCCCACTTTGTCTTCTATTAGATTCAGTGTATCTAGTTTTAAGTGGAGGTCCTTGATCCACTTGGACTTGAGCTATGTACAGGGAGATAGGAATGGATCAATTCGCATTGTTCTACATTTAGACTGCTAGTTGAACCAGCACCATTTGTTGAAAATGCTGTCTTCTTTCCACTGGATGGTTTTAACTCCTTTGTCAAAAATCAAGTGACCATAAGTGTTTGAGTTCATTTCTGGGTGTTCAATTATATTCCGTTGATCTGCCTGCCTGTCACTGTACCAATACCATGCAGTTTTTATCACTACTGCTCTATAGTACAGCTTGAGGTCAGGGATGCTGATTACCCCAGAAATTCTTTTGTTGTTGAGAATAGCTTTTGTTATCCTGGGTTTTTTGTTGTTCCAAATGAATTTTAGAACTGCTCTTTCTAAGTCTATGAAGAATTCAGTTGGAATTTTGATGGGAATTGCATTGAATCTGTAGATTGCTTTTGGCAGGATGGCCATTTTTACTATATTAATCCTACCAATCCATGAGCAAGGGAGATCTTTCCACCTTCTGAGGTCTTCTTCGATTTCTTTCTTCAGAGACTTGAAGTTCTTGTCATACAAATCTTTCACTTGCTTGGTTAGAGTCACACCAATATTGTTTGTGACTATTGTGAAGGGTGTCATTTCCCTAATTTCTTTCTCAGCCTGTTTATCCTTCGAGTATAGGAAGGCTACAGATTTGTTTGATTTAAATTTATATCCGGCCACTTTGCTGAAGTTGTTTATCAGCTGCAGCAGTTCTCTGGTGGAGTGTTTTGGGTCACTTAACTATAAGATCATATCATCTGCAAATAGTGATATTTTGATTTCTTCCTTTCCAATTTGTATCGCTTTGACCTCTTTTTGTTGTTTAATTGCTCTAGCTAGAATTTCAATTACTGTATTGAATAGATAGGGAGAGAGAGGGCAGCCTTGTCTAGTCCCTAGTTTTTGTGGGATTGCTTCAAGTTTCTCTCCATTTAGTTTGATGTTGGCTACTGGTTTGCTGTATATTGCTTTTACTATGTTTAGATATGGTACTTGGATTCCTGATCTTTCCAAGATTTTTATCATGAAGGGATGTTGAATTTTGTCAAATGCTTTTTCAGAATCTAATGAAATGACCATGTGGTTTTTTTCTTTGAGTTTGTTTATGTAGTGAATTACATTGATGGATTTCCGCGTATTGAACCATCCCTGCATCCCTGGGATGAAGCCTACTTGATCCTGATGAATGATCGTTTTGATGTGTTCTTGGATTCGGTTTGTGAGAATTTTATTGAGTATTTTTGCATCGATGTTCATAAGGGAAATTGGTCTGAAGTTTTCTTTCTTTGTTGGGTCTTTGTGAGGTTTTGGTATCAGTGTGATTGTGGCCTCATAGAAGGAATTGGGAAGTGTTCCTTCTGTTTCTATTTTGTGTAATAGATTGAAGAGTATTGGTATTAAGTCGTCTTTGAAGGTCTGGTAAAATTCTGTAGTGAACCAATTTGGTCCTGGGCTTTTTTTGGTTGGGAGACTTTTAATGACTGCTTCTATTTCTTTAGGCATTATGGGATTGTTTAGATGGTTTATCCGATCCTGACTTAACTTTGGTATTTGATATCTATCTAGAAAATTGTCCATTTCATCCAGATTTTGCAGTTTTGTTGAGTATAGGCTTTTGTAGTAGGATCTTATGATTTTTTGAATTTCCACAAAATCTGTTGTTATGTCTCCCTTTTCATTTCTAATTTTGTTAATTTGGATCCTGTCTCTGTGCCCTCTTGTTAGTCTGGCTAAGGTTTTATCTATCTTGTTGATTTTCTCAAAGAACCAACTCCTGGTTTTGTTGATTCTTTGTATAGTTCTTTTTGTTTCTACTTGGTTGATTTCAGCCCTGAGTTTGATTATTTCCTGCCATCTACTCCTCTTGGGAGCATTAGCTTCTTTTTGTTCTAGAGCTTTCAGGTATGATGTTAAGCTGCTAGTGTATGCTCTCTCCAGTTTCTTTTTGGAGGCACTCAAAGCTATGAGTTTTCTTCTTAACACTGCTTTCATTGTGTCCCATAAGTTTGGATATGTTGTACTTTCATTTTCACTAAATTCTAAGAAGTCTTTAGTTTCTTTTTTTATTTCTTCCTTGACCAAGTTATCATTGAGTAGAGTATTGTTCAGCTTCCATGTGTATGTGGGCTTTCTGTTGTTGTTGTTTCCAATGAAGACCAGCCTTAATCTGTAGTGATCTAATAGGAGGCATGGTATTATTTCAATCTTCTTGTATCTGTGGAGGTTTGTTTTGTGACCGATTATATGTTCAATTTTGGAGAAGGTACCATGATGTGCTGAGAAGAAGCTATATTCTTTTGATTTAGGATGAAATGTTCTATAGATATCTGTAAAATCCATTCGGTTCATAACATCTGTTAGTTTCCCTGTGTATCTGTTTAGTTTGTGAATCCAAGATCTGTCCATTGATGATAATGGGGTATTGAAGTCTCCTACTATTATTGTCTGAAGTGCTATGGTTGCTTTGAGCTTTAGTAAAATTTCTTTTATGAATATGGGTGCCCTTGCATTTGGAGCATAGATGTTCAGAATTGAGAGTTCTTCTTGGTAGACTTTTTCTTTGATGAGTATGAAGTGTCCTTCTTTATCTTTTTTGATGACTTTTTGGTGAAAGTCGATTTTATCCAATATTAGAATGGCTACTCCAGCCTGTTTCTTGGGACCATTTGCCTGGAAACATGTTTTCCAGCCCTTTACTCTGAGGTAGTGTTTGTCTTTATCACGGAGGTGTGTTTCCTGAATGCAGCAAAATGCTGGGTCCTCTTTATGGATCCAGTCTATGTCTTTTTATTGGGGAATTGAGTCCATTGATGTTATGAGATATTAAGGAATAATGATTGTTAGTTCCTGTTATTTTCAATGTTACTTTTTGGTTTGTGTGGCTATCTTCTTTTCAGTTTGTTGAAAGATTACTTTCTTGCGTTTTCTAGGGCATGGTTTTCCTCCTTGAGTTGAGATTTACCATGTATTATCCTTTGCAGAGCTGGGTTTGTGGAAACATATTGTATAAATTTGGTTTTGTCATAGAATATTTTAGTTTCACCATCTATGGTAATTGAGAGTTTTGCTGGGTATAGGAGCCTGGGCTGGCAGTTGTGTTCTCTTAGTGTCTGTCTGAGTTCTGCCCAGGTTCTTTTTGCTTTCATAGTCTCTGGTGAGAAGTCTGGTGTAATTTTGATAGGTCTGCCTTTATATGTTACTTGACCTTTTTCCCTTACTCCATTTAATATTCTTTCCTTGTCTTGTGTATTTGGTGTTTTCACTATAATGTGACAGGAGGAATTTCTTTTCTGGTCCAGTCTATTTGAAGTTCTGTAAGCTTCTTTTATATTTATGTTCATCTCTTTCTTTAGGTTAGGGAAGTTTTCTTCTATAATTTTGTTGTAGATATTTACTGGTCCTTTAAGTTGGGAATCTTCACTCTCTTCTATACCTATTATCCTTAGGTTCTGTCTTCTCATTGTGTCCTGGATTTCATGGATGTTTCAGGTTATGAGCTTTTTTCATTTTGTGTGTTCTTTTATTGTTGTCTCTATGTTATCTATGGTATCTTCTGCTCCTGAGATTCTCTCTTCTATTTCTTGTGTTCTGTTGGTGATGCTTGCATCTATGACTCCTGATCTCTTTCCTAGGCTTTCTAACTCCAGGGTTGTCTCCTTTTGTGATTTCTTTATTGTTTCTATTTCTATTTTTAGCTCCTGGATTGTTTTGTGCATTTCCTTTGTCTGTTTGATTGTGTTTTTCTCTAATTCTTTAATGGATTTCTGTGTTTCCTCTTTAAGGGCTTCTAGTTGTTTAATTCTGTTCTCTTGTATTTCTTTAAGGGTGTTAATTTCTTTCTTAAAGTCTTCTATCATTATGATAAGAACTGATTTTAAATCTGATTCTCGCCTTTTTGGTGTGTTGGGGTATCCAGGGCCTGCTGTGGTGGGAGAGCTGGGTTCTGATGGTGCCAAGTAGCCTTGGTTTCTGTTCCTTATGTTCTTACTCTTGCCTTTTGCCATCTTGTTAACTCTAATGTTAGCTGGTCTTACTCTGTCTGGCTGTGGCTTGTCCCTCCTGCAGGCCTCTATGTCAATACTCCTTGAAGACCATCTCTCTCTGAGAGGTATTTGGGTTTGGAGAGCTGTGGCACAGAGTCAGCTCTGGAGTGCAGACAGAAACCAGAAGGGTCTTGTCCCCAGGTTCCTGTGTCCTGATGGCTCTGCAATGGTCCCTCTTTATCCAGTGAATTTGAACAGAAGTGGTGGTTTTGCCTGTGCTCAGAGGTGTGTCAGCACCCCTGGGGTACCAGCTCTCTCCTGGAGCCTTGTGGCCTAGACTGAGGTCCTCAGGCACAGATGGACCCCGGCAGGTTCTGGTCCCCGACTTTACCTCAGTCCCCAGGGCCTGAGGTTTCCAGGTGGGTCCTGGTGAGCAGTGGTTCTTGCCTTAATACCACTCACAGCTTTTCCATGCTCCTGGGAGGGTATCTTTCTCCTGACGCTAGTTGTCTATGGAACCCTGGTGGCCCACGCAGAGGTCTCCAGCCACAGGTGGGAAATGGAAAGAAGGTTCAGATGTACTTCCTATTTTATAGTTGTAAGAAAGGTAACAAGGGATCACTTTGAAAACCAGTGTAAATTAAACATTGGAATACCCTAGATTTCAATCTAGATATTTATAAACACTCCTAGGCACTGTAAAATAAACTTACCTAAATATATATTTATAAATTTATTACCTTATAAGGTGAAAACTGATGTTCAACAATGAGGTAAATATATGCATTCATAGAAACCATTTTATTATGTTCACATGTAAACTGGTATGTGTAATTGATAAAATATTAGTTAGATAAATAGTTTTGCTACACATAAAATAAAATCATCTCATTTATTTAATTAATAAAATCTATAAATAATTTAACTCCTAAAATAGAAAAGGTTGAATATGCTGTTATCACATGGCCAAAAATCAATATTTGAAAATGTATAAAAACCATATTTGATTATTTTTGAAAAAGAAATAATTAAAGACGTTATAAAGGACCTCAGAAATTTTAGGAATGATTTTTTTATGAGTTTTGTTTTATTTTATTTTACTTTACTTTATTGGATATTTTCTTTATTTACTTTTCAAATGCTTTCCCATTTCCAGGTTTCCCCTTCAGAAACCTCCTATCCCATCCCCCCTCACCCTGGCTCTATGAGGATGTTCCCCACCCAACCACCCACTCCCATCTTCCCACTCTGGCATTCCACTACACTGGGGTATTGAACAACCTCAAGTCCTAGGGCCACTCCTTCCACTGATGTCCAATAAGTCCATCCTCTACCATATATGTGACCAGAGCCATAGGTCCCACGATGTGTACTCTTTGGTTGGTGGTCCAGTCCCAGGAGCTCCAGGGTGTCTGGCATATTGACACAGTAGCTTCCTCCATGGGGCTGCAAACCCCCTCAGCTCCTTCAGTCTCTTCTCCAACTTTCCTTCAGACTCTGCTCTACACTTTGTCTCCATAATTCTTCCTGCGAGTATTTTGTTCACCCTTCTAAGAAACTCTGAAGCATCCACATTTGGGTCTTCCTTCTTCTTGGGCTTCATATGGTCTGTGAACTGAATCTTAGGTATTCCGAACTTTTGAGCTAATACCTACTTATCAGTGAGTACATACCATGTTTGTTCTTTTGTGACTAAGTTACCACACTCAGGATGATATTTTCAAGTTACATCCATTTGCCTGCAAATTTCATAAAGTCATTGTTTTTAACATCTCAATAGTATTCCACTGTGTAAAAGTACCACACTTCCTGTATCCATTTCTCTATCTGTTGTCCCCTGAGTTTTTGAACTTAGCCATTCTGACTGGTGTAAGGTAGAATCTTGGGTTTGTTTTGACTTGCATTTCTCACATGACTAAGGAAGCTGAACATTACTTTAGGTGCTTCTTGGCCATTCAAGTTTCCTCAGTTGAGATCTGTTCCCCATTTTTAATAGGATTATTTGGTTCTCTGAAGTCTAAATCCTTGAATTTGTATATATTGAATATTAGCCTTCTATCAGATGCCAAACAGGTAAAAACCTTTTCCAAATCAGTTGGTTGCCATTTTGTCCTATTGACAGTGCCCTTTGCCTTACAGAAGCTTTGCAATTTTATGAGGTCCCATTTTTTGATTCTTGATCTTAAAGCATAAGCCATTGCTGTTGTGTTCAGGAACTTTTCCCCTGTGACCATGTGTTCAAGAATTTTCCGCACTTTCTCTACTGTTACATTCTGTGTATCTGGTTTTATGTGGAGGTCCTTGATCCACTTGTAATTGAGTTCTGTACACTGAGATGAGAATGGATAAATTTGCAACATGTTGACTGCCAGTTGAACCAGCACCATTTGTTGTGAATGCTATCTTTTTTTTTTCCAGTGGATATTTTAGCTTTAGATTCTTTGTCAAATATCAAGTGAATATAGGTGTGTGGGTTCATTTCTGGGTTTTCAATTCTATTCCATTGATCTCCCTGCCTGTCGCTGTACCAATATCATGCTGTTTTTTATCACTGTTGCTCTGCAGTACAGCTTGAGGTCAGGGATGGTGATTCCTCCAGAATTTCTTTTATTGTTGAGAATAGTTTTTTGCTATCCTGAGGTTTTTTTTGTTATTCCAAATGAATTTGAGTATTACTCTTTCTAACTCTATGAAGAATTGAGTTGGAATTTGTTGGGGTTTGTA
The DNA here is from genome assembly GCA_028551405.1 of Uromys caudimaculatus. NCBI lineage: Eukaryota > Metazoa > Chordata > Mammalia > Rodentia > Muridae > Uromys > Uromys caudimaculatus. Next base: position 53,367,041 of record CM052704.1, read on the forward strand.
GTGAATCTGTAGATTGCTTTTAGAAAGATGGCCATTTTTACTATATTAATCCTGCCAATCCATGAGCATGGGAGATCTTTCCACCTTCTGACATCTTCATTGTTTACTATCATCAGAGACATGAAAAGTTCTTCACTTCTTTGGTTAGAGTCACATCAAGATATTTGATATTGTTTGTGACTATTTTGAAGGGTGTAGTTTCCCTAATTTCTTTCTCAGCCCGTTTATCCTTTGCATATAGGAAGTCTACTGATTTGTTGGTCTTAATTTTATATTTGGCCATATTGCTGAAGTTGTTTATCAGCTGTAGCAGTTCTCTGGTGGAGTTTTTGGGGTCACTTAAGTATACTATCATATCAACTGCAAATAGTGATATTTTGACTTATTCCTTTCCAATTTGTATCTCGTTGACCTTCTTTTGTTGTCTAATTGCTCTAGCTAGAACTTCAAGTGGTATATTGAATAGATAAGGAGAGAGAAGGCAGCTTTGTCTAGTCTTTGATTTTAATGGGATTGCTTCAAGTTTCACTCCATTTAGTTTGAAGTTGGCTACTGGTTTGCTGTCTATTGCTTTTACTATGTTTAAGTATGGGCCTTGAATTCCTGCTCTTTCCAAGACTTTTAACATGAAGGCATGTTGAATTTTGTCAAATGCTTTTTCAGCATCTAATGATCATGTGGTGTTTTTCCTTTGATTTTGTTTGTGTCGTGGATGATATTGATGAATTTCCTTAGATTGAAACATCCCTGCATCCCTGGCATGAAGAATACTGGATCAAAAAAATTTGCAAGAATTTTTTTTGAGTATATTTGCATCGATATTCATAAGGGAAATTGGTCTGATGTTCTCTTTCTTTTTTGGGTCTTTGTTTGGTTTTGGTATCAACATAACTGTGGTTTCATGGAAGGAATTGGGTAGTGTTCCTTCTGTTTCTATTTTGTGGAATAGTTTGAAGACTATTGGTATTAGGTCTTCTTTGAAGGTCTGATAGAATTCTGCACTAAACCCATCTGGTTCTGGAAATGTTTTGGTTTGGAAACTTTAAATGAAAGTTTGGTATTTGATATCTGTTTCGGAAATTGTCCATTTCATCCAGATTTTCTAGTTTTGTTGAGTATAGGCTTTTGTTGTAAGATCTGATATTTTTTTTAAATTTCCTCAGTTTCTGTTGTTATATCTCCCTTTTTGTTTCTGATTTTATTTATTTGGATACTGTTTCTATGCCCTATGGTTAGTCTGACTAAGGGTTTTTCTATCTTGTTGATTTTCTCAAAGAATCAACTCCTGGTCTTGTTGATTCTTTGTATAGTTCTTTTTGCTTCTTCTTGGTTGATTTCAGCTTTGAATTTGATTATTTCCTGAAGGCTATTCCTCTTGGGTGTATTCTCTTCTTTTGATTCTAGAGCTTTCATGTGTACTCTTAAGCTGCTAGTTTATGCTCTCTCCAGTTTCATTTTGGGGGCACTCCAGAGCTATGAGTTTTCCTCTTAGCACAGCTTTTGTTGTGTCCCATAAGTTTGGGTATGTTGCACCTTCATTTTCATTAAATTTTAAAAAAGCCTTTAATTTCTTTCTTTATTTCTTCCATGACCAAGTTATTGAGTAGAGCGTTGCTCAGCTTCCATGTATATGTGGACTTTCTGTTGTTTTTGTTGCTATTGAAGACCAGCCTTAGT
>CM052704.1:53368817-53460484 GCA_028551405.1 Uromys caudimaculatus
TATATATATATATATATATATATATATATATATATATATATATATATATATATATCTGTTAAATCTATTTAGTTCATAACTTCTGTTAGTTTCACTGTGTCTCTATTTAGTTTTTGATTACATAATCTGTACATTGATGAGAGTGTGGTGTTGAAGTCTCCCTCTATTATTGTGTAAGGTGCAATATGTGCTTTGAACTTTAGTAAAGTTTCTTTTATGAATGTATGTGCCCTTGCACTTGGAACATAGATATTCAGAATCGAGATTTCTTCTTGGTAGATTTTTGCCTAGATGTGTATAAAGTATCCTTTCTTATACTTTGATAACTTTTGGTTGAAAGTCTATTTTATCCTATATTAGAATGGCTACTCCAGCTTTTTTCTTGTGACCTTTCCTTGGAAAATTGTTGTCTAGCCCTTTCCTCTCAGATTGTGTCTGTCTTTGACACTGAGGTCCATTTCCTGAATGCAGCAAAATACTGGATCCTGTTTACTTATCCAGTCTGTTAGTCTATGTCTTTTTATTGGAGGATTGAGTCCAATGATATTAAGAGATATTTAGGAATAGTGATTGTTGCTTCCTGTATTTTCGTGTTTGTGTCTATCTCCTTTTGGGTTTACTGAACAATTATATTCATGAGTGTTTTGCTGGGTATAGTCGTCTGGGCTGGCATTTTTGTTCTCCTAGGGTCTATATGAGATCTACCCAAGTTCTTCTAGCTTTCATAGTCTCTGGTGATAAGTCTGCTGTAATTCAGATAGGTGTGCCTTTATATGACATTTGATCGTTTTCCCTTACTGCTTTTGATATCTTTTCTTTGTTTTGTGCATTTGGTGTTTTGAGTATTATGTGTCAGGAAGAATACCTTTTCTGTTCCAATCTATTTGGAATTCTGTAGGATTCTTGCATGTTTATATGTATCTCTTTCTTTAGGTTAGGGTAGTTTTCTTCTATAATTTTATTGAAGATATTTACTGACCCTTTAATTTGGGAATGTTTACTCTCTTCTGTACCTATTATCCTTAGGTTTGGTCTTCTCATTGTGGCCTGGGTTTCCTGGATGTTTTGGGTTAGGAGTTTTTTTCCATTTTGCATTTTATTTTGTCAATGTTTTCTGTGGTATCTTCTGCACCTGAGATTCTCTCTTCTATCTCTTGCATTCTGTTGGTGATGCTTATATGTATGACTCCTGATCTTGTTCCTAGATTTTCTATCTCCAGGGTTGTCTCCCCTTCTGATTTCCTTATTGCTTCTATTTCCATTTTTTAGATCCTGGATAGGTTTCTTGAATTCCTTCACCTGTTTGTTTGTGTTTCCCCATAATTCTTTAAGGGATTTTTGTGTTTCTCCATTAAGGGCTTCAACCTATTTACCTGTGTTCTCCTGTATTTTTTAAGGGAGTTATTTATGTCCTTCTTAAAGTCCTTGATCATCATCATGAGTTATGATTTTAAATCAGAATCTTGTTTTTCTGGTGTGTTGGGGTATCCATGGCTTACTGTGGTGGTAGAACTGGATTCTGATGATGCCAATTAGCCTTGGTTTCTGTTGCTTATGTTATTGCCCCAGCTTCTCACCATCTGGTTAGCTTTGGTTTTAGCTGGTCTGCTGTTTCTCACTGTGGCTTGTCCCTCCTGAAAGTCTGTGAGCAGAGCCATGGGAGACCAGTTCTCTCTGGGAGGAATTTGACTATAGAGAGCTGTGGCACAGGATCATCTCTGGGGTGCAGTTTGAAATCCGAAGGATCCTATCCCTGGCTGTTCCTTGTTTCCTGTGGTCTGGTGGCTCTGCATAGGTCCCTCTTAGGCCAGGAATTTGGTCGCACCTGTTCTCATGGGTGTGTCAGCACTCCTGAGAGATCAGTTTTCTCTTGGCGGTATTTGGATATGTAGCACTGTGGCACAGGATCAGCCCTGGGCACAGAGCAATAATAATTTCTTAGTATAATGATGTATTAGAGTGTTTTAAACATTTCAAAAGCATCATGATGTAAAATTTATATAGGTGCTGAATGTTTTGCACTAACATAAAATAATATATTCATTATCATCCTTACAAGTTTGAGTTTTATTTTCGATTTTACTAAAACTTTTTAACTTTTAGTAAAATAAGAAGTGTATAGAGGAGCTGACAGTCCCATACTTATTATTATGCAATATCAAGTTTTTTTGAATATTGTAATTAACATTTTTCATATAACCAGAAATTGCCCAAACATATTGCTACAGTATGACAGCACAACAATGTGGTTTATAGGAGTGGCCTCTAAAGTAAACTGTAATAGAACTGAGGCCATATGCTGCTTATGGAAAGCATTAGATAAACTGATGTCAAAGTGTATACAATGAGTTGATGCTCCAATACTTAAGGAAAAAAATGCAAGTGTATTAAAACAAAAGTATCAATTGAAATCAAATCCCACTGAGTCCTTGAGTTGAGATATGAGAACTAATGTAATAGGTAAGAAATGAGGGGATTGTCAATGTACGTAGGACAAAATTGTCTGTAATGATAATTCAGGACAGCTAAGATGAAACTACCAAGGGCCTCACCAAAATGTTAATAATAATTCATAAAATTATAACAATCAATCTTTCCAGAATGGATCTATGCACAAAGCAATCCTGTGTTAAAAAGGTTAGTTATACAATAAGTAAACTATTCTAAAACTGACATTTTAACTTAATTTCAGCATTAGCAGAAAATTCAGAGAAAACAATTAAACAAAAATAAAACATGTTTATAAGCTCAAAGGCAAGGTACATTATCACATGCTCTTGATATATTTGCAGTTGCATGTATTTATATATGTGAAAATGTAGACTGAGGAGAGGGCTTATTTGGAAAAGTACTTTCTGTGCAAAAATTAGGATCTGATTGTATCTGCAGTACCTTCACAAAAGCAGGACAGAGTGGCATGTACCTGTAAACTAAATGTTAAGTGGGCTGAAACAGAAGCATTACTGTAGTTTACTAGCCAGAAAGTCTAGACACTTGAGCTCCAGGCTCAGTGAAAGAAGCTATGTTAACATTTTATGTGTGAGTGGTTGAGGAAGCCCTTACACACACACACACACACACACACACACACACACACACACACACACACACAGAATTACATATTCATATGTACTACAGGTTTATATCCACTTTTTAATGAAAAATATGATTGAAACATAAGGAAAGTCTATCATATTTCATCTATATTTTATTTATTGTCAGAAAATATGTCTATAAGATAAATGTAAGCACAGAAATAAAATAATTCACTTTGTATTTTAGTGAATTTGTATTTTAGTAAATGCAGCTTATTTGAAATTGCAAAAAAGGATTCATTGGGGAATTCATGTCCACATAACATGAGATAATATTGAACAACTTTTTCCTGGATATTATATTCAAGATATAATACTAGAAACTGTAGCAATATATGCAACTCTATTAAATCCAACATCTGAAACCTAATTTAAGGAAATATTTTTGGAACAAAACAGAAAATATATGAGTATACTGTTAGTTTTTTCTTTCTTTCTAAATTTTTTTGTCTTAACATGTCTATAGAGATACATAGATGTTAATTCTATGTTTGTGTAGAACTCAGAAATATCAGGGAGAAATGGAGAAAAAATATTAGGATCTCAACAAATGAATTTGGTAATCTAGAAAATACATAAAATTGTGAATATTCAAGAGCACTGTCTTAGAATGGTCAGAGAGAGGGAGAAGAGGAAGGAAAGAAAAAGTAAAGTATGATGATTAGGATGAAAATGGGAAGGACAAGCAAACTGAGGGAAGAGAACGGTAGGAAAGAAGAAGTCCAAAAGAGGGTGACCGGCCCTAGACATCAATCATAATGAGAAACATTTATCAATCAAGAATAAATATTAAAGGGGATTTTTGATAAACTGAATAGGAAGAAGTACTCAACAAAAAACGTAACTAAATCGGTCACGAATATGCAAGTAACAAGTAACTGCAAAACAGAAATATTTCACTCTATTAATAAAAAAATTTCATGTTGAAAGATGCCAAGCTAAAGTAGGCTACATACTAAGAAAATATTAATCCTACTTAAATAGGAATCAACTTAATTACAATCAGAAGACAGGGATTGAATATAAGGTATATCAGAATCTGTTGTAGAGTTTAGATGAATAATTTTGCTTTTTAGCTTTTTCAGTGTTTATAATCAAGGCATTGTTACCGGGTATTGACCCTCAAAACGTTAAAGTCAGCATTAAGATATATTCATTCTATTTGTAACTATTGATGGAGGACAAACTAAGCTCAGGATTTAAGTTTTTAAAAATTGGGATCAGAAAATTCTTATACAAGAAAGAGTGGAGAACAATAATGAACAAAAAGAAAATAAATTGGGGGCTGAAGAGATGGCTCATTGATGAAGAGTACACCCAGAGGATCTGAATCCAATTTTCAATTCAGAACTTACATATTTATTCACAACCATCGCTAACTCCAGTCTTAGGGGAGCCAAGAATACCAAGCACACTTCTGGTCAACAAATGCACATGCAGACAAAGCACTCAAACATTTGAAAGAATTTTTAAAATGTTAAAAAAATATACATAACTGGAAATCAGTAGGTAAATTAAACATGTCTAAGAAGAAAGATTGTATACAATTATTCCTATGGAAAATATTAATTAAGATCTAATGAGTTATACTACTCTAGCTTTCCTTTTATTTACATTAGAGTAAAGCTCTGTATACACAGTGCATTCCATAAAAATTGAAAGAAAACTGAAAACCCCTGTAACAATTTAATACTCTGATATATCACTTAAGTCAAGTAATTATTTTGTATGCCAACGTATTTTACACTGTGTAGTATTAACTTTGATAATGTTATCATCTATTCTAATAATAACTAAAAAACTAGAGGATCATTTTTGGGTGTGTTATGTGAAATAATGAAGAGTGCAGAAGCACAAATTTATTTATTAAGTATGAATTGCTATTATACTGGTGTTCAGTATCTGAATATAAAAGTCCAATATGGCCATGAATATCTTTAAAACATGCTCATAATAAATCAAGTTTAAGGAAAAAAAAAGTAGGCACAGATTAGTATAGTGTTTACAGAGAATTCTCCCTGTACACAATGTTATTAATTTAATGAATTTTAAACTGGATATTTAAAGCCAAACACAAAAAAAATATGCAGTGTACTAGATAGGCATATACCTGCGAGTGGTCATGGATGAGGAGTCATGCTCACTTCTTATAAAATCACTGCTTAGTGTTTGAAATTCTGTGCAACTAGTTTATTAGAAACATTTGCAATATTATATTCTATTCGCATTTGTTCAGGCATTCTGTTCATTATTTTATGATTCAATATAAAATATGCATATTTGATAGATGATTTTATCTTAAAAATAATTTAAAATATGTCTTGGATATATTTTTCAAAAATATTATATCCATTTGATTTATGATTATATATATATATATATATATATTACAATAATTCTTGTGTTTTCCATTTCTGAATTATATTTGTATGTTTTCCTTACGAATAAATTTGGATGGGCAATTTGAATATCTCTAAACCAAATTCTTTGACTCTTCAGAGAGTATAATGTCTTCCCTGAAATCCTCACTATAGCTACACTGAAATTTAAATGAAAGCTGCACCTATATTTATTTGAACAATTATGATTAGATGGTAATTTGATACTGTATTTACTCAGACACTTAAAAGTAGTAGGTTTACTCTGGAGCCTAGATTAATGGAGGTTCCATTCCACATTATAGAAGCATATTTGTTGAGTGAACGGAAGTTTAACAGAAAGCCACAACTGGTCAGAGTGCACAGCACATATAGTTGGGTGTGATCAGTCATGTGACATTTGGATTAAACTTTTCTCAAGGTTCCTTATACAAGGGAAAGTGAGAATAAAGATTTCAAGTGTCATGTGCAGGAGGACTTGGAACTTGTTTAGATATGATAGGGTCATCTATCATGTGTTTTTTTGCAGAAAGCCTGTACAAGATATAGCCAGTCAAAATATCAGCTTGGGTTAAGAAGGAGAACAAGTTCCATACCTAACTGAGAGTCACTAGCAACTGATGCTTGAGTCATTTTCAGATTTTGAGTCATTTCTGCTTAGAGATGAGAACCTGACAAGTAGCCTATGCTCTAGTGGATGTTTTCGCTCATGTCCATTTTGGCAGCACAGATTGGGCACATTGGGTTATAAACCATAGAGGACATTAAGTTGGGAGTAATAATGTGGCAATTTTATAAACATAGAAGATATATGTTTAATAGAATTAACCATTTGAGATCATGATGTTTTATGATATCCAACCTTCTTCAACTTTTAATGAAGGGTATATAAATAACCATGCATTAAAACACAGTGCTTTGACACTTTATGTAATGGTTAACAACATTTTTAGGGGCTAGACGCATTATCACAGTGATTAAAGCTCTGCTTCTTTTCCAGAGAAACATTGCTCAATTTTAAACATACACGGCAACTCACAGCCATCTGTAACTCCAGTTACAATAGATACTATAAGCTTTCTGGCTTTTATAGGTAGCATATAGTGCTATAAAGTGTACAGATAGATATGTATGAAAATTACCCATTCACATAAAATAGTAAAAGAAAATTTATAAAGACAAAATGATATTTTCATATATAGTTCAGTAAATTTGAAAAAAAATTTGAACTTTTTATGCCATGTTTATTTACTGTAACATTGTACTTTAATTTTGCCTATTAACTAAAGTTCAAGGCAATTCAATTATTTTCTTTACAAACTATATTTTTTATTGTATATTTAACATGCTATAACTATTTCTTAAATAGATTGCAAGTTCACATGACTTCAGTTGCCATGTTCATGTTCTTTATTTAGTTACATTTAAATTAATTAAAAATTTTATTTAGTGGCCAATGTGATGACTGAGCTGAAAAAGAGTGCTTGTGTCTAAATCAGTCTCTAGAATCTACATGCTGGAAATAGAGAAATACTCCTAAAAGTTATCTTCTGACTTCCAAACACTGCAGTATCAACCTTGCTCACATTTAAATAAAACCAAAATTATTAGAATTAATAAAGTTATCTAAAACTTAATATATAAACATGATAAGTTATTTTGTGTTATTTAAATTTTTATTTTGTGGTAGAAGTTAATGTTAGAGAATTATAATTTAAAATAAACAGAAATATATCTCTAGTCAATTACACTTGCTAATACTATTAGATTACTCTTAGAATTTTACTTATCCACATGGGTTTCTGGCATTGTCATTAATTTATACCACTTACTTTTTCTAATAGTTTGATATAAATATATAAAGGACATGTCTAACTCAGTGTTTCTCTATCCAGAACTCTTATTTGAGTATTACACAATGCACTCAGTTACACTCTAGTCTAGAATTTTATTATTATTTCACAGTATGATTTCCAGTTAAGCAGTTTGTTCAAGTAAATAAGAACTTATTCTTCCATCTTCTTTCTGTATTTCACAGATGCTAATCTGTACCAACAAACATTGCACAGTCTTATGCTGCTTATGATGAAAGGAATTTATGATTATTATAATAATTTGCAATTTTAAACAACCACCACACCAAAACAAAAACAAAAAATAGAACATGAATCTTAATTCAGATTTATTTATTTAGTAGTATAGGTGTTTTCATTGTAACAAAGTACGATTCTACTGTATTACACTTAAAAATTATAACAAATTGAAGGCATTCTTTCAAGCCTTATGAAATCTTAAAGATGGTATAATATTTAATAATTTTAAAACTATACAACCATTGTACAATTTTATTTTTCTGTCCTTAAAAATTGAGAAAATTTTAAGAATGTTCATATTTATAAAATCTTGTTTTAAGGGGAAGAACATGTTTCAGATGAAAGCTTAACAGATTTTATATATATTATATAATATATTTACATATATTAAATATATATTTATATATTATATATATAATTGCAGGAAAATTTTATATATTTATAGGATATATATATGTGTTTGTGTGTATATATATATATATATATATATATATATATGTACTTATACCTCCTCCTTCACATTGAGCTGTGAGAAAATTATTTGTTTCTCACATATGCAGAAACACAATAATAAGAAATAAAACTAAAAATTATATATTTAAAACCAGTAAGTTTTCTCAGTATAAGCTCTTGCCATGTAAGCCCAATGATCTCAATTCACTGTTCAGAACCTATGTAAAGATGGAGAAGGTTATCTGTCACGCACTGGTAATTATACACACACATGCACACACACACAAACACATACACACACAAATACACACACACAAACACACACAACACAGAGACAGACAGACAAAGAGATAGAGACACAGAGAAATTTTTTAAAATTGCAGCAGATGATACCTAAGAAATGCTGGCTAAAGCTGATCTCTTCCTTCACAAAGAGACAGACAAAAGTACATCTCTCCCAAACTGAAAATATAGATATGCACATACACTTAGCGCAGGCATACACACATCAGAAAACTGTTGTGCATAGCCCTGGGGCTGTTTGTATTCTGCTAATTCTGCCCTCCTGGGAGGGGCTTCAGACAAGGAATGAGTTACACATGTGACTTCTTGTGAACCAATCCCCTAGTGAATAAAGGAAAGAATCACTGGCGGGGTTGGAGAGGGGAAGAGAGGAAGAGGAGGAGAAGAGAGAGGGTCCTTTTGGAATGGGAACAGCAGAAGGGGAGAGATTTAGCTTCTGGAGTTTCTTGGTATCATGACAGATTCTCATGGATTTGCCTCCAGAGGATTTAGATCTAATTAGGCTTATAAGATTAGGGTTTTAGTTGTTGCGCCCAGAGATTGAGTTATTGTTTGTGTTGAGTTTTCCTTCACACGGAGGCTCTTCTGGGTTCAAGAGAGAAAGGTAGGACAGCAAAGTGTGGGTTTGCCCGATGTGCACCACTAAGGTCATGGGGAATTTGAAGCATAGGGCTGGTGTGGTAGTGACCCGCCAGTGGGAACCTAGTGAGCTGGATAGAGAGATCTTGGAGCTCTGAGTCAGAGCACCACTAGATAAAAGCAGGTTGGCCATTGCTGGCCAGTGCATGGTCAACCAATCATATGGGGATAAGATAACCAGGTTTTAGTGAGGGTACTTGCTGCAACATTCTTTCTTTTTTAATGTTTCCCACAACAGAAAACTATGTCATATTTCTATACAATTCTTTGTTTCTCCTATGGGTTCACATGTTTCCTTTAAACTTCTGTGAAATAATTTAAAGTTTCATGGAAATTTACAAAAAGAGCAACATAAAACACTGTGATATTTCTCAAGTTATATCAAAATTGACTGCAGGATTTTTGGCATGCCCAACATTTTCATGTTTGACTTCTATGAAGAAGAGCAACTTTGCCTGTCACTACCATAAATATAAAGAATCAAATTAAAGTCAATATTTCCAAACTGCTATTATCTAAGCCACAATTTACTTTATGATCAGGCTTATACAATATCCATAAATTGACAGGCTATCTAGAGTCTTTTGAGACCTTATTTGACTTTGATATATTTTATTAATTACAGAGCAATTGTTTGATGACAGCTGGCTTGAATTGTATTTATCAAATATTTCCTTATTATTGGAGTACAAAATATGCTGTAATATAGCATATTTTAAAACTGTAACATCTAATCAGTTTGCCTACAAGCTCTCTTTTTCTCACTAGTATGAATTTGAACATTTATTTAAATATTGACAGAATAACCTGAAGAAATTGGTTTTATCCATGTTTCTCTACTGTAGTTCCAAGTTTCTCTTTATAATTCAAAGTGTTGTGGACTACTATGCTTTGTTGACATCTATAGTTGTTGATGATATGAGTTTAAACTAATCATCTAATGACTTCCAACTGTATTTTACAGGAAAGAGATAAGATTTGAAAAAGTGAAGATGAAATGGGGGAGGGTGACTGCATGGGTAGAATATTAAACTTACCAAAATATAATGAAAACTGGTACTCTTAAGATTTTTAAAGATAGCATCAACAAACATATTTAAGTCACTGTATTATTCTTTCAGGTGTTATTCAGTCATTGTGTTCTGTAGAAGAGGCAGGCTTTGAACACAGAAAGAACTATCTGCCTCTCATTACAAAAGTCTAGGATGAATGATTAAATTTATGCTTGAAGAGAACTAGCATTAGACAAATCCAGCATTTTCAGAGTTAACGAAGATTATCTGTATTATCTAACCTTTTATTTAAAAATGGGAAAAATGCAGGAAAACAGCCATTTCCATATATAAAGAGAATATCTCCTGAATATTTTAAGTAAAATATTATTTCTGATAAAATTTAATGTAACATATTACATGGGAAATTTTATCAAAGCCATTTGCACTTTGTGAGTCAATTCAAAAACCTATAATCCTTGGATTGCAAAACATCAATATAGGCTTGTTACATGTTACTTGTTAGGATGTTTCTTGTGAATTTCAGTGCCTTCTTGATGAATCTGAGAATTATTTTATGAAATAGATTTCATGTAAAAAGAGAGCACTCTATGTCCAAATAAATTATGATTGAGCCCAGTTTAATTTTTCTGGGGTTACATATGAATGGGAAATGCTTTAGCATTTTTATGAGGTCATAACATGTCAGTTCTTGAATAATGACTATGAATAAATATTCTTTTCACAGAATTTTAATCATTTTACTTTTTGCTTCAAAGACAGGCCTTTGGTAATACACAAGCACTTATTAGAATTTTTTCATTGTTAAAAATAATTTACAGTTTATTATTTAATTGAAAATATGTATTTTCATCATTCTAATACTAAAAATTAAATTATCTCTTCACTACCATCTTACAATGAATTTCTATAGTCCTTATATAATAAAAGAAATTCAATATGGTCTACACAACAGATAAGACAATAATGTGACGGTGTTACTCTGTCATGTTTGTGTAAAATGAATGTTGTTTTAGAATTAGAACTTCTATGCTGGAAATGGTGTGCTGGGCGGAAGTGTCAATGTGATCTGGTGTAAAAAACAATTCTATGACATTAAAACTGAAAACAATCTTTATTATTATTATTATCTCATATATTACAATCTGCCATAGTTTCCTCTCTGTCCCCTCTCCTTCCCATAAGATGTATCTCAGATGCAGAATCAACTGCTGTACAAACAGTTTTTCAAAGACCTTGAAACCTAATTTTAAAATCCATATGAGTTGGAAAATAGTATTTGAAGTTAGAAATAAGAACAAAGCTAAAGAATATAGTTGAAAAACATGAAAAAGTTTTAGTGTGAAATATTTCAAGGAGGTATTAAAAGAAATAAACATTTCTTCTTAGGTAAATGGTCTATTTACCTTCTTTATCAACCATTCACCTAATTATATTTATTTTTCTTCATTGTATTGAAAATAGATGTTTTTTTATAAAATATATTCCCACCACCTCCTCAAAGACCTTATGTCAGTTCCATTCCATCTGAATCCACATCCCATTTCTTTGTAAAAGAATATAAAGATATTTAAATGATGATGATGATGATGATGATAATGATGATGAAGAAGAAATAAGATAAAGCAAAAACAAAGAATAGAACAAAAGAAATAAAAGAAAAAGTGCAAACCAAAGATCATGGAACATACATTTGGTACAAAGACACATATGCTTGTGTGCACAAAAATATAAAATGTAAAACCAGAACCATAATTCAAAGGCAAAATAAATATAAGATTAAAAAATGCCCAGTCAATAACTCATGAGAAAAAGAAACTCTAAAAGTGTCATTGAGTTGCTTTTGTGCTGGCTATGTCATGTGGTCTGCCCTTAAGTTTTAATTGTGTTTCCAATGAGACTCCATCAGAGAGAACTGACTTTTTATTTTGAGTGGTACTCCATTGAGTATATCATTTCCATTCTCTCAGTGCTGGGATTCTGGGATTCCATTTGGTGCAGATCCCTGCAGGCCCTGTGCATGCTCTCACAGTCCCTGTGAGTTCACAAGACTGCCAATCCTGCTGCAGTTAGAGGGTCTTGCCTCCTTAGTGTCTACCATTCTCCCTGGCCTGTCTCATCTTTCTACCCCGTTTTCCACACAGCTCCCTAAATTCTGAGGGGATGAATCTGATGAGAGATAATTCACTTATGACTAAGTGTTCCTTGGTCACTCACTCTGTCTGGCTGTTGGTCTCTCTATTTCTTCGTATCTACTGAAGGAGGGAGTTCCTTCTATGATGGCTGAGTAGAAACTTATTTATGAGTATAGAAAAATGACTTTATGACTCATTTCACGGCTACGTTCCTTTATCAGAATGGTATCATTTAGTTTTCCCCTAGGTCCCTGTGTTATTTGAGCTCCAGTTCTTGACACTAATGTCAGGAATGGGTTCAATCTCATGGAGTGGGCCTTAAATACAACCAGTAACCACTTCTTACTTACGCAGCTTAGTGCTACTATTGTTACAGTGCAGGCAGGCCATCATTGTAGGTTAAAGAATTTGTGCCTTGGTTGGTGTTTTCCTTTGATGTGATGCAGAAGATCTTACAGTACAAGTCTCTAGGCCTATGATCAGTGTTGACAAATTAATATGGAAGAACAGAAAGAGCCTGGGCTCTGGGTTTTTCAAGAGGACCACGTGTTCTGTCATTCAAGAGCCCTTCAAACATTTCCTGATATTCCATTGTTCTGCTTTCACAGAAAGCTCCATGTCATTCCCTTTACAGATAATTATTAGAAAAATTATCTAGGATCACCTGAAAAACATAGGGTTAAATCTGTAGAGTTATTTGGATTATTTTGGTCAGTCAATTAATTTTAGCTTCTTCAGTTTAACTTTAAAGCATGATCATGACTCTTCCATTTGGCATTTTTCTGTTTTCCCCCATGAGGAATACTGTTAATTGTATTCCTCAATTAATAACTCTTACCCTTGAAGTTTTATTTTACAGTTACTGTCCTTTACACAAATTCTCCATTTCATCAACTACTGGAAAGTTACTCTTTAGTAACATCACTGCCTTTTTCTAATTTTCTTTCTAGGCAGTGTTCCAGGGTTAATCTACTTCTACAATTTCCAATATCATGTTCATGCATTGGTTCTGGATGGTAGCTCTTACTGGATGAATTTCAAACTGGACTGGAAATGCAGCCTTGAGGGCCGAGACAAGATCACATATTCAATACATACCAAATTGAATTTTAACAGCTCTCAAAAATGGAAACTTCTCTTGAATGACTTGTATTTGCTTGCTTTCTCATGCTTTTAATTTCTTTAAATAAAAATATTCAATAATTTTAATTCATTTTCTTTTCATCAATGTGAACTTCATTATTTCTTGCTCTGAAGTCTATTAACATCCAGATTGCTGTTCAGAGGCCAGATCTACACTGATGGTAAGCCTTTACAGTATTCCAAGCAATACTGTCTAATAGGGCATTAAATACTTGAAATTATAGTTTGAATATGTTCCAAAAATTTAAGGTAGGACTTTAATTTGCTCTGAAAGACTTCTGAGATAAGGCATGGAACAGGTAGTTAGACCATGAAGGAAAACTATTCATGAGCTCTATCTCTAGAACTCGTTAGGTGACAGCAGAGTCGGTTCTTTATCTAAAGCTCTCTGCAACTCTTATTTTCACTCACATGCCAGTCCTTGTCTTCTAACTTCCATATTGTGGTGGTTTGAATAAAAATGCCCCCCCAAACCCTTATAGGAACTGGTACTATTAGGAGGTGTGGCCTTGTTAGGGTAGGTATGTTTTTGCTGGAGAAAGTGTATCACTAGTGAGTGGGCATTGACGTCTCAGAAGCTCTAGCCAGGCCTAGTAGCTCATTGTTAACTTTTTGATGCCTGGCAGATATAAAATTCTTAGCTCCTTCTGCAGTCCCTCTGAAATGTGAGCCAGCTCTAATTAATATTTTCCTTTATAAGAGTTATAATGGTTATGGTATCTCTTCACAGCAATAAACCCATAAAAAATCCTGGGGTGTAATGGTATTCCTAGGACATAAAACCAAACCTTTGATACATAATATGTTTCCTTAGATTATAAATTACTAAATTTGCAATATATTATTACAGCATCATACTAAAAAATATAGTATGATTTTAATAATCTCATGTGCAAACTCATACACAATAATTATTTCATATTAATAAATGAATCATATCAATTTCCCAACATTCTATCAACTTATTACTTATTTCCACTTTGGTTCCTTTTTATGTGTTTGTACCACCACCTCTTAGCCTGTACCTTTTTTTTCCCAGGTCTTGAACCATAAATTACCCTCAAGAAGTCATTCAGAAAATGTCTCTTGTTTTAAAAATTGCTTAGTTAATGTTAATTTTTTTCTTTAAACAGCCAACAGGCATGTTAGGATTTTGATACTTTTAAATTATCTGTTTAAATCTATGGTACTTCACTTGAATTGATATCAGGAAAGATGCCTTCTCTGAGACAGTTTTCTTTATTCGGGGATAATAAGGACTATATAAATCTTTGGGAGTGGATAGGGAGTTTAAGGGGAGTGTCCATTATTGGCTTGGGCTGAGGTGCAGGGAATGCTTCGTGTATATGAAAAGGAATTACAGGTGCTTGCTGGACATGTTCTTAGAGGAGAAAGTAAGTTAAACCTGTAATTTTCCCATCAGGCTGTGTGACAACTTCAAGGAGGGCAGAGATGGGGATCACAAGGATTAGTGCACCATGGCATCCAGGCTCAGAACAGGGAGGGACCAATCATCACGGCTGTCAGTTTCAAGATGAGATTTTTGGGGTTTAGACACGACTCAACCTCATTGTTGGTCCATGCCTGGTCACACAGTTCACTTTACTCCACACTATGTGCCTACAAATTTGGATAGTTTTACGGTACTCCTTTTTTAAAATTATCATTTAATATCCCATATAATAAATGGTTAATTGAAATGATATAAAGCTTTAATAAATATATAGAGATAATTATAAAATTTAATGAAAATAACTTTTTCATTCCTTAGAATTTAGGAAAGAGCTACATGGAGATAAAAGCAAAGAGACATCTAAATGGGGAAATAGACTGATGACAAGAATACCTCATAATCAAAAAGGTACTGTAATTCTACTATTTTGCTTACTGTGAGTGTGTGTTTGTATGTGCATGTGTATGTGAAAATTTTCAATAATATATAATATTAGATTTAAGAAAAAATATAGTATTAAGTGAAATACCATAGAATTCGAATAAAATATTTAAATGACTTAAATTGTTATCCTGCCTATTGACTACTTTAAAGAAAGAAATAAACTAAATTTGTATGCTGAAATCATGAAGAAATCTCTTTATTTGGCACAAAAAACAACAAATACACTTTGGAAGATGCAGCTATGGGTACTTATAAAACAAGAGTGAAAACCAAAAGAGTTGGAGGAAAACAATATAAATTAGTGAGGAAAAGGGGAAGAGAAAATTTACAGAATACATGTAACCACAAAGCAGAATGAAGGCTATTAATTTTAAAGAGGAAGGGCAATGAAAGCAGTGGGAAGGAACCTGAAAATATAACATACATATATAAGAAATCCATAATGAAATATATAACTTGAAAGTCTACTAGAAATGTCCTGTTTCACAATTACCAAAAAGAATGGGAAAGCAAAGCTGACATGTTTTGTTTAACTTTCCTTTAGTAAGATATTGCTCTGCTTGATTTTGTTTAACATAGCTTTTGTTAAATTTATTAGATCCTGGAAGCTTTTTGTTTCCTGAGTTATATAAAGGCATACTATTTATAATATAATAAAATAAAACAACTAATATGATATAATCGTATAATAATAAAATTAAGACTCTCTAAATAGATTCTAAACGATGTATTTTTTGTTAATATCTTCAATAGATTTATTCACAAGAAAGAAAACGTTGAAATATGTAATGTAATCACTATGACTACAAACAAGAATCATGATCAGCTAAAATCAATGAAATGTCTAACTCTTCTATAATTCCCTGTAGCACCGGAAACTAAAGCTGGAATATTTTTCCACTATCTGCCTTATAGAAAGATTTCTGTCCTTACTATTATTACCATTTACACTGTGCTGGATATCCAGCTTCATGGACTTTTCTAGAGAAAAAGGCATCATAACATGGATAACTGGCACACCATAATTTTAGATAGATACAGAATGACTATGTCATCATTCTCATAAATATTCATAGAAATTTCTTTTAAAATCCGCAGTACAGACTCAATAAGCTATCTGCTTGAAGACCCCATGCCAGTCTCTTTATTAATGTTTGTGTTGCTTTGCTAGGCAAACTTCTGTCTGATTATTATTTTTCCTTCAAAGATTATTAGTTTTTCTTAAATATATGCATGAAACACATTTTTTTGAATAAAAATTATGTGCTTATTTACAACATCTTGATTGAATGGGCTAAAGGATGATAGGCTTATTGTTTCACCAAACATAGATTAGTGATTACATAAAATAATATCCATTAAAAATATCTATTTATTTTTCTGTTTTTTAAAAAAAAATATTTTATATGTGACATACTTTTAAATATTTATAAAATTATCACAACAATAAGTCATGACCCAACAAAATTTTCTATCATTTAGTTGACTGATTTAAATTTTCTTTTTCTTTTTTTTTTTTTCTGCTTTGGTAATTTTCTTTATTAAACTTTGGTGACTTCCTAATACTAATTTTCTTTTTCTTTTCTTTTCTTTTTTTTTTTTTTTAAGCTTTGTAACCTGTCTCTCTCTCTCTCTTTTTTTTTTTTTTTTTTGATACTTTATTTACATTTCCAATGTTTCGCCTTTTCTAGGTCTCCTCTTGGAAACCCCCTATCCCCTCCACCTCCCCGCCTCTATGAGGGAATTCCACCTCCCACACACCTGCCCACCCCTTCCCATATTCCCACCTTGACACTCCCCTTTACTGGGGCCTCTAACATCCTCAGGCCCAAGGGTCTCTCCTCTCCCTGATGTCCAACGAGGCCCTCCTCTGCCACATATGTGGTCCTAACCATGGGTCCCTCGATGTGTATTCTTTGGTTGGTGGTCCAAACTCCAGGACAACTGGGGTGGGGGGGCGTGTCAGCCCTTTGATGCTGTTGTTCCCTCCATGGGGCTGCAAACTCCCTCAGCTCCTTCAGTCCTTTCTCCACTTCCTCTATCTGGGACCTCACTCTCAATCCAGCAGTTACTGTAAAGTGAAACTTGGGCATTCTGAACTTTTGGGCTAATATCTGCTCATCAATGAGTACATACCATGTTCGTTCTTTTGTGACTGAGTTACTTCGCTCAGGATGATATTTTCAATATGAGCTTAAACATTAAAAAAATGACTTAATCCATTCTTCTTTTCAATATGACCAAAATTTGTATGTTTCTCTAATCAAACTAAATTGGTAAAATATATACTTTATGAATCATAAAACTTCCACTTTTCAGAAGAGGGAGATAAGTATGTCAACATTTAATATAACAATCTCTCAAGTAATGAAGGTATTTTACTGAGAGTCTATGAAATGAATCTGTGTCTTTCAAGTCATCTAAAGCCTCCACACTACAGAGCCTTGTTCCTTGGTTAGGGCTATTAGGTTTACTTCTTCATGAAATTGCCTAGTATAATTAAATAATGCTGTCTTTTTGTAATTTACCCATAAGGATTGATGCTTTATGAATGCTTCTATGAGACTTTGTTTGCTTGTATTTTTTAAGGCCCGATCAAATTCTAAACTACATTTGATATAAGAAAGAAATACTAAAAAATTTGCATTTTAATTTTAATTCTCATTAGTATGTATTTAGTTACTATTTCGACGTACTAAAATTTTGCCCAATGACAATCTTTTCAGGGATGAAAGATTGTTTTCCAATAATTACCACTTTCACCCCTGTCTTCAGACTTATGACAAATCTCTGCACAGTGAAGCTGGATATATTTTAATCCTATAGACAATTTTGGTACATGTACAAGTAAATGTGAGTTTTATAGAATATTTATTAAAATATACTTTTATGTGTAGCATTTAAGTAATTATAAAACATGATTTCCAAGGTAGCATTTATGTTACCACAACTGTTTTAATATATCATATCTAATACCTCACCCAGAATGCACTCATAGTTCTCTAAGTGCATGTATATTAGAGATAATTAAATGTTCACGGCAAAGTCTTGAAGACAATGACTATTTATAGAGGAATTTTAATCCAGCAACATGGCTACTCTGATCACATCCTAAGACCTTCTAAATCTGTGTGATCTGGCTGGAATATAGATATTCCCTTACTATATACACTTTAATCACAAACAATGAAGGTAATGCTATCCTGTAGAAGGAAACAGCCGTGCTTGAAAGTGATGTCTAATTGAGAATCAGAGGAATATTTGACAGAATAGGATATGTTCAACTATCATTGAAAACAGAGAGGAAAGAGAGGCAACGTAAGAGGGAACCATGCTGAAGAAGAGAGAGTGAAGGCGGTCTTACTGTGACAGTTGCATAGAGAGCAGTTGTAGAGAGACCACAGATTAACACAGAACAAGCCAGGGAAAGAGAAGGAACTAGAAGTTAAGGACAGATTTCCAAAGTTAGTATGAGGACAAGCAGAGAAATTCAGTCAGAACTCAAGAGAGAATCCAGATTGAATCAGTCAGCTTGGAGAAGGGTTTGAGCCAGAACCATTGAGTTTAATCAGCCAGCCTGAGAACAGAAAGTACTAGGAAGGGTGAACTTATTCAGCAGCAAATCTCAGAGCCTGAAAACATTCAAGGCATATATAAGATGTTACAGAGCCTAAAAGCTTCCAGGACTAGGCCTACATTAGCAGACTGAAGCAGGAAGCCTCTGCAGCAACAATAATATCTAGTGGATAAGATACTTTTACAACTAATGTATAAATGTGTAGTTAAATAATTATAACATTGTAAATTTCATTGAAATAATAAGCTATAAAGGTCAGTGCCAGTTTTTCCTCAGAAACAGTTATCAAGAAGGGGACATAGGAGACCAAGGAAATCTATCGCCTTGATTACTTTTGTTTATTCTTTTTTTTCATTTCATTTATTGTCTCTTTCTCTGTATGTCCGTGCATGCATGCATATTAGTGCACATGCATGTGTGTGTATGTGTTTGAATGTGAGTGTGAGTGTGTGTGTGTGTGTTTGTGAATACATGTGTGAAGTGTGTGTATGGGAGGCATGTATGCCACAGCTCAGTTTTAGAGAACATAAGACAAGTTTCAGGAGTCATTGCTGTCTTTCCATTCTTGGTCTGAGGAATCAAACTCAGATTATCAGACTTCTGCAACATGAACGTGCTGATCCATTTTAGAGTCCCTGTATTTAATTGTTTATTTATTTTGAACAGTTAATATTCACATATTTATGTTGCTTTTATTACCCTCATCTTCCACTCTGGTCATGCAACCAATTCCTGTGCTTGTTCCCTTCTCTCCCACAACTTCCTGTCTGCTTTCATGTCACCTGTATCCTACTGTGCCTTATACTTCATTTTTTCCAAATGTGCTGTCATTATTGGTTTCATAGAATATACCCACATTAAAACCTATGTATCCATTTACATACAAACACTGTAATCTAAGTATTGCATATGATAGAAAACATAAACTTTTGGTTTTATGAGTCTTGGTTTGCACAAGCAGTATATTTTCCACATCTATCAATTGTTCCTGGAAATTTATCAACAAATGTTCTATTTTATCATAGTTTTACTAAGTCAGTTTAAATGTTTTATATTATTTCAGTATGTGTTGACTTGCATGCCTATGTGTTTATGTGACTTTCACAAGCCTTCAGTAAGATGACTAAACAAAAGCAAGAAGGCAGCTTAGTCCAAAACTATGCACTAGACAGGGCTGCATCAAAGCTCTGGAGTCTGATCTTCAATAGTTTATTTTAGGTATATTTAAGCACTCAGCACACTTGGGTCAAAACTTTTCTAGTGTTACCTAATTCAATTTTGTTCTTGCAATAAAGCATTCAAAAATTCCTTAAAGAAAAAGGTACATAAATATGGATCAGATATGACTAAATTGAAATTCATTGTAAAGTTTATGAAGTTAGACTGCATAGATTGAATGAGGAAATCAAGCTCATTGTAATGATTTTGGGAGGATCCTGTGCCAGCAAAGTCTCTAGCCACATAATAGAACACAAATCACCAGGGTAGAAAACACATCATCCACCCTTCTGGTTGGATAACACATACTATAGTCCTTCCCTTCAGGGAATAATTATGTGTACTTAACATTCCAAGTTCCCATTATAAGTTAGTTTCCAACCAGTGGGTCATAAGCCCTTTGGGAGTTGGATAACCATTTCACAGGGGTCACCTAAGACCAACAGAGATATCAGATATTTACATTAAAATTTGTGACAGTAGCAACATTATTGTTTTGAAGTAACAACAAAAATAATTTTATGCTTGAGATTCACCACAAAGTGTGGAATTGTACTAAATTATCACAACATTATGAAGAATGAAAATCCCTGCTGCCATGCTGATTTGGGAGCAGAAAGTCGTGGATACCTTCTACATATGTGAATATCTGTGTTATAGTTTTAAGTCAACTTGACACAGAGTAGAATCATTTTGAAAGAGGGAACCTCAACTGAGAAAATTACACCGACAGTTGTTATGATGAGGGAGGCCTAAAACTTTGATTTACTGTGATAATCTATGCTGGCTAATTAGATCTGAGATGTTAGCTGTGGTTAAAATGAGACCAGAATCACCAAGGTAAAATCTTCTGAGTAGTGTTTACATGGATTCAGCCCCCAAAAGCTGTATCCCATATCCTGCCAAAATTATAGGTCTTATACTGGCAACTGAATGTGGTAATGTGCAAGACATTTCCAGGTTACATTGGTTTTGAAAGCCTAAGGGGTCATGGAGAGCAACAGGCTTGACCCTATAAGAAGCCATTTATAAAGCTGCATCCTCAGGATCAGGAAAAACTCAAGGAGTATATGGGTCATGGGAAGAAGTTCAGGCTTGGCTCTGTGTGACATGATTAGAATACGTAACATAGGAGAGGCTATTGGTGAAAAGCCCTTTCCTCTACAAGTTGTTTTGGGTCATGTTTTAGCTCAGTAATGGAAACCCTAACACATCATGTGCACCTCACTGTAGGAACTCATGGAACCGAGAGTTATCATATTCTTTTGGAGCTTCATTTACAGGCTATAGTGTACTGGGAGGATGGGGAGCAGGGACTGGAATTGGGTCCTCTATAAAAGCTGCAGAGGCTCTTAACCACTGGGCTATTCTTTTAGTTCCTCAAGACACTTAAAATATGTTACTGAGTGCGGACTAACTATGGGTTTGCTTTTACAAACATGGATAGCATTCTTCAGAGATGCCTGACTGTATTTCAGAAGGTCAAGTATGGGCAATGAAAAAGGACTCAAGGACCTAACAACAAACAACTTATATGTAAAATAAATTTGACAATTTCCACCTAAACATACAAAAGACAGTTCCCAATTTAATTCTACATGTTCATGTAGTGGCATTGACATATTTGTACTTTCAAACATAAAGCCAACTCACAATTTGTTTCTGACTCTGAAGAGGTTTAATTTTCTAAATTATCCTCACTATTTCTATTATAAGATCTAATCAACTACCTTCATTATTTCATTTGTATAATATTAAATAATAATACAGTTTGATTTTATGCACCTCACTAAAACTTAATAAATGTTTAAATTATAAAAGGAGTGATCTTAGTAAACTATATTCATAATGAACATTAAGTGATCATATTTTACTGTTTCATTTTTTTATTAAATGATATAATTTTGATATGGCATTTTTATAAAATGCATGTAAAACTGTTAATACTTCAAAACTGGTGATGGGATACACTATATACATAACGCACAGTAAGTGAACATACACATCAGAGTAGACCTACAGGATTATATTACATGGAGCCACTCACTCTCTCACTTACATAAAAAGGTAATGTTTTGTTCTGTCATACAAGTGGCATTAGGTAGTGAATAATTGTATAATTTTTTTATTTATCACAAATAAATATTTCATTATAAAATTTAAATGGTGTAAGAGTATTATACTATGCTGGTCTTTTAGAATGTTGTCCTTGTGAGCAGTATCATTGAGTTGAGTTTATGGACTTACATTAAGTTCTCAATTATGTATATTGCCTGAACATATCATGCTGATTTATCAGTCATTGGATATGCACTTTTATCTTTAGAAAAGCTGTCACTATCAATCTATCTAGAAAAGTCCTGTTTTATAAGTTCCAAATTAATACAATATTCATAAAACTAAGGGGCCATGAAGTGGCTATTTCTGATTGTCAACTTGACTATATCTGGAGTGAGTTACAATGCAGAAGTAGAAGGCTCACCTGTGATCTGGATCTTGAGTCTGGAAGACACAAGTTTCAGGTGTGGTGGTACACACACCTCTAATCTGGGCCACACCTGCTGCTGGAGACCTACATAAGGACAGTGGAAGGAGGAAGATTCAATCTTCTTCGCCTGCAAGTCTTGTGGGACTAAGCGACTGCTAGATCCTCAGGTTTTCATTCACAGCTACTGCTGAACATTTTTGGGGAGTTTGACAACAGACTTTAAGTTATTAACAAATCCCCTTACTATATACAGACTACCTATAAGTTCCGTGACTCTAAAGAACCCTGACGAATACAGGCCATGAACATTATTCTCACTCTGAATCTTATTTATATAAATCTCTTTTATATAAATACATCTACCTCATCTATGTTTAAATTTTTTATGAAGTGGCATCAAATAGTTACATTACAGGTGCTACTGAAAGAGATTAAATATAGTATGCTTTAAAACATATAAAGCTATACCTACTTGAAAAATGTCATGAATATTTATGAAAATAGAATTAAGAATTTTAAACAATTTTTTCTTCTTGGTTATAAAGATATTATATAAGCCAATTTTTCATTTGTGTTCTAGAAATTTATCAATATTTTTTTAATATTGTGGAGGAATTAAAGAAATTCACCTTGTATTTAAACAACAGAAAGCAGGTACATGGAGTATTAAGTTCAGAGCACTGTAAATAAGAGATAATATGAAAGGTAACACTCTAAAGATTGTTGAGAGTATTTTATCACTCACTGACTACACTCGTAAAATATCAGTTACTTGTATATGTGTATCTTTATCACAATATATCAATCTATCCCAGCTTTGCATTATTTGTTGAGTCATAGAACCAATTTTCCTTGTTCTAATTTCATGCTTACACAGCATTATATTGATTCCAATTTTGTTTCTCATGTTTTATTTTTTGCCTAGAATGGAAAATGTAAGCTGGACTGACAAGCTGCTTCTAGTTCCATTAACATCCAGGATTTTATAGTAAATTAATCTATATTTGTCTCCTTATTTATTAGAAATGAAATTCAAGCAGTTCTTGCCTGTGTAATATGTATTTGAAGCACACAGATCCCCTATACTTTGACAAAGTGATCCTGCTTAGATTCACTGTAGTAGCAAAAGATGAAACCTAGTAGTATATGATTTAAGGATATTTAATATTCTTCATGTTCTTCTTTTTGCACCCAACATAAGGATCATGCTGGAAACAGGGCTCCGGAGAAAAGCCTTCCATGGTTTACTACTGTGTGGTTCCATTTCCTAACTCATACTTATTCAGCCATTCATGCATTCACTAAGCATTTATTTACTAAGATGTTGCAAAGTCAATAGAAAAGAAACAAAGAAAAATATTATGCCATATGGCTCTCCAGGTTGTCACAATTTTGCAGTTTGAGGAGCTAAACTAAATTGAACAGCATAAGAACACATGTGCAGTATAATCATTTAAAAGTAGAGAGAAATTGTTTATTTGTTGAAAATGGGAAATTTTAAAATAAATACTACTTATTTTTTGGAAAGCATGTAAAAGCAGAAAGTATACAGTTTTATAAAAACCCTTCGTATAATATAGAGTCTTCCCCAATATATTTTAAGATAATGTACTGTGGCTGTGATTACTATTCTCAGTGATGCTCTATATTCTTAGTCTGTAAGTCTAAATTCGACACTATATCAGTTTTCAATATGCAACTTTTCATTTTTTTGATATGGCAAAATAACTTTTTGAGGTTACTTGCAACTGTGTTCCCTTTATTTATATATTTATTCACTTTATGTCCTAATAGTTGCCCCCTTCCTGGTCCCTTTCTCACACGGTTTCTCCCCACATCTACCCCTCCCCTTCTCCTCTGAAAGGGTGGCTGACCTCCCATCTGGAAACCACCCCCATCCTGGTACATCAGGTCTCTGGACGGCTAGGCAAATCCTCTGTGACTGAGGCCAGACAGGGCAGCCCAGTCGGGAGAATAGATTCCACAGACTGGCAACAGCTTCAGGGACAGCCCTTAATCCTTCCTGCAAGTCTTCCATAAGAGTCCCCAATCTCAGTCCAATGTTTGGCTAAGGACCTCTATATCTGTTTCAGTCAGCTGCTGGCTAAAGTCTCTCAGAGGACAGTTATGCTAGGATCATATCTGCAAGCATAACAGAGTATGACTAATAATGTCCATGGAATGGGTCTAAAGGTTGGTGGTCATTGGTTGGCCATTCCTTCAGTCTCTGCTCCATATTTATCCCTGGATTTCTTGTAGATGAGACAATTTTTGGTCGAAAATTTTGTGAGTGGGTCGGTGCTGTTATTCCCCCAATGTGGGTTCTGCTATGAGTCTCAGCTAAAGTCACCCACATAGACTCCAGGGAGCCTCCCCCATCCCAGGTCTAAAAATGTTCCCGACCCCTCCCACCCACCCCCGTCAGCTGCAGATTTCTATTCATTTGTAAATGACATGGTATAACTTTCAACTTGAGTTTCATTTAGAAATTAAGGATGAATAAATAAGAATTAATATACAAAGCAACAATTTCATTGTTATTTCCTGTTTGAATGTGTGTGTGTGTATGTTTGTGTGTGTGTGTGCGTGTGTGATATCTCCAGTTATTTGTTTATACCTAATCTTGTTATTTTTATTTATGTCAACTTCTGCATGAGTTTATTTGTATCACATACAGATGCACAGGGAGTTATAAGCACCTAAATATGATTTTAATTCGAGTGTTTTTACAATAGAGTTCTTAACATCTAAATCAAATGTACTCATTTTTATTGTTCAAATTGGAATTGCCCATGAATTTTTCCATATCTAGAATCTTTCTGTAAATTCTCAGGCATATCCTTTTTACTTTAAAATATATCCAGCTCCTTACACTTCACTTCCCGGACCCTAACCATGGGAAGGTATCATATGCACCACTGGAACAGCTTTTAAATTGGTCTCAATTGACAACTTTGAATCTCCTCTTACTAAAAATATTTCTTCCTACAGTTGCCAATAAGTTTATATGAAATGTATAGTTGGTAAGTTCTTTTAAAAAGCCATAGCAAACTTCAGCAAAGGTCTGCACCTAGTCCTCTGCATATACATTATAGCTTCAGTTTAGTAATTTTTGTGGGACTTCTGAGTATGTCAATGAGTTGGTCTCTAATTTTTGTGTCTTCTCTTGGGCTCTTTTCCTTCCTTTGGTTTGCTCTGTCCAAATTCTATGTGAATGGTTTTGGTTTTATCTCATTGTATTTTATTTTGTTATATTTCACTGTTGTCTCTTAGAAGCCTGTTTTCCTTTAAGAAGAGACAGAAAGAAAGTAAATATGGATGGAAATGGAGCTGGGATAAAACTGGGAGAAATAGAGGAAGGGGAAACTGTCATCAGGGTGCATTGAATGAGAAAAAAATCTAATTTTCAATAAAATAAGAGGGAAAGAAATCTCTCTATTGCTCTTCAAAATCAATATAAACACAGCACAAGCCCCCACTTATTTATCGCCTCTTACTTCTTTGTAGTGTATAGGAATATCAATTATCAGTTGTATGCCAGCCACACTTGACCTCTGCCATGCACCTTCAGCAAATAAGCACTTATATGCTATATTATTGTTCTATCTGTCTATCTATCTATCTATCTATCTATCTATCTATCTATCTATCTATCTATCTATCGATGGATCGATTGATCTATCTATCTATCTTTAAACATTCCCTACTCCAATTTGCCCTTGGCTAGCTTTTCTGAATACTGACTATTAATATATTTAGTTTACTTTTTTTTCACAACTCAGCAAACTCAGAACCCATCTTTTAGATGCATTTGTTTAACTTTACTGCTCATTAGAAGAAAAATGACAAGGGCTCAAGGAGAGAAATTAGTATTTTTGTACTATCCTTGTTCCTAGCAATCACCATGGAAGCAGTGTATAACGTTGCTGGGGTTAAATAAATACTTGTTGACTAAATTTACATATTGACAATAGTATGGTGATTCAGCTTGAGGTGCCTACTAATTCATTTGCTTTGTTAAGTATTGGTTTGAGTTTTGTGTTTGTGACTGTGTGTGTGTGTGTGTGTGTGTGTGTGTGTGTGTGTGTGTTATGTTCATTGCTTCATAATGAGCCCATGAATTAAACAGTTCTAACATCAAAACTGGTAGTTTATTTTAGAATCAATTATGTGTGGCCATGGCCCAGGAACAAAAATTCAGGTAACTATAAATTCCATGTTCTAATTTAGTAACAATTTCATGAAGTTTTATAACAGACAAATATAGTCATAATTAAAGACACTTATGATATATGTAGGTTGAAACATCTGGTTAATGGATTAACTGAAAACAGGGATAGCTCTGTGGTTATGCCATAGATGCTATCTACTGTCATTCTTATCTCTTTGATTGCTAGAAGTCAGTAGCCCCCTAAGTTAATACAGTCAAATAGTGACTTGATAGTCACAATTATATCATTCCAGATGCCGAAGTGGGCAAGGAATTTAAATTAAATTAAAGGCACTAAAGAAAGTCCAAAATAAATTGTAATTATGTTCTGGGGCTGAAACATTGCAACTACTCCATAGTCAATGAAGTTTTAATCAGTTACTATACCTTGAAAAAGGTAAAGTGTAGTAAAGGTGAAGTGTAGTTTCTCTCCAGGAGCTTTTCCTTACAAAAGCTTCTATTCCATAAACAATATTACCCTTTCACAGAGAACTATCAAAAGAAGTTTTGAGAGAAGGCACATTTATGACTTGAACACAGAATGTGTATCTCAGAACACTCCCACGCATATCCTTCTCCCATTACCGACTAAGTCATTGTAAGGCTCCAGCTTCCTG
Source organism: Uromys caudimaculatus (assembly GCA_028551405.1). NCBI lineage: Eukaryota > Metazoa > Chordata > Mammalia > Rodentia > Muridae > Uromys > Uromys caudimaculatus. The sequence continues at coordinate 53,396,077 of CM052704.1, forward strand.
AGAATGTTCATAGTCCCCTCAAATATCATAAACGCCATCAAAGTATGAATGCTCCTCTTTATGTTTTGCTTCTACAATAATGCTTGTCATGTAGAACACTCACAAAATGATTACTATTGTTTCACATCTAATGTTTCAAAACTAATTCTTAACTGTTCTGTTACCTTTCCTCACATGAAAATTCTATTTTATAGTAATTAAAAATTGAAGTAAGCACATTATTATGCAGACCAAGATATCTGTGTGGATCACCTCTCATAAAGTCCTGGAGGCTGAGCATAGCTTCTCTGTGAGTATCAGAATATTTCAAAAAAAGTTCATAATCCGTGCCACCACCAGAATTCAAGTTGATGTCTGTGATCCATGCTAGTTCCAGGAACCAGACTGATGTCTGTGATACAAGCTATCCCCAGAAAACTTGTTGAAATCTACAATCTGTGCTGCCACTGGAAACCATGTTGAAGTCTGTGATCTGTGCTGTGTCCCTGCTACTATGGACAAGGATGAATCATTTGCAATAGTATTAATGACTGAACATTCCTACTGGAGAATGAGACCCTAAAGGCTTCTGTGACACACTCCCCAATCCCCACTCTCCTCCCCTCAAAAGAAACAGTACGTAAAAGAATTATTGAAGAGTCATTAAAATTATGATAAAAAACTGAAGTGCAGCTATTCAAAGTTGATGGTCTCTGGCTGTGGGTGGGGAAAGACTCACTTTTTTTTTTTAAAGGGGCTAGCAATTCGAGAATTTGACTTTGCTCCAATGAGTACATGTGCAACACATATTAGTATTTTTTTTTTTTTATTTGGAGGGAGAGCACAAATCTGTGTGTGTGGGCATTATGAAATTCCCAAATAATTAAAAAGTATTTTATGTTGGGTAAAAAATTAAACAAATAAGCAAATTAATAGATAGATAGATAGATAGATAATAGAAAGATAGATAGATAGATAGATAGATAGATAGATAGATAGATAGATAGATAGATAGATAGATAGAAATAAACAAGTGGGCTTCTTGAAAATGTCAGATAAACAGAAGTGTTGTAGAAGTGCCCTTTTAGGTTGTCAGTCCTGCCACTTACTGAGCCTCAGGGTCCTTTTCTCTTCCAGTGTCTTCAAATAATACCCAGTGTTTTAGCATTTTCATTATTGTCTTCATGCACTTGATTAGGCTACTTCCTGTGTGCTTTATTTTACAGGCGGTATTGTGAGTTGAATAGGTTTATTGCTTTTTCTCAGAGTGTTCACTGCCTGTATTTGTCTATAGAAAAGCTATTGATTTGGTAGATATCATACTATCTTTATAACCTACTTTTTCATATCCTACTACTTTTCTGAAAGTATCATAACTATGTTGTAGTTATGGAGTTGTAGTGGGTCTTTTATATAAATAGTTTGTCAATAAGAATAATTGGACTTCTGTCTTTCCTAAATTATATTCTCCTTTACATTACCTTAGCACTCCTACTACTACTTCAAACAGTACCATATACAGGACTGAAAAATTATATACTCCTGTCTCATTTTTGGTTGTACAGAAAATGCTTTTAATATTTCTCCCTTTACTACAGTGATGATTATAAATTTGTTATATGCAATGGGATCACGTTTCATAGTAAACATGGCTTGACAGATAGACTTTGACAGGGTACCTTCTATTATGGGAATAAGTTGAAGAGTTTTAGGATTACTTCTTCATAGATCTGATGATACTGGTAAAACATTGGCCTGAACTGACACCTATTCTCTGTTTAAAGACTCCAGATTACTGTTACTGTATTATGGATTATTTTACATCTATTTATTGTTAATATTCTTATTGAATATTGATACATTATATGGGTCTAGGAATTTGTCTTTCTTATAGACATTGCAACGTTTTGTAAACAGATTTTTAATTTATTTGTCAATAGTGATCTTAATTTTATTTTTTAATCTGTTGGAATAACCCACTTACATTTTTAGTTTTATTAATTTGGTCCTTTGTTCTCTAGTTAGTTGGTCTAAGGCTTTATATACAAATGGTTTGTAAAGAAAAGTTTTACCTTTTTGAAGGAACAATATTTTTTTCATTGATTCTTAGAAATATTCTTTTAGATTCCATTTCATAAATTTCTATCCTCATGTGCATAATTTGTTTCTACCCAGTGATTTTAAGTTTACCTTGTCCTTGGTTTTCTATAGAATGACATAAGTGTCATTTACGTATATTAAAATTTTATATGTTAAATTTTTGTATTAACTGAATGTTGTATTGATGATCCTTGGTTTATCACAGAAATGCACTCAACAAAATGATAATCAACTTAAAATTATGAATTCAAAAGGCATTTAATACAACTAATCTAAAAATACTTTGCTAATACAATGTCTAGATTATCATGTATTTTTGGTGTTGTTCTTGTTGTTTTTATTTTTTGGTCACACATTTCATCAAGCAAAGCTTCTTAAGGCTGCCCAGTACCTAGGTTAAATATTGTACCATATATGCTCACATAACAAAAGAACAAAGCACAAAAATTGAGAATAATTTCCAGCAAGTAATTCATTTTCTCAGACCACCATAAAATGAGGAAAATCAATAAATCAATTGTTTCTTCTTCAAAGACAATCCATATTTAAATATAAATAAATAACTAGAGATGTAGCATGGGAAAAGCAGTTTCCTAGCATGTGTAAAAATCTTGGACTGATTACAAATAATAAAAAAGAATTAGATGAAATCAATAACGTCTGTATCACTATGTTAGTTAGGGAACAAAATGATAGTTTTCAAAATGAAGATTTTGAATTTTTTGCTTTTAGGAAAAATATAAATGTTTCTTTTTTAGTTCTTTGAGAATTTTATACAATGAGCTTTTACCATATTCACCCTTTCCCCCAACTCCCACACTCCTACTCACAAAACTGTGTTCCTTTTCTCCCGACTCAATCAAGTCTAAATTGTGTTGCTCAAATTATTTGAATACTTGATGTCTACCGGAACTCAGTTGACCTCGCAGAAACAATACAATTAAAGACATTTTACCTGGCCTCTTCCAGAAATTATGAATTACTAAGGGATCCTAGGCTAACAGTATACAACTTTATGTCCATCTCTCCTTCCTGTGCTTAGGTTTTGTCTGAGTTTAGCTTATGCATGGCTTGCATGTATGAGTGGAACTGAGCAGCTGCCCTGTTGTGTATAGAGCATATTGTTTTCCTGTTTTTTACTTAGTGATTCTTATACGCTTTCTGTCTCCTATTGGATATTAATCCCTGGATCTTGGAAGGAGAAGATCCAGTATAGATTAGCCACTTGGGCTCAACATTCTGCAGAGGCTTATTCTACACTCCTTTGTCAGGGCGGAGTCCATACCTGGCCTTGATGGGGACAGAGTGACATGGTTCCTGCCCCAGAACAGGAACTTTCATGAGCATCAATGACTGCAATGGGCATAAATCTTGTTGGTATAATAATGTATATATATTTTTGGATCCAGTGCTAGCAGTGGAGGAGTCTTTCCTCCCTGTTATCATTAATGACTCCATGATAGTTAGAAATAGCAGGAGTCCATGAGTCCAGCATGTGGCTATGTCTCAGCAAAATGGTACATGGTGGGACCTCAGGACAACCCTTAAGGCTATGGGCAAGAACTCTAAATATATGAGTTCAAAAAAATATAATTTCTCACCTATGCAAAAAAAAATATGCCGGGCAGTACTGGCGCATGCCTTTAATCCCAGCACTTGGGAGGCAGAGGCAGGTGGATTTCTGAGTTCGAGGTCAGCCTGGTCTACAGAGTGAGTTCCAGGACAGACAGGGCTATACAGAGAAACCCTGTCTTGAAAAACCAAACCAAAAAAAAGAAAAAAGAAAAAAAATAAGGATTCAACATGAATTATGAGTGTTTCATGAATCTAAAGGAAGAAAGGCAGCTACAATATGAACTGGCCTGTCAGAAAGCTACAAAAGCAGTCAGATACAAAGGCAGATAGATTCCTGAGTTCAGCATCAGCTTAGGACAGAGCAAGGTTAGGCTCAGGTGTGGTAGGAATGGTAGTTTCACCCAACTGCTTATCATCTGTGCTTAACAAAGGCAGACATATCTCTGTACTCTTTTGTAATGTTAAAAGAAAATGTGTGTGTGCTATCTCCTAAAAATCAAAGGGCTGAGGTCAGAGGATGCTGACTCGTAAGATAATCAAAAGGAAATCTGAAGTAAATGACTGAATTGATATGTAAATAAAAAAACACCTGGCTTGGCTTTTGGTCTGCATGAGATGAGCTAGCAGAGCAGAATAGCAGTTTTTTAGAATTTTCTCTAGAGCGATCTGAGCAGTCTGGAGATGTCTGGAGAGCAAAAACAGCTCTTCAATAAAATTTTATAACAGGATTTCTGACTTGGTAGGAAGATTCACTAATTTTTTTATATCAACTTTTCTGACTTTGGTCAGAAAACCCGTGAGTTATTCAAACAGCTCTTTACAATTTTAACTAGCAGAGAGCTGTCTCAAACAGAGAGGTTTTAGAATAAAAGAAAAAGCTGTCTAGAGCAGAGCAGACAAATGAGAGAGAATGAGAGAGAGAGAGAGAGAGAGAGAGAGAGAGAGAGAGAGAGAGAGAGAGGGAGGGAGGGAGGAAGTGGGGAGGGAGGGAAGGAGAGAGGGAGAGAGAGCAATCAGGAAAGCCATTTCAGCAGAACTGGGGCTGCCAGCTTAGACCCATGATTCAACTTCAAGTAATTTATTTACGCTGCTTTCAGACACACCTTTCTCAGAACCCCTCTCCAAGCTGAGGCTGTAGTAATACTACAAACACTTATCTGATAAATGTTTGGATATGCATTAATATATGTGTATGAAAAAAGTTGTTTGTAATCAGGTTATGTATCTACTAGTATAATAATTGTGATAGGCTCTCTATCCCTAGCTCCTATAATTCCTTTAGTCAAGGTTTCTTGTCCCTGAAGATAGATCTAAGTACAAGTTTCAGCTAGAGGAATGGGCTGTGTATGCAATCAGAAAGTCATTGGTTAGTACGTTTATACTCCACTATTACACCAATGGGTATACCTTGCCAGGAAAGTCATTGGTATAGCTCAGCAATTCACAGTCGGGTCAAATTGATTTTTTTCCTCCTCAGATACTGTGTGCAGCACCTTCTAGAAATATGAAATATGACCAGTAGGGATGAAGTTTGTAGTTCTTATAATAAGTCATGCAATCATCCAAATTTTCTGAGATATATAATTTGACTACATGGACCAAAATAGATGAAGGATTAATGAATGTTCCCCCAGCTTTACTCCAACTAACACACTCAGGCATTAAAGGGAGAGAAAAGCATATCAATATCAAGGGGAAGAAAGATGGTGAGGTAGCAGTTTTTATTTAAGTCTCTGTCATCTGTTTTTGAGCTTTTGAACCCTTGTATTAATATTATGAACAGATTTAGAACTGAAAGATTTCAAACTAGTAAACAAGACATATCATATCTTAAAGTAAAACAAAACAAAAATAAACTCTGTACCTTACAGAATTAGCTTGGCCCTTATCAGTTCTCACTTAGTCTTTGGAAGATAACAGGCTCTTGACAACTCTTTATCCTATTGTAAAGATAAAAACAGAAAACAAACTATGAGGCAGTAACATTTTTCTCCTGAAATAACAAATCATTTGCAACAATTTTGTTATAATTAAATTCTAACTTTCATTTAACATTTAATAAATAACAACTAGAAAGCCTGGGCACACTGGAGATGAAATTTTAAAACTTAATTATTTAAAAAATTATAGAGTTAAAAATAAAATTAGACTTGGTAGAATAAATTTATGCATGCTGGCATTATATGCACTCAGTGATAAGCTTCCAGTTAGCCACCATTGTAATTGTTATTAAAATACATTAGGAATACTTTTTCAATACTTTTACTTATATAGTTTACATTGATAGTATATTCTCTGTTCTTATCCTCTTAACATGTATACACTAAGTATGTTAGAGATATATGCTAAAGTTTCATGATTGTGAATCCAAAAATAAATTAGTTTACTATCTTCTGTCTGCTTCTTTCCTGTGTATAACTACTTTTCTATTTCCAAAGCCTTCAAAGCTGTTCTACAACAATTCCCTCTGAATTGAAGCATTCTGTTATGGTGAGTCAAGACAGGGTACTGAGATTTGGAAATAAACAAACAAACTTTTCAAGTGTTAAAGTTTATACGATTCGTGACCAGTACAGATGCAGAAGCACACAGCCAAACCTAGGACTCGGTGCGGGAAAACCAATGGAGAAGTTAGGACAAAGAGCTGAAGGGGTTTGCAACCCCATAGGAAGAACAACAATATCAACCAACCAGACCCCCAAAGCTCCCAGGGACTACACTTTAAAACAAAGAGTATACGTGGTGGTGGTGGGGGACCCATGGCTCCAGCTGGATATGTAGTAGGGGATTTCCTTATCAGGCATCATGAGGGAAGTCCTGTGGAGGCTTGATGCCCCAGGGTAGGGAAATGCTAGGGAGCTGAGGCAGAAGTGGGTGGGGGAGCACCCTCATAGAGGCAAGGTGAGAGAGAGCAAAGGGGATGGGAATTTGTGGAGGGAAACTGGGAAGGGGAATAACATTTGAAATGTAAATAAATAAAATAACCAATAAAAATTGAAAAAAATGTTTATATGATTCAACAGTCCAACAAACAATTGTTAGCAGTCAAGATATTTGGATCTATGGACCAAAAGTTGTATCATGTTCTCCATTGAGGCAGCATTACTGTGTTGTCACCCAGACAGTGGGCTTTTGAGTGCTGAAGCTTTTGAGTGCTTTGGGTTGCTCATGCTCTTTTAAAGAACCCTTCACCTTTTCTCTGTAAATACCCACAGAATAAATTCACAGTTAACCCAATAAAGTTGAGTTACAAGCATTTGTTTGGTTTGTCATCTGCTTCCTATCTAAGGTGACTAGATATTTGTGCATATTTGCACAGGAAATATCACACATTAAAAAGCCCTCATTTTCAAAAAAGTAGCCCGGTTGTAAATAATAATATATTAACATACTATTATGTTGGCTGTCTACACTGTTAAAGTTTGAGTAATTCTTAACAAAAGTAATTAAAAACAATTCGTAACAATCATGGATAAGCCTTCACACAAGATAAATATCAATCTTGCAAAATTCCATTCTGTTTCTCGTCTAATCAGCCAAGCAAAGCATTTATCATAATTTATTATTTCACAGGTTTTTTTTATTTCAAAGTTTCTTTCTCTTCAAAGTTTATAACCACTCCACACACATAGTTCTTGCAATTGAGAAGACATCTTTTTCCCTCCAGTGTGAGTAGCGTGTATGTGCTTGTGAACGTTCATAGGTGTATGCCTATGTGTTAGTGGGAGTATGCATGCACATGGGGGGACATGTATGTGTGGACATGAGTTTGAATTTTCAATCTTCTTTAATTAATCTCTGTGATATTCATTGAGATCACAGTCTCTCAATTGAACTCATAGCTCACATTAAGTCAAATCTGGCTAGCCAGTTTTCTCCATGGGGATTCTATCTCTGCCTTTTTAATTTCTTTAATTTTACACATTATTTTTATTTAATGGCTTGTGCTTTTCAGGCTTTTTTATTTCTTATATGTTTAATTCATTCTCTCATATAGTACATTCTGACTACTATTTATCCTCCCTTTACTACCACTTCTCCCTACCACCCCTATTTCCCTAATCTATTGCTCTTCCATTTCCCTTCAGAGAAGAGCAAGAATCCCAGGTATATCACACATACACAACATAAGGATTTACAATAAGGCGAGGCAAAAAAAATACAAAAACAAACAAACAAACAAAAAAAACTCCATATCAAAGCTGGATGGAGCAACCCAGTAGGAGAAAAATGATTCCAGGAATAGTTGAAAGAGACAGAGAACCCCCTCTTATCACTAGAATATGTTCTGGAGGGCTCCCAATATGATCAAACACTTTAACAAGTTCTAGTATGCAAACTCTGGTTTTCACACTTGTATTGGAGTCACTTGAACTTATAAATTTCTTCCCCAGGCCACCAGGAAGTCCTCATCTTGCAAAAATATTTTAAAACCATCTCTATCAAAACACAAATGATTGAACTGAGCTGTGAATTCTTCCATTACCAATTACAGCCAAACTGCCACATATTCCCACTGTAAACTCTCTGAACCTGGTCACAGAAATGCCGCTGTAGCTCGGTTGCTTGGGGTCACTCCACCCAACTGTCATAGCTTACCTGGTGGTCCTCAGTTTACAGTCAAGCCATATCACTCTTGTCTAAAGACAGTTTATTAAGCTGTTGCTATACATGTATGTTCTACAATTTAATACATATGATCACAGCAGGTCATGTTTGGTAGTTTGGCCTAGAACAACTAGAAATAATATGCTTAGGATCTCTGTTGTCACAGATTCAAAAGAATTGTAATAATTTTTGACAATTGTACAATTTCCTGATGTACATGTACGTCATTCTTTCTGTATCATTATTCTAACTTAATATAATCATATTAGTAGGAATTGCCCAGGTAACAGTCTTCTTTTTTAAACCATAGTCATGACATGCTATACCAGCTGATCTTGCCTTAGATTCTATCAAAGCTACCTGTCATATTCTATGGTGTAGTGCAGTTTTGCTTTTGTGATGTATACAGTGTAAGAAGCTAGAACTTCCTTCTAGACTCTGGGTATCTTAGCACTTTTTTGGAAGTGGATGAAAAGTAGCAAACCCTTTAGGAGAGTCATAATAAATTTATGGTTGGTATATACTAAACCGAATACTGAGGCTATATCCCTAAAGTGACCAATTAGGTACTACCCATTTCATTTATACTTACCTCTATGTTGGTTAATTACTTTGACCTAATAGCTCATGTGATAGTCTGTAGAATATTTTCTTTTTCAGATCTCTTAATCATCTAAGAACTAAGAGGAGAACATTACCATGCCTCTCAATAAGTATATAAAAATATATTAGTTATATTATTTGTTGTTGTTGTGATAAAAATATATCTAGCAGAAACAAGCCAAAAATAAAAGGAAAGACTAATTTTCAATGTCCATAGTCATTTAGTCCATGTCCTTGAAATGAACATAAAGTTGTGAGGGCATATAGAAACAGAGTTGCTGCTTTCATGAGGGACAGGAAGAAGCCAGGGATAAGCAGAATACTGATTCTGCCTCTACTTCCAAGGTCCTGTTACCAGTGTTTTTAATCTTCCAACACATTCCACTTCCTAAAGTTTCCTCAACCTCCTAAAATAGCTCTGCCAGCTGGAGTTCTAGCACTGAGCACATTAGCCTTTTCCCTATATAACAAAATGTTTACTGTGAGTCCTTTCAGATGACGTGCTGTTTGCAACCCAAACAAATTCAAGTCCCTTTGGTTTTAGACAAAAATAGTAACAACACAACTCAATGGGTTCATGTACAGCTGAGTTAATCTGATCTACTGATTACACTACATTCGGCTCAGCATCTACAAGTAGCTCCAAGAAAAATCAGATTAAAGGTCAAAATATTTATTTTGGCACAAAATTTCAGTGCAGTGGTATTTGGCCTCGTGTGTTAGGACATAACACCATTTTGGCAATACTGTGTGTTGGAATTGGGGCTATTCACTCCATAGTGAACAGGAGGAACATGGCAGGATTTTTTGTGGTTGTTGTTTTGACATAAATGTCAGGCTGTTTTAAGGGTAGACTGACTAATTATCTAAAGATAAATGAAAAAGCTCCATCCTCTGTCCATTGCTGAGCTCGTTTGAGTTCTTGCCCTGACCCCATGTCCAGGATTTGGTATGCTTTTATTTGCTATATCACAAGGGAGGAATTCCTGTGGTCTTTCACTCTCTGGTATCTCCCACTCCACTTAGGATAGACAGACAAATGGCAAATTGTGCATGTGACAAGTATATTTGTTTAGCATATAAAGAATGATATGGTGATGTGGCCTCAGAATTAATAAACTACTGGGCCTGGGTTGCTTCTGGACTGCATAGTGTTTATTACTATTCCAGTCTGGCTCAGGGATCCGAATGAAATGGTGACTGCCTGGGACCCATGTTAGATCAGCTCCTCAACCAAGTGTTTGGAATATTTTGTATTCTCCCACTCCACCTCTCCCAGGATGCCCTTTCATAATTATTCAAACACGGTGATACCAAACCTCTTTGAGGGAAGTCTGGGAAATTGTCACTGCGCATGTGTTACAGTGTTTCCATTTTATCCTCTTGGAATTCTGACTATCCGTCCAGGTACACTCTGTACAAGTCCAGACCTGATTCAGCTCTGAGTGTTTCATAAGCAGTTATTGTTATCTTTTGAAACACTGAATTCTTTCTGCCATCATCTGCTAGTAAACACTGGCAATTCTACATTATTGTGTGCATTAATTTCCTACTGTTTTTCTAGAAAATGACCACAAATTCAGTGATCTAAGAAACAAATGTACTGCCTTAGACTTTTAGTAGGCTAACATTCTAAAAAGTATCCTACCAAAGTATCACCAAAGTGGTTGCCTTATTTCCAGGAGAGCTGGTGAATAATATATTTTCTTGACTCTTCGTCTTCAAGAATTGGCCTGTTTTAAGGTATAGGCTCTTAAATGTCTTGGTCTGACCTTAACTCCAGGAAAAAGTAAAGCCGGAACATCAGTATTGCTGTCATTGCTGTTTTCTCGCCTCCAGTTCTAAAGTTCATTACAATAACACATTGCTTTCTTACATACTTTGGAAAAACTTTCCAACTTAAATTTCAGTTGATTAACAAACTTCTTTTGCATCTTATACAGAAAATTAATTTTTGCACATTGTATATTCTCATTATGATTTCTTCTTCCTTAATCTTTCCTCTGATCCTCCTCATTTCCCAAATGAGATGTGTACATCAAATCCCTCCTATCAGGAGCTTCTTGATTAATTTCCAGAGTGGTTGTCCCAGTTTGCACTCCCACCAGCAATGGAGGAGTGTTCCTCTTCTCCGCAGCCTTGCCAGCATCTGCTTTTACTTGAGTTTTTTATCTTAGCCATTCTGATTGGTATGAAGTGGAATCTCAGGGTTGTTTTGACTTGCATTTCTCTGATGACTAATGACTTTGAACATTTCTTTAGGTGCTTCTGGGCCATCTGAAATTCTTCTGTCATGAATTCTCTGCTTAGCTCTGTACCCCATTTTTTAATTAGGTTATATGTGGTTTTTAGAGGTTAACTTCTTGAGTTCTTTATATATTTTGGATATTAGCCCACTGTTGGATGTAAGGTTAATAAAGAATAAACATTTGCCCTGGTCCTAATAGTCCTCTTCAGTTTTGAAGTAGGAAATGACAGTTCTAATGTGCACTACCAAGTAAGTTTTGAGCCTTTGTTATTTCCAAGAGCATTAGTCATAGATCAACCATTATCAATCTGTAACTGTTTTTTCAACAAACAATCAAGTTCACTGGTTTCACTGGGTTTAATATTACAATTTTAATTTTCAATGGTTTGATTATAGTGCACACATCTTTTACTCCCATGAGTTACATCATCTCAGGTCCTGACAGATGAATGTTTTAACAACTGCACTGCCAAATTGGAGCAACAGGTCTTCGTGTTCCACAGATTACATGTTAATTAGTTATTTTCCTTGTTTTTCCAAAACTCTATCATTGTTTCTTGCTTCTCAGAACAATTTTCAACTAACATTGCCAAATAGCCCCAGAAAATTAAATCTACACAAAAGCTTAACAGGAATGTGTTTAAGAATCCTCTCTGAGGAGGCAGAATGAATGTAATAGGCAGAAGAGATGGAGGACATCAGGGGAACAAAGGCGTCTAAATCACAGGTTCTCAACCTGTAGGTGTTAATGGGTCTGAGAGATGAATATCAGATATCCTCCATATTGGATAATTTTATTACTATTCACAACCATAGCAAAATTACAATCACAAAGTAGCAATGAAAATAATTTTATAATTGGGGGTTATCATAGCAAGAGTAACTCTATTAAAACATCTCATCATCGGGAAGGGTGAGAGCCACTGGGCTAAATCAACTGAGCAAAGCTCATGTAAACTCATAGCTCTGAAGCAGCAGTCACAGGGCCTGCAGCAGTCTGTATTAAGTCTTTTGAGTTTATAATACAGCTTTTGGTTTAGTATTTTCCTTGCACTACTGAGTGTGTAAATAATGAGTTGCTGACTTGTGTTTCCTTTTGAGACTCTTTTTCTTTTGCTGGTTTGCCTTATTCAACTTTTATTTGATAGTGTTTTTTATCTTATTATATTTTATTTTGTTGTGTTTTATTGTTATCTTGTCGATGTCTGCTCTTTTTAAGTAAAAGACAGAAAAGGAGTGGATCTGTATTACATGGAAGGGTAGGTGAAGAAGAACTAGGAGTGGAGAAAGTAGCATCTATAATCAGATTATATTGTACATGAAAAATCTATTTTTAATCAAAGGGGGAAATAGATTTTTTTCATATAATTATAAAAATAATAATCTTGGATTGACTTTTTTGAAAAGGAAGGAAATTCAAAATGAGTGGACAAAGACATAAAATTAGTAATCTCAATGAGAAAAATCACACAAAAACCCTTGAAGAGTTCAACAAAATGCCTCCAATGGCTTCCTTTAGTCAGATGCTATACCCCAGCTGAAGCAATTTCAGAGGACACTGAAGAAGAAGAGAAAATAAGTAATCTTTATTCCAGATGTTTGAAACCTCACTCTCTCCAACTGACCTGGAAATAAAATGATTTATAACTCTGCTATATCTATCTCATAAAAAAAAATAGACATCACACACACGTTAATTAGCTTATCAGGAGCAAACTGGAAAATATTCGTCTTGATTGAAATCAAGGGCAAAATGAATAAAGGTAGGTTACATGAATTAATATCTGTAAACATATATATTATATGCCTTTTCAAGATAATGTCAATATGCAAAATTCCAATTCCAGCTAGGTTATCCTCTTACCCTAAACACAGAGGTAAATAGCTTTGAAATACTTTCTGCCATAACCTGCTTAGGGATTTTTTTTTTTTTTAATTATCACCTTACTTAATATTATGTATATAACCACATGTTATGTGGTCTTGAACAAGATGCTAACACTCAAACACATAAAAACAAAAGGTCATGATTAAACAAGTTATTTTCATTAAGGAGAAAAAGTAGGCAATATACTGAGATTTGAAAATAAGCAACTTTGTTGATTATAATGACTAGATTCATCTATTAAAAACTATTCAAATAACTCGAATATGTGATAATGTATAATGAGAAGATATTTAATATTAGAAATATTTAATTTTAGTCAGGTTATAAGTAATCAAGAAAGTTATTATTTGTAATTGCCTAAAAATTGTTTGTGATGGAATGAGAGAAATAACTTAGTGACTAAGAACTGTTTATGCAAAGCCCCCAAGTTTGCTTTCTAGCAACCACACTGGGTGGATTGCAACCACCTATAACGCTAGCTCGATGAGTATCTGATGACTATAACCTTTGTGGGGTCATGAACTCACATGCACATACTGTTTTCCCAACACACACACATACACATACACTCACACAAATATATATGTATATATTCACACACACAAAGTTTTAAGAAATATAATAAGTATATTTAATTGCTCCAGGCCAAGTTTTCAGTTTAGTCCATAACACTTCTCATTTGTAACATCTTATAATTCTCAAATTCAGAAGGACCATAGCATGTGGTTGATAATAACTTCTAGGTTTTAGAATATTCTAGTCTAAATTAAGAGCTTTGCCATTCTATTCCCAGGATAAAAATAAATATTAAAGGGAGTAGACTATTACCAAATGTCTTAAATTTATCTTCTATTTGCACTAAAAAGGGAAACCAACTGAAAGTGATTATTACTTAAATAACTATAAAATAATAATTATAAAAACAAGAGGTAAAGATAAACCAACTTTAAACACATTAGATTTCTTTTCTTTTGTCTTTGTTTATGCTTCTTTTCCATTTGTGCTTTCCTGTTCTATAATGGCTACTTTAAAGTGATTTTGAATATGTCTCCCATAATCTCTTCTTCTCTGCATCATTATGCTGTAATTCTGATATGACAAAGTAGTAAAATTAAAAGCATCTTTAAGTGCAGCCGATGGCAGTAATGTTGAAATACATGGAGAACACAAATCCCAAGACTTGTAAAGCAATGTTGGTGGACACTGTTTTGCTCCTCAAGATATTTATCAAGAAATCAAGGTTTATACCAGCATCTAGACTGTGATAAGAAAGATGTAATAAAATCAAAAATAAATATACTTGATTTAATTATTATTATTATTACTAACTATTAAAAGTTGTGATTTTTGATTTAATTGTGCTCCCGAAATCTTCTGAATATTTCTATATATTTGATCTGTATATGTTTACATTGTGGGGTTTTATTTACATATTATTTATTAGCAAAGAGGTTATTTGCAGGTTTAATTCAAAAGAAAATTTTTCTTACAGGTTAAGTCATTAATTACTTTAACAATGTGGGAAGGCACTATAACTTGTTTAAATTATTTACTAAACACAAAGTAAGCCATGTGGGATTTTACGGCATGACGAAACATTGCTACTGGAACCATTCTAACATGTGCTTTACAAATCACTGTGTGATTGAAAAAAATTCTGTTGCAAAATGACTCTGGGAGATATGTAGCCCCTCAATCAGCTGGTCGCACCATACTGTTAGATAAGATTGATACCACAAATGCTCTGAATGTGATGAAGTATCTTTCAAAGTAAGAGAGAGGGCAAGTTTCTCCAAGGACGCCTTTAGAAAACAAACCTCTCTTTTGATCCCTTCTGGTAAAGCAGCATAGTTTGTCACAGTGCTCAGTTTCAAGGCCAGACATTTGCAGTACAAATGTGTGTGTGTGTGTGTGTGTGTATGTGTGAGAGAGAGAGAGAGAGAGAGAGAGAGAGAGAGAGAGAGAGAGAGAGAGATTTTATATTTTTGGTGATTTTTTTTACTGAAAATAGATTTTTTAAATGCATTATGTTTTTCCTTAAACTTCCCCTCTCCTACTTCCTCCCAGATTCTCCTTACCTCCCTAAACACCTAAATCCAGACCTTTTCTTTTTTCTCTAATTAGAATACAAAGAATCATCTAAATAATAATGATAACCGATTAGATAAAATTAAACAAATCATAATAGGACAAAACAAGGAAAGAAATGAAAAAAAAAAAAAAAAAGAGCCAAAGGAATAGCTCAAGAAACACATATGGAGGCAGAGATACACACATTCACACATTTTGTCTTTCCTTTCTGTCACTAAGCGATGAAGATGAGTGACAAGGATCAGGGAGGTAAACTGGTAGGTGTCTAATCTCAAGAGGCAACGGTAGAAGGAAAAATCTCCTGACATTTTTGCATTGTCTTTGTGATATCATTGAACACAGGCTTCATGGATGTCTGCAGCCCAGCAATCAACTCAACCTGAATCTTTTATATTAGGCAACTGAATTTCCTTAGGAAATGTTCCATGCCTCATTGCAAAACAGAAATCCTGTACTGTTCTCTGCTGCTCTCACATTTGCTCTGCCAGATGACAACATCCCGATTTTGAATATAAGAATCTGATTCATCACAGACTTGACACACGTTGCTTTAGTGTCTGAAGAGACCTTTGAGTCTCTCTAGGAGCAGCAGCCTGACCTTGATATTGGTCTTTTTTTTTTTTTTTTTTTTAACATTTTTTTATTTTTTTATTCATTATTTTATTTACTTACATTTCAAATGTTATCCCCCTTCCCAGTTTCCCCTCCACAAACCCCATCCCTTTCCCCCTCCCCCTGCCGTTATGAGGGTGCTCCCCTACCTGCCCACCCACTCCTGCCTCAGTGCCCTAACATTCCCCTACCCTGGATCATTGAGCCTGGACAGGACCAAGGACCTCCCAGTGATGTCCCTTAAGGCAATTCTCTGCTACATATCCAGCAGGAGTCATGGGTCCCCTCAAGTGTACTCTTTGGTTGGTGGCTTATTTCCTGGAATCTTTGATCTGGTTTGCTGGTATTGTTGTTCTTCCTATGGGGTTACAAATCCCTTCAGTTCCTTCAGTCCTTGCCCTACCTTCTCCATTGGGGTCTTTTCTTCTGAGTTGTTTTCTTCTCACTCTTCCCTGAGCTAAAACAAAAACAAACAAGGAATTAGGAAGGAAAGAGACTGCCATTGAGAGAAGCCTACCTTCTTAACACATATTACACACAGACTTGCAGAAACACACAGGAGAATTTTGAAGAACATAAGCTCTTTCTTCTTCTTCTTCTTCTTCTTCTTCTTCTTCTTCTTCTTCTTCTTCTTCTTCTTCTTCTTCTTCTTCTTCTTCTTCTCCTCCTCCTCCTCCTCCTCCTCCTCCTCCTCCTTCCTCCTCTTTCTCCTTCTCCTCCTCCCCCTCCTGCTCTCCACATAAAACTGAATATATAAAGTTTCTAAAAATTTATGATGTCTTGCACAAATTTTGAGATGAAGTACTTTATTTTCCGTGAATGGGCTACTAAACATGTAAAGTGATCAAGAAAAGGTGAATTTTAAAGCATATTTTTATGACATGACAGAGGACAACAGTGGGATATCTGACAGGATCCCTGGTGAGTTTCCACTATTGACTATGTAGCAGAAACAGACCTCAAACCAGACTCATTGAAGTGAACACTAATAAGTAAAGCCATTGGGGCGAAATAATGTACTGTGTGGCAAACGATGACACACCCCAGCTTCCACAGGGAGATGTTATTTTTGTTGTTGTTGCTGTTTTATTTCATTTGTTAGTTACTTTGTTTTATTTTTGTTTTGTTTTGTTTTCTCTGAGGAGGGAGGTTGTAAGTTCAGAGAGCAGATATGGAGGGACTGAGAGATGATTGGAATTAGGAGGCATGATGTGAAATTCACAAAGAATCAATACAATTAAAAAGAGAGATAATGAAAAATAAAAAATTTAAAATTTTTCTTCCTTAGTAGGTCACAGAGACATCTTTTGTGTGTTCTTAGCAAACTCAAAGTTACTTAAATACTCTTGCAATGAGTATTTTCAACTTATATGCACATTGAGTCTCATCCAGAGTTCACTCCCCATGGTTGTTTTGGTTTGCTTCTGCACCTTGTTGTCAGTGCAATAAGTTCATTAGAAAGACTTTTGCTCACATAAAGGGACCTAGCATGACTGCCCTCCAAAAGACCCAACAAGGAGTTGAAAGAATCAGATGCAGATATTTGCACCCCACCGATGCACGGAAGCTGCTGACCCCTGTGGTTGAATTAGGGAGAGGCTGAAAGAAGCTGAGGAGGAGGGCAACCCTGTAGAAGGACCAGAAGTCTCAATTAATCTAGGTCCCTGAGATCTCTCAAAAACTGGACTACCAATCAGGCAGCACACACCAGCTGATATGAGGTCCCCAACACATATACAGCAGAGGACTGTCAGGTCTATGTTCAATCAGAGATGATGCTCCTAACCCTCAAGAGACTGGAGGCTCCAGGGAGTTTAGAGGTCAGGTGGAGTGGGCGAGTGGGGACATCCTCGTGGAGACAAGGGGGGTGGGGAGGAGGTATGGGATATGGAATAGTTGGAGGGTGGACCGGGGGTGGGGAATAAAATCTGGAGTGATAAATAAATAAATAAATAAATAAATAAATAAATAAATTTTAAAAGATAGAAAATAGAGAAAACAAAAAACAAAAATAAAGTCTTTTGCAAGCCCTTTCTTTTCTCTCAATATTTGTTCTTCATTCTTTTATTTTATTTTCTTATCACTGAGGATCTTGAATCAGGACCCTGGAATCACAGAAATGTACATTACAAACCATCCCCGTACTCATGAAGATGTTCTACTTTTACTTAGACTGGCTATGCTGTAGAGCTAACACAATATTTTCTCAAAAGGATTCTCATGCAAGAAAAAAGAAAAAAATGTCCAACTCACATACATAGAAGAGTAATGAAAACTTTCAGAGGGATACAGGCTACAAATATAGGGGCAATTTGGGAGAGATTAGAGAAGGGAGATGCAGAAGTGGTTGGAGACCAGACAAGGAAAGGAGAAAACAATATAATTATATGTTATAATTATATTTTAATTTTAAAAATATCAGTTATATTTTATAATTATTCTTTAATTTAAATATATTAATTAAAATTTATAATTCTATTTTAATTTTAAATATTTTAATGAAAATACCTAGTAACAAAAAGAAAATTTATGATATATAAAGAAAACTTACCTAATCTAACTGTACTTAAAGTTCATATTATTCTGGTCATTGGTCTTTTAACAAACTATTATTTAAACTTTGGTTTTTAGATAAAATGATTAACTTCTGTTTTAGTAATAAAATCTGATTTATATGGGTTAGTATTTATAATCTGGATAAATAGTTAAACTTTAAATTGTTTATTTCTTAAAATATGTATGTATGTACTTTATATGTATATGACAAACATATAATATGACCACAACTCATGTGTTGTTTGTTTAATGACTTCTAAAAAAAAGTGAGACACCCTAGGGTAATAATCAACACAACTACACCAAGGACAGGAACTCTCTTAGTTTCCTTGTAGCGATCATGTAGTCAACCGAGAATACGCTTAAATCAATCCTGGATGAGAATAAAGGAAAAGGAAGCACCAGCTTTTACATTGTTTCACTGAGTACTCATTGCAAAATATTGCTGTGACAATTACGTGTGCAATATTTCATTTAATTTAATAGAAATCTCAATTTTGATATACTCCACAGTGGTAGTGTAATTATTATTCTTTGAATTTGCTTTCAAAGCAATAAGTTTCAAGTTAAATTTTTCATATATGTTTTATTTTGATTGATTTTAAAGCCCTATCCTTACTGTTCCGTTGCCCTAATATTTCCACCTCTCAGTTTCCTCTTGAGTTTCCCTAATCCTCTCTTAAAGACCCTTTCTATTTTCCAGTCACACAGTTCACCTTCTAGCTCCCTGACCTTCATTTATATAAATATGTGTATCTCTCTAGCCTAGATACATATATGTAATAGAAGACAGGATTCACACAGGAGAGAGAATATATGGTATTTATCTCTCTGAATATGCATAGAACATTATTTAAAGTCATATAAAATTGTTTTTTATTTAAGGTTAGAATTAATAAAATTCAATATAAAGAAAAATCACTAAGTAAACAAGTGAATACTTATAAATACTGTGATTCGAATCGGCATGTGAGATGAATCACCAAGTAAAAGCACATGCTGCAGAAATCTGCTTAGTCTGATGTTGGGAAGCCCTTGAGAGTAGAAGGGAAGAACTGAATCCACATTGTTCTCTCTCCTCCACATGTTTTGAGATGTGTACCTGCTCCTACACACCGATATCCATTTACTGCCCTTGCAGAGGACCTAGGTTTGCTTCCCAGGACCCATGTAGTAACTCACAACTATCTGAAACTCCAGTTCCTAAGATTCTAAACTGTCTCTCTCCTCCATGGGCAATAGCATGCACACAACACACATAAATTCATGCAAAAATACATATATTTAAATTAAAAACACATACAAACTGAGTTGGGTAGGATAACAGTGTAATATTTCTAGATAGACTACATTTTACAAGCAACAAATCCAAAATATATGTAGCTAGTGTAACTCCTTAGAGAACCTCACGCAAAGAAAGAACGAACATAAAATATAGATCTCATATGAAATGTCCTGCTGGGTAATAAGCAACAATATTTATACCTGTGACTCAGATTAGGATCAAAATAAGCACAAATAATTGGTTATGGATGTAAGAAAAATGCATGTTTAAAATGAATAATTCACACTGGCATCAATTGTACAATGAAGTAATTATTTTTGAGACTAATACATTATTTATATTTCAAAAATGTTAGATGTTAACATTTGAAACAGCATATATTTTACATTCTTGAATATTTAAGCAACCATGCATTTTCTTCTGTCAGTGTTTCCTTGTTTGTATTTCATATTTTTCTGTACCTTACACATTTTTACTTTGGTCTATCCTCTTCTCTTATTTTATTAATAGAAAAAACAAACTCCACAGTATGATTTTTAGAATATTGGATCACAGTTTCTGTGTTATACTGTTCTTGGATGACTGGTTTGTGGGGACCTCTACTTTATATAAATAAATGAGTAAATAAATATATAAATACACAGGCAGACAGACAAATGAACAAACAAACAAATAAATAGTTATTTGTGGTGGTTTGAATAAAAGGTCTCTCCTATAGGCTTGTCTTAGTCAGGGTTTCTATTTCTGCACAAACATCATGACCAAGAATCAAGTTGGGGAGGAAAGGGTTTATTCAGCTTACACTTCCATGTTGCTGTTCATCACCAAAGGAAGTCAGGACTTGAACTCAAACAGGTCAGGAATCAGGAGCTGCTGCAGAGGCCATGGAGGTATGTTCCTTACTGGCTTGCTTCTCCTGGCTTGCTCAGCTGGCTTTCTTATAGAGGCCAAGACTACCAGCCCACAGATGATACCACTAACAAGGGGCCCTCCCCCCCTTGATCACTAATTGAGAAAATGCCTTAAAGCTGGATCTCATGGAGGCATTTTCTCAACTAAAACTCCTTTCTCTGTGATAACTTCAGCTTGTGTCAAGTTGGCACAAAACCAGCCAGGACAAGGCTTCTGTATTAGAATATTTTTGTGGTACTGTTTGGGATGGCTATAGAACTTTCAGGGAGTGTGGCTTTTCTGGGGGGAATCTGTCACTAGGATTGGGCTTAGAGACTTCATAGCCTTGCCCCAGTTCTACTTTTGATCTCTCTGCCTCCTGATTGAAATTGTGATATGATCTCCGTGTTTCTTGATACTGTAGCCCTGACTGATGCTTGTTGACATGCCTTCCCGCTGTGATTATCTCTTAGTCCCAAAACTGTAAATCAAAATATACTTTCTTCCTTAAGTTGCTCTGGTCATGGTATTTTATAATACCATCAAAGGAGTGACTAATACAGACATGATAAGCTTCACAATTAAACTTGAAAAGAAATACTAATCTGGTAAAGCAAGTGCAAAAGGCCATTACCTAAATGCTAATGTATTTGCTTAGGAATCTGTAACACACAATGAAAACATCATCACTTGCATTTACTTTCAGAAAGGTACAGAGATGTTTTAGAAAGTTCATTATTTCAGAGCTATCTCTGTATTTGAAAGTTTAGTTCTTTACTTTGTTCATCATGTTACATTGATTCCATAGATATTGGGCATAATACAATATATATTTGATGACCTACCACCATCCAAATAGTATGCTCTATGGAAAGAAGTGCCTGTTAAAAGAACATTGTGTGAATCTAAATAACCCAGCCTCGGATAAAAACAAAACAAAACGGACAAAACAATTCAAGAAACAAAATCTAAAACAAAATACTGTGTCTTTTCTTTCATGATGAAATACTAGCTTCTGACTATTAAAAGTCTATCCATGGAGGATTAAACAGAGGTAAAAGTCAAAAACTTAGACAGGTGATGATGAGATTAGGGACCAGAAGGAAAGAAATCATCAAGCAGAATTTATATATGGAAATTCCACCTGGAATCTTGTTATTGTGTAATATAATTTAAACTATAAAATATTAATTTTTAAAATGGAATTATTTGAGAAACATACAGATATTTCTCTTCATTTAGCCTCTGACATGTTTTCATAAATACAACTCTTTGGCTGGTGAGAAAGCTCAGCACATAAAATTGAACATCATAGAAGCTGACAACCTTAACGTGAGGCATGATACCAATGTGAAGGTAACAGGATAATAATTCTAGGTCATAGTACTATGACTTCTGCATGTATATCATGGCCAACCCTTGGCGTGCATACCAAACATATACACACAAACATTCCCACATGCACACATATACCTTAATAACAAGTATATATAAAATTTATAAAATATCAGACCTTTCATATATTAAGTATGATAGAAGATAATTTTAAAATATGATTGCCATCTCTAAAACTTAGGTTTTTTTAAAGATTCATGTTATACTAATTACCTATTAACTTATGTGAATGAAGCTAACAGATAATCATCATAGAAAGTAGGGCATCATGAGTCGTGGGTATAATCCCACAACTTGGGGGTTGAAGAAAGATTATCATAAGTTCAAGGCTAACTTGGGCTGGGCTGCATAATAAGTGCCAAGATATGAAAAAATGATTATGACATTGATTCCACATTACGTGATTTATCAGTTGTTGACTCCTGTGCATATACTTAATCCACCCTTATTACACACATTCTACCCCCCAGAAAGTATTGATGTTTGTAGTCTAGGGGTTCATCTGTGTTAAAACAAGGCAAAGCAAGAAAAACTGCTTTGAGATGAGACATTTTCCTAAGTAAAATATGCTTTGGTCTTACCAATGCCTGTCAGTTTCTTTCTGTATAAATATGAATAAAGTAAAGCTTTATGGTGTGTCTAATTTCTGCTCAGGGAGGGTCTAAAATAAGCAACTGAGATAAATACATGAGCGTAATTTTTATTTTTATTTCTAAACCATAAGTTGAAAGTAGAATGTTTGCTGGTATTTCCAAGAAGCAGCCCCCTGCAGCCTTCATTTCGTCCCTATGTCATATCTTGCATGCCCTGTGGATTGTGTGCACCATAAAGAGTTAGGCTATGATCTGAGGAGAGAGTGCACACACTCTTTCCTTCCTCAGTCCTTCATCTGACTTGGAGCTTGTTGAGGGCTTCTTATACTTGATCGGTAGTATTGGAAGCTACAGATTCTATTCTAAACTACTTTCATGATATGGGCATATGGGTACAAAAGTTTCAGTTAAAAAAGTATGGACTCATTCTCCCTCAAACAATAAGGATGAATGAACACAAAGGAGACAGTGACCTAACTAGAGATGCCAACAGAACATGAGCTTCGGGAACAAAACGAAGTTAAGATCTAATGATACATTTAGATCTGATAAGTCAGTCAGGGCATTTAAATCCCATCGAAACTGTCTCCCTTGCAGATTTATAACTACGTTTGTTAAGAATAAATTTCCCTGATATGCATTATTCTTCCTCAAAATGTCCATAAATCATATTTAAAGCTCATATGCTCGCAAACCACTTTTAAAATTCAATTTTATCTGATTTTTAAAAAAACTCCGTCTTGTACGTATCATTAGCTCTGAGATATATTAAATTAATAGTTCCATTCATGAGGTACACAGTAAATGAGAGTTTAAGATTACAATAAACTAGAAAGAACCATAGCTGAGAAGTTAGAATAGAAGTCTTTCCTTAAAAATTCTCCTAATAATTTAGATCTTAGTTCAAGTAACAAAGCATGTTAAGATAGAAAGAATAGCGTTGGTCCCCTCTTGGTGACAAACTTACCAAGCTTGCATCTGTCATTGTAATAGCACCGTCTCCGGAGTCTGGTCGTTCTGGGTTTCTTCTTGTAGAATGTTTTTCATGTTGCCATTTTATCCTTATACTGTTTAAACTAAAAGTTGTGATTGATTTAAGATAAAATATTTTTCAAGTGAGTTAATTAAATTTTAAGATGAGCAAACCATGCTGGGAAGATAGGTTAGTAGACAGCTCTAATTAATTATAGCTGAAGTTTGGTGTTGGGGTTTCCATTCCCAGCACCCACAGAAAATGCAGGTAAACATGAAAGCCTGCAAGTAAATCAGCCGTTCCTCATATGGAAACAAGGGAATCCCTTGAGCCAAACTGAATAGGTAGGCTAGTCAAATGGACAGATTCTTAGAAAGACCTGACCTTCATAAATAAAATAGCAAATGATCCAGTAAGACACCTGAAGTCAACCTCTGGCTTACACACACACACACACACACACACACACACACACACACACAAACACACACACACACAGTAATACACACTGATAATCACACTTGTACTTGTACATGCCACAAATATATACATGTGAAAACTATAAAACATGAACAAGATTTTTTGAGCTTGCTCAGTTTACAGGCAAGGGATATGCTGAGATGGTTCTACAAATTTGGGTTTTCTGATTTACCTATCTGTTAAAAACAAAACAAAACAAGAAAACAAAAAATAAACAAAAGCAAAGGTAAAAACAAGCAAACAAAAAAGCACCAGATGTCGTGGAATATGTTCAACAAATGCCAGAAATTGCAGTCAAAGTTCCTTTACTCACAGGCATTTGTTTCATATAGTGATCCAAACCCTTAGCAACTACCTTCAGCAAGTAATTGCCAGTGAGATGATCCTATGAGTGTCTCAGATATGCCTTCGTTGTGCATTCACCACTTCTTCAACACATTCATCTACATCCCTCTCCTCTTGAAGTGAAAAACAAATAGTTATAATTTTAAATCTTGGGAAATAATATTTCTGTCAACAAAATGAGCATTAGATGATTTATTTCTATTTCTGCAATATAAAAGTAAATGCGTACATGGTTCTCAATAAAGTTTGAAGCTTGTTACCAAAAGTGATTTATCTCCTTTTTTTTGTGAAAGACTTATGCTATGTTAATTTTGTGTTTCTGAGCATGGGAATGTGAAAGTAAATGTAAGTGTTCATGGAAGCCAGAAGAGCGTAAGAGATCCTTAGAGCTGGGGTCACAGGCAGCTCTGAACCAACCGACATTTTGGCTGGGAACATAATTCAGGTCTTTCCCACTGTAGTACCTGCTCCTTACCACTGATAGCCATCTCTTTAGCCCTTAAATTTTCAGTTTGAAACTTCCACAAAGAGTAATCAAGATAGTATTGAGTAAGAAAACAAAATAATATCACTGGCTTTTACATTGCTATTGTCAGTCTCTCTTCAGGCTTATAGTGATAATATGATTTATATATAATAATTTCAAAATATTACTATAAAGACTATAATTTAATTGTGAATACAATCATATTATAGCTGATCAAGATGAAAGACTAACAAGTTTCCCATTTGAATACCATAGCAACAGAAAACAATTAGAAACTTAGATAGCTCCTCATTGGTATCATGAAAATACATTGAAAGAGATGGCTTGTATCTCCTCACAAGCTAAACTATCCTGAATAATTATAATTGTAATTTGTGCAGAAGTAATCACTAATTTAATCAAATGTTTCAATATGCCAAAATAATATCCGATAGAGGCACTAATCTGTACTGGGAATATACTTATATATACACCTAGTCATTAAATATAGACGCTGATTTATTTTGAAGCATCATATAGTTATATATTTGCTTATAAAAATGAATGGAATGAGCATAGGTTTCTCTCAGTCAATGTAATTTCAATTTTTAAAAACTCACAAATACATATGAGAATTTGTGTTTTATGAGAGGCACTTTTCTTTTTTCTTTTTTTTTTTTTTCAAGGTTGTTATCATTTATGGTGAAATGAACTCTACTCTAGAAGTCAGCTTTAGAAGATGGGCATATTTATGTGCACAGAGAATCTGAATCACAACCTCACAATGGGATGTCATCACAAATGAAAGAGATTTCAGCTTTGATTTCTACCATGGGACTGTCATTTTTGAACACCACAATGATGAGATTGTTATATTTAGGAATTTTTTTGCAAACAATGAACACTTCCAAGTACCCAGTAGACATTTCTCAGTGTATGCTCATGTGGAATTATTTTAATTGTTCAATATCTAAGAACAGTCACATCAAAAATGGATCATTTTACACTCACCAACACATTGGAATGCTTAGCACGGCACAAATTTGACATGATCCTGAGTGAAGAAGGTTACAATTTGTACAATGTTGTGTATGTTGTGGATCACACATACCATAAACTTATTGAGAGGCACTTTTCAAAAGCATTATTTTGTATTTGCAGAATGATAGCTTTTTAATTAATTTCATTAAATATGACCAACTAATATATTTTTTAAAAAAATTATACTCTCACAAACTGAATGGTCAGTTTTCTGAGTATACATAATATTGGCCGTACTGATATGGAGTGAATAAAGTCATAGTTTTCAAAATATGAAAATGTTCTTTAGTGCTTACTGACCCTAATTTCTCAAATAATTTTGAGTTTATTTATTTTCTTTGATTTCCTACATGTGTACAGTTTTTGTCTGTGAATATGTATGTGTGTGTGAGCAGAGAACTCATATGTACCCTTAGATGTAAGGGTGCACAAAGGCCATAACAACTGTAGAGGTCAGAACACAAGTTCAGGCATCAGTGCTTACCTTCCACTAAGTTCTCTGTGTTGTTTCACTCCTGTTTCCAGGCGAACTGGCTCTGGTCCTCCGCAGATTCTCCTGAGTCTGCCTCTGCCTTCTTTGAAGAACCCCTGAGACTGCACATTTATAGCAACATTACTGCCTATGTAGGTATTAGGGAGTCCAACTCAGGTCCTCATATTTCTCCCAAGCCATGTCCTTAGCCTCTGGAGTCTATTCCTAATAGAATTAACCACCTCAGAAATATTCCCAAATGCTGTATCTAAAAATATAAAAACCATTACCATATATTTCAGAAAATATACTTGCAAATATATTTGTAACAATATCATTGCATTAATTACAGCATTGGTTGAATTATTTAGCCTATTTAATCAATATATATATCTTCAACAATATTAACATATTCTATGAAATTTTTTTTGTACAATTTTCCATGCTTTATGGACATTTTAACAATATTTTTCTACCCCTGAGGTGATTTTTATTTTTTGTCCATACTTTTCTTTTTGTTTTGGGTTCTCATTTTTTTATTTTTTTATTTTATTGGATATTTTCTTTATTTACATTTCAAATGTTATTCCCTTTCCAGGTCTTCCCTCCAGGAACCCCCTGCCTCCCTCCCCTCCCACTTCCTCTATGAGGGTACTCCCCACTCACCCAATCCCGCCTTCCTGCCCTGGCATGTCCTTACACCAGGGCATCGAACCCCCACAGGACCAAGGGCCATTCCTTCCACTTATGTCCAACAAGGCTATCCTCTATCACATATGTGGCCGGAGCCATGGGACACTTGATGTGTACTCTTTGGTTGGTGGTCCAGTACACTGGAGCTCTGGGGGTCTGACCGGTTGACACTGTTACTCCCCACACTGGGCTACAAACCCCCTCGCTCTTTCAGTCCCTTCTCCAACTCCTACATCAGGGACTCTGCCCTCAGTCCAATGGTTGGCTGCGAGTATCTGCCTCTGTATTTGTCAGGCTCTGGCAGAGCCTGTCAGGAGTCAACAATATCAGGCTCCTGTCAGAAAGTAATTCTTGGCATTTGTAATAGTGTCCAGGTTTGGGAACTGTACATGGGATGGATCCCCAGGTGGTGGTCTTTGGATGACCTTTCTTTCAGTCTCTGCCCCACACTTTGTCTCCATATTTCTTTCTGTGAGTATTTTGTTCCCCCTTCTAAGAAGCACTGAAGCATCCACATTTGTGTCTTCCTTCTTCTTCAGTTTCATATGATCAGTGAATTGTATCTTGGAAGTTTTGAGCTTTTGGGCTAATACCCATTTATCAGTGAGTACATACCATGTGTGTTCTTTTGTGACTGGGTTACTTCACTGAGGATGATATTTTCAAGTTACATTCCTTTGCCTAAGAATTTCATGAAGTCATTGTTTTTAATAGTTGAGTGATATTCCATTGTGTAAATGTACTATATTTTCTGTACCCATTCCTCTGTTGAGGGACATTTGTGTTGTTTCCAGCTTCTGGATATTACAAATAAGGCTGCTATGAACATAGTGGAGCATGGGGGCATCTTCAAGGCAGGGTTTCACTATACAGCCCTGACTGTCCTGAAACTCATTCTGTAAACCAGGCTGGCCTGGAACTCACAGTGATCTAACTGCTTCTGCCTTTTAAGTACTGAAATTAAAAGCATCCACTATCACCATCAATCCATACTGTTTTAAATTAAGCTTATAAATGAAGCTATTCATGCAGGTATGTACATACACAATAATGCTTGCTTTTGGTGGTTTAAAAAAGTGCAAAGGCACTTGCAGTGTGTATGGCATAATTCTAACACCTTTCTGGATGTTTTACCTTTGCATAGTGAGATTATGAATTTAAAGAATGCTGCTCTGCTGAGCTTTGATGCTGCAGATACTGCTGATAAAATTTCTCATGGACTGAGGTCAGTATTTCCATCTTGGTCAAGCTTCAAGAATGACATATATAGCTTGCCCTTTTTGTCCTGGGTATACTTTTATTCCTGTCCATCATGTTAAAGATTGCCTTTAACAACATCAATATGTTGGTGGCCAAAATACATGGCTTGAAACTAAAAATGGACCTCCAGACAAAGTTTTTAGTTTAACAGGCTGGCAGTCAGAGACGGGTAAGTTCTGCACAGAGCCTTACCAACCTAAGACAGAAGTACATTGCTTTAGATAATGTATATACCATGATGGGTAAGGAAGGCATTTATGTCAGAACATCCTAAGACAAACACAGTCTTGTCTATGAAATAAAAAGTGGGGAGATGTAGAGAGCATTTTGGGGCTGCTTGATGAGACTCTGACATTGGCCAAGGACAAGGAAATGGGCTTTAGGCAGGAATCTGACATTGGGCCATAACAAGGAAGTAAGCTCAGGCAGGAACCTAATTTTGAACAGGGAATTAAGTTCAGGGAGGAATCTAATCTTAGGCTAGAACAAAGAATTAGCCTTCAGAAATGAATATGACTTTGGGCTAGGATAGGGAAGTAGGCTCAGATATTTTGGTCATCCTGATAAGCCCTTAGTAACAGTGATCATGGGACTTTGCTTATTGCCTTGCTTGTTCCTTGACTATTTGTGTTTATTGTACTGCTTGTCCTTATTACTTGCATGTAATTAAAATGGTATAAAAGCATATTGTGAAAAATAAACCTGCCTCAGCCTCAAAACTGGCTGGGGTCATGCTACAAAAAAAAATTGTCCTCTATATGTATTCATGCAATAGTCATATGAAATTGAATTTTCTATACTATTTTTATTTTAACTAATCACTCAATAGATGCTGAGTATTTAGGTTCTTATATCAAATTCTGATTTTGAATAATTTGCTTATGTGTGTAGTGTTCTGCTGTTATAAAGAAAGATATAAATTTAAAAAAGAAAACATTTAATTTGATGTAAATTTCTGAGGATTGAGTCCATCATATGTATCAGCAGCATGCAGTAGGTATGTTCACTGGAGTAAATAGAGCTCATTCACACCTTGATCCTTAAGTAGGAGGCAGAGACAGGGAACACTTGGAGGAACAGGAGTCTTTTGAATCCTTAGATCTCACCACCAGTAACACACTTCCTTCAACAAGGCAACATCTCTTATTCCTTGTAAAATAGTGTTTCCAGTAGAGCTGAGTATTTAGGTTCTTATATCAAATTCTGATTTTGAATAATTTGCTTATGTGTGTAGTGTTCTGCTATTATAAAGCAACATGTAAATTTAAAAAATAAAACATTTAATTTGGTGTAAATTTCTGAGGGTTGAGTCCATCACATGTATCAGCAGCATGCAGTAGGTATGTATGTGTGTGTGTGTATGTGTGTGTGTGTGTGTGTGTGTGTGTGTGTGTGTGTGTGTGTGTGTGAATAACAAAATGATTATGGAAATCAAGACTTTGAGACATTGTTCAGGTTCTAAGAACTCAAAAACTGCAAAAGTTGCAAGAATTTTGTTTTAATCTGAGATGTAGAAAGAGAAAGGCAGGAGAACACTTTCAGATTTCAAAATGACTTAGCAAAATGCAAAGGGATGGAGTACAAAGAGGAAGGGCAATGAAGACTAAGTCATATGAAGGAGATCGAGAATGGATAAAGGTTTGGTAGGACAAACCTTATTCATCCAGATACTGGTAACCATAGATATGGTTCTTTTAGAGGAATTGCTCAGTTTTTCATAGAGGGCTGTTTTGAAGGTGCTGCCCCTTTTGGTGTGCATCAAAGTGTGATATTCCCTCTTTCGAATCATTCCCTTAGAAGCAAGTTTTCTGCCATCAGCAAGGCAAATTCGGGACCTCAAACCTAAGGCAGCCCATCAATTATGTAATCTAAGATATGGGACACAAATTTTCATAATAAGTACAATCCATTCTACTTCCCATGCCATAGTTAAGAACAGCCCTTATAATGCTATTCTGCTCTTTGGTGGAAAATTCCCAAAAAGAAGTTAATGGGAAGAATTAGACCCTTTGCTGTCCAAATTAATTTCAATGTGACATGGCAATCTTTCTTCCTCCTTGTTTTTGGTTTCCCTAATTTTCTCCAATATTATCTAGGCACTTCTTGGTGGCCTGCCTGATGGTGTGAAGCAAATCTTCACTTATCAGAGTCTAAACCTTGGACAGGTATATCGTCCACAGGCTTGGATGATAATTCTTGTCTATGCACATTTAACACCTGTAAGGTGATGATAGCCTCAAAAACATTGACCGTCTTTGTTTAAAATGTGCCATCCCTGCACATTCACCACGAACATGTTCATCTCCCAATACAAGCCAAGGAATATTACATTATGATGCACATTAGCTCTTCTTCGCTCCTGTAGTGATGACTCATACACTGCATATCTATCAGATACAGCAGAATCAATAGAATTTCTTTAAGGAACAGAACTGCCTTTATAATCTGAAATGAAAGTCTCGGTGGGTCATGGGAGTGATAGGAATGACAGTTGGCCTTCTGCTCTCTGATTCCAAGGTTTGTGCAAATTTGTATGGGGTTAGAGTAATTTGATTTGATTTTAAGATTTTAACTTTACATATTAGGAATTTAAAAAATTAATTCACATTACCAAGTAATTATCTCACCATAATCAATATAAATGCAATCATTTGATCCAGGTCCACTCAAGTGGCTAGGTTATTGAATAGAATGAATTCATCTACTTTGGAACTTAATAGTTAAGTGTTCAAGGAGTTCTTTTTGAAATTGTA
The DNA here is from genome assembly GCA_028551405.1 of Uromys caudimaculatus. Lineage (NCBI taxonomy): Eukaryota > Metazoa > Chordata > Mammalia > Rodentia > Muridae > Uromys > Uromys caudimaculatus. The sequence continues at coordinate 53,426,984 of CM052704.1, forward strand.
ACTAATATATTTTAAGAGCAGAAATGGAATGACACCTACTTGCTATTTTGGAAAATTACTTTGAAAAGTTTTCTTCAAAATTCATTATTGACAATTCAGACTCATAACTGCTTTCCTGATATTTCACTGAATGATATTGTTCATGTACTTATACATATCCTTAGCACTGTATAGTATCAAATATCATTTTCTAACAATGGAACATATCAGAAATTCTAAAAATTTAGATCTTAAAAGTAAAATCCATTGTGTTGCCTGGTCTGTGTTAATGTTCATAGCATGGGGTACCATCAAAAGCTATATGGATGTCCATAGCCTATGTTGCATCATGAAAGCATGTTAATATCTGTGTGTGTGCACTGTGTTGCTGGGGACCACATCAATGTGGATGGCCTGTACTGCCACCTGGGCTATGGTGATGACCAGGCCCATATTGCCGATGAGAGGCCATGCCTCGCTCCATTGTCTTATTGTGGCTGTGACTGTGTTGAATTCTTAGCCCATATTATCACAGAATGCCAGGTAGTTTTCTGTGATCTGTGCTCAGGTCATAAGCCAGGTTGATATCTGTGATCACAGCTGCAACTGGGGGTCTTATATGGTATATTGTTCTGTGACCCTACTTCATTTGGGAGTCTTGTTTGTGGTTTGTACTGCTGCCAGGAACCAGGCTGAAGCCCATGATCCATGTTTTCCCAGACTATAAGTGCAAATATGCTACTTTCACAAGAATAGCCATGATTGCAGATGGACAGTTGAGAAGGACATGGAAAATTTCTATGACAACCTATACCTCCAAATCAAACCTGCCTCCCAAAAGTCAAATTTATTGGGAGGCTGGTCTCAGTTGATTTCACTGATCCCGAGGATTGAGACCAGGGTTGTCACCATGGGAAGAGGGGGGAAGCAAAGAGAAAGAGAAAGGGGGCACACAGAAAGAGAAGAGAAGAGAAGAGAAGAGAAGAGAAGAGAAGAGAAGAGAAGAGAAGAGAAGAGAAGAGAAGAGAAGAGAAGAGAAGAGAAGAGAAGGAATAGAAATCCTAAAAACTTTGATAGGATGCTGGGGTGTCACCTTCCACAGTAGATGACAACCAAAGGGGATTCAGGAGAGAAAAGACACAGCTCTGTTTAGTGGGCAGGCCACTGCGAGTTTGACCACACCCTAGTGAGTATATAGATAACACAAATTGGACTTTTTTTGGACAGAGAAGTGAATGTGATAGGGGTATATAATGGGAAATGCACAAAGAATCAATAAAAATATTATGCTAGAAAAATAAATAAAGCATTTTAAAAGAAAAAACATTAAAACTACAAAATTAGAATCCTCAAATTTATTATTCATATATTTTTGTGTTGACATTTTCCTTTCTGTATTCAAAAAACATCTTGGAAACATTTTTTGAAAATTTTAGCACCTAAACTACAGTTTAAGAAAAATATATTAGATTCAAGTTATACCATTTTTTTATCCTGTTATTCAGTTACACTGGTGTTTTGTTGTCCATGTATACAGACCTTGTCTTATTCAGGTAAAGGAAATCTCAATTGAGTAAATGAATCCACAAGATATGCTTATAGACAGGTTTGCAGGGCTATTTAGATCAATGATTACTGTTGAAGGGCCTAGCTAATTGTGGGTGGCATCATTGAATGGTATAAGTAAGCAAGCTGAGCAGGTCAGGAGGTGCAAACCAGTAAGCAGAATTCTTCCATGACCTCTACTTCAGCTTCTACCTTCAGGATGCTGCATTTAAAGACTGATCTGCTTCTTTTGATAAAGGTCTGTGATGTAGTACTACAAGCTGAAATAAAGCATCCCCTCCCAAGTTTATTTTGGTCATGGTATTTTATAAACACCTTAGAAACTACCAGTAAGATATTAGTTCAAAGAAATCAATGACAAAATAATTTTTAAAATTTAACTGGTTTGGGGGAGATTTTCAGTGGATAAAGAAAGCACTCACTGTACAAATATGGGGATCTGAGTCTGATCCCCAAAACTGTGCCCCACAAAACAGCCTCATAAAAAGCATGCAAGGTATCTCAGTGGTAAAGTACTTGCTACAGAACTTTGATGACCTGAGTTGGCTTCCAGTGACCTGTAGCTAAGGAAGAAAACTGACTCCTAAAAGTTTTACGATAAGCTCCATAGGTATACCATTCCAGGTTTGTACTAATCCCCACAAGTACTACACACACACACACACACACACACACACACACACACACACACACACACACACTATTGCTTATAACAGTAATGCCTTAAATGTATAATATTTATTTCCATTTCTGATCAGATAGCAATTTGGTATAAAATCTCCATACTTTGGACATTTTAAGACATTTTTCTTAATTACAAGTGTATAATGTCATCTAGCTATTTATTCTTTTCAGGACACAATTAGGTCCATTCTACAAAGCTGAAAGATCAGCATACATTTAACTTCCTTGTGTAGCGATAGACTGGCAGGCATTCACACCTTCCTCAATATTTTGAAAATATTGGAGTTATTTTCAAAATTAAAGACAGGCTCAGTCATATTACAAGTCCCACACCATATAGATGAGAACTCCACCCCCACATGCTCGTCCCCTGCAGAATTCAAGACTGCTGTAAAAGTTCCCTATTCTCGATAATCTGAATCACATCAGCTGTTTCAGAAAGGGAGCCAAGGAACAATTGCAGGGATGTATAGAAACAAATCTGATACATCAAACTGAGCTTAAAATAAATAGAGTTTTTAAAGGCCAAGAAGTACAGTGTATTCACATACTTTCAATACTGGAAAGGTTGAGACAGGAGCATCACAGGAGTTTTGAATAGCCACTCTAGATTAATGAGTGGGCAACATGTTCATTGATAAGACTGACAGAAAAATAAAGTGGCAAGTGTTTGAAACACTAGAGATGAGCGAGCCTATGCAACATACAGTCAGAAACATAAATGAATTCATGCACATGTACTCTCTCTCTCTCACACACACACATGTTCACATGCATGTGCATGCCTGCATACACATCTGGACATGGATATGCATGACCAGGTTCCAAAGGAATGCAGAAATATATGCATCTACAACAATAAACAAATAATAATAACAATTCAACAGGAAAAATCATACTCATTTTGTATATTTTATTAACTTCTATTTTTTTCCACAAAAGTTGTATATAGTTTTAACATTATAATTCTGGCCAGCTGTTCAACATTTGATGTTTTAAACTAACATACTTATTTCTTATGTCCCTCATTAATGTTTCTTCAAATATAAAGCTTCGGTTTCCTTAACAAAACGTGTGATATATTAGTCTTCGACAGAATAAGCTGGTTATGAGAAAAAGATTACAAAAGTAATATAGAAATATAAGAATGAGAAAAACTACATTAAGTTTCAGAATATTACCTAAAATTTGAAAAGAAATCAATCTTCCTCAACTGTGCCTGACCTTAGAGGTAACTGTGAAAAGAAGATACTTTTGACCAAGTTGTAGCAACCATTACTGGAAACTAATATTCTGTGTCATCATCTCACTCACACCTTCGCAACCCAATTACAAGGATACAAGGATTCTCCTGAACCAGAGAAAGCGAGCTCAGGAGGAATAAAGCAAAATTAGCAATTGGCTCCAGATACAGCCTTTCTATGGATTCCTTACTGATTATGTACAACACCCTGCTTTGGATCCTGAACTATATATCTCTCAACTAAAATTCTAACTTTATACTTTGCAAGCAGCGATATACAACAGAATAGAATGGCATTAATGAGATCAGGAGGGATTGTGTATGTGTGTGTGTATATGTGTGTATGTGTGTGTGTGTGTGTGTGTGTGTGTGTGTATCTTTGTGCTATATATACATACTAAGAGTGAATGTATGTATATATATATATATATATATATGTATATATATATATATATGTGTGTGTGTGTGTGTCCACTAACCTTAGTATAATTTCCAGAACTACAAAATAATAGAAACTCTTTTCAAAATTCTAAATAAAAGAAATCTAAATCATAATGAATATATAATATAATTGAAAATTTCTAGGCTCCCAGAATCTATTCAATTTCTTGAATGAATATACACTTTTTTGACATATAATATCCAATGATTGATAAATTATCATAGGACAAAGTTTGCCATAACTTTTTATAGACTGAAACTGCTTCTAAGTGGATGACATTCATAAAGTAATCAATATTTAATTGGTTGGCTTTTAGAAGCAAGGAGTCTACATTGATGACTTGGCTTGTAAAGGCATGTTCAATGAAGTGAGTTATTGACATTTATTGACTGCATTAGAAATTTCTCCTGTGGTACTGTGTAATCAAGGTCTCTGCTTCCACTCACACAAGAAACATGTTAAAACTGATTTAGATGTTTGACATGGCCAGAAAAGAACAATTCATCTTCTCCTAGAAATATGAGGGTCTTTAGAACAAATGGCAGTATTTACTGCTATTTTTACTAAGATAGCCATTCAATGAACTACATTTGAGCCTGTATCATTTTTTTTTTTTGACACTTTATTTACATTTCCAATGTTTCCCCTTTCTAGGTCTCCTCTTTGGAAACCCCCATCCCCTCCCCCTCCCCTGCCTCTATGAGGGTATTCCACCTCCCACCCACCCGCCCACCCATCCCCATGTTCCCGCCTTAACATTCCCCTTTACTGGGGCCTCTAACACCCTCAGGCCTAAGGGCCTCTCCTCTCCCCGATGGTCAACAAGGCTGTCCTTTGCAACATATGTGGTCCGAGCCATGGGTCCCTCAATGTGTATTCTTTGGTTGGTGGTCCAGCCTCCAGGAGGACTAGGGGGGTCAGGCCAGTTGACACTGTTGCTCCCTCCATGGGGCTGCAAACTCCCTCAGCTCCTTCAGTCCCTTCTCCAGCTCCTCCATCTGGAACCTCACTCTCAGTCCAGCAGTTACTGTAAAGTGAAACTTGGGTATTCCGAACTTTTGGGCTAATATCCACTTATCAGTGAGTACATACCATGTTCCTTCTTTTGTGACTTAGTTACCTCGCTCAGGATGGTATTTTCAAGTTCCATCCATTTGCCTGCAAATTTCATGAAGTCATTGTTTTTAATAGCTGAGTAGTACTCCATTGTGTAAATGTACCACATTTTCTGTATCCATTCCTCTGATGAGGGACATCTGCGTTGTTTCTAGCTTTTGAGTATTATAAATATGGCTGCTATGAACATAGTGGAGCATGTGTCTTTATTACATGTTGGAGCATCTTCTGGGTATATGCCCAGGAGTGGTATAGCTGGGTCCTCAGGTAGTATTATGTCCATTTTTCTGAGGGTCCACTCCAGAGTGTTTGTACCAGTTTGCAATCCCACCAAGAATGGAGGAGTGTTCCTCTTTCTCCACATCCTCGCCAGCATCTGCTGTCACCTGAGTTTTTGATCTTAGCCATTCTGACTGCTGTGAGGTGGAATGGGAAATGTACACTCTTCTGAATAGTAGGCAAGCTGTTTAGACAAATTTCAGTTGTATTCTGAGTACCATCAATCACATCTTTAACGCGCCATCATCATTCTAAAGAATATTGTGCTGTTCTAAGTAAAGTATGTTTCTAAGCTATTTGCAACTCCACCAGAATAACCACAATATCAACCAACCAGACTACCCAGAGCTTCCAGGGAATAAATCACCAACCAAAGAGTACACGTGGAGGGACCCATGGCTCCATCCATATATGTAGCAGAGGATGGCCTTGTCGAGCATCAATGAGAGGATACACCTTTGGTCCTGTGAAGGTTTGATACCCCAGTGTAGGTGAATGCCAAGACAGGTAGGCCAGAGAGGGTGGGTGTGTGGGGAAACACCCTCACAAAAGCAGGGGGTATGGGGGATTGGATAGGGAGTTTCTGGATGGGTGGGGGACTGGGAAAGGACATAACATTTGAAATGTAAATAAAGAAAATATTCAGTAAAAAAAAAGAGGTACTATGAATTCTTTTAAAAATATACAGTATTGTAAGAGCAAAATAGTTGTGGCTTTGTGGCCTAGTGTGTTTGTACAATAAACTTTCTGTCTCCTTCCTTCCTTCCTTCCTTCCTTCCTTCCTTCCTTCCTTCCTTCCTTCCTTCCTTCCTTCTTTCTTTGCTTGTTTCTTTCTTTCTTTCTTTGAGACAGGGGCTCACTATCCATCACTGTCTGGCCTTAAGCATCTCTGTGTAGAACAGGCTCTCCTTGAACTAACAGAGATCTTTCCACTGCTTCCAAAATCTATGTACGACTACATACATATAGCTAGAATTTTTTTTCTCAGTGTTACTAAGGGAAAAATATTCTCTTGTTTTAGTAAAGTGAATCAGGTTTTGAAAATATAAGCAGATATAAAAGGTATGAAAACATAAACAAATTGTAAATTAGTATTTTCTCTATTCAATTAGAAAATTTAAAAAATCAAATAAATAGTAACTTTAGCTAATTTCAAAGACCATTCAAAACGTATTTTTAAGGTAGCCATTATTTTGATAATCATGATAGTTATTTGAGGCTACCAAATCTACTTAACCAAGTTGATGTTTATATAGATATAGTTTTAGCACATAAATTAAAATTATTCAGACTCAAAAGGAGGTAAGGCTACATATGACTTCTCAATGTATACACATACAGACATACACACACAGACACACACACACACACACACACTCTCTCTCTCTCTCTCTCTTTTTCTCCAAAGAAATAAAATATATTAAATGTGATATTTGTATTTAGTATATAAAATATTCATATCATACTACTAGGAGTTTATATTGAACTAATAAAATCCAAATTTCTTAGAGAATTATTACATAATTTAACTTGAGCTATGTCTCAGTGTTTCAGCTACAAAAATATATAGCTAATGTAATTTTATAGTTCCATACTTTTATTATAAAGTTTATGTTGTTCTTTATAGTAATTGTGTTTGTCTTCTATACTTGCCAGCTCTTGTAAGTACTTTTCATAAGTCTCCATTATTTCCTAAAAATTAGGCTAAAATAATATTTATTATTGACAATATATCTCATAGAGTTTAATTTTTGAGAGTGTATTTTAATTATAATGTTTCTACATTCTCTTTCCTTTTTCCAAACGCTCCAATATACTTCTCACTTTCCTTCAAATTTATGGTCTTTTGCTTTCATCAATTGTTATTGGATGCATATGTGTATTTGTATATATATATATATAAGTGTGTGTGTGTGTGTGTGTGTGTGTGTGTGTGTGTGCGTGTGTGCATGTTTGCGTGTGTGTGTATTCCCAAATAAAACTTTTTGAGTCAATAATGTTACTTGTTTGTATGTTTCAAGGGCTGACAATTTGGTGTGATCTTCCCTGGGGGGGACACCTCTCATGCTTCCAGATATCCCAATGTCTTGTAATTATTTGTGTAGACTAGAGGCTTTATTAGTTTGATCCTATTATTTTATTTTCCTTTTCTTTCTTTTATTGGATATTTTCTTTATTTACATTTCAAATGTTATCCCCTTTCTAGGTCTCCCTTCAGGAAACCCCCTATGTCATCCCACTTCCTCCTACCTCAATGAGGGTGCTCACCCACCCACCCACCCACTCTAGCCTTCTCGCCCTGGCATTCCCCTACACTGGGGAATCGAGGCTTCATGGGACCAAAGGCCGCTCTTCCTACTGATGTTCAACAAGACCATCCTCTACCACAAATGTAGCCAGAGCCATGGGACCCTCCATGTGTACACTTTGGTTGGAGATTCAGTCCCCTGGAGCTCGGGGGGGTCTGGCCTGTTTACATTGTTGCTCCTCCCCATGGGGCTGCAAACCACTTCGGCTCCTTCGGTCTCTTCTCCAACTCCTCCATCAGCGACCCTGCGCTCAGTCCAATGGTTGACTACAAACGTTCCCATCTGTATTTGTAATGCTGTGGCAGAGCCTCTCAGGAGACAGCCATATCGGGCTCCTGTCAGCAAGCACTTCCTGGCATAGTATCATCAGGGTTCAGCGACTATACACGTGATGTGTTCCCAGGTGGGGCAGTTTCTGGATGGCCTTTCCTTCAGTTTCTGCTCCACACTTTGTCTCCATATTTCCTCCTGTGAGTAATTTGTTCCCCTTCTAAGAAGCACTGAAGCATCCACACTTTGCTCTTCCTTCTTCTTGAGGTTCATTGACCCTGTACATTTTACCATTTCATTTTCATCTCCTTGTTCAGCTCACATTTGGCAGGTCATATTGGTGAGTTTTTTAGGGTATAACTTCTGATGTTTCTAGGAGACATAGTCTCACAGCAAATTCCTGAGTACTCTGGATCATAAAATTTTCAACCACTTCATCTGCAGTGTTCCCTGAGATTTACAGATGGGAGTGTTTCTTAGAAGTGTCCATTGAGACTCGAACTCACAAGGCTGCCTAATGATTTGTTGTGGTTTTCAATAGTGGTCTCTATTCAAAAATGAAGAATATTTTGTTTATTTATTTTTTTATTTTTATTTTTTCAAAGTCTTTTAGTTGTTTATGTCATAGTGAAAGTACAAGAGAGGCCGATACACATCAGAACACAGAACATCACACAGAGCCTTTAGTAATTTACCTGCCCTTATAACTAAGTACAGTGAGAAAGTCATTTATCTCTCCCTTTTTTTTTCTTTTTTTCTTTTTGATATTTTATTTACATTTCATGCTTTCCCCTTTCCAGGTTTCCATTTGGAAACCCCCTATCCTATCCACCTTCACCCTGCCTCTAGGAGGGTAATCCCCCACCCACCCACCCACTGCTGTCTTCCCTCCCTGGCATTCCCCTATACTGGAGCATCAAACACCCTCAGGCCCAAGGGCCTCTCCTCCCACTGATGGCCAACAAGGTGCATCTTTGCCATATATGTGGCCAGCACCACGGGTCCCTCCATATGTATTCTTTCACTGGTTATCCAGTCTCCAGGAGCACTGGGGGTCAGGTCAGTTGACACTGTTGCTTCCTTCATGGGACTGCAAGCTCCCTAAGCTCCTTCAGTACCTTCTCCAACTCCTCCATCTGGGACCCCACGCTCAGTCCAATGGTTGCTGTGAATTGAATCTTGGGTGTTCCAAAATGTTGGGCTAATATCCACTTATCAGTGAGTATATACCGTGTTCATTCTTTTGTGACTGAGTTACCTCACTCAGGATGATATTTTCAAGTTGTATCCATTTGATTGTGAATTTCATTAAGTCATTGTTTTTCATAGCTGAGTAGTACTCCATTGTGTAAATGTACCACATTTTCTGTATCCATTCCTCTGTTGAGGGACATCTGGGTTTTTTCCAGCTTCTGGCTATTATAAATATGGCTGCTATGAACATAGTGTAGCATGTGTCCTTATTATATGTTGGAGTATCTTCTGGGTATATGCAGGAGTGGTGTAGCTGGGTCCTCAGATAGTATTATGTCCAATTTTATGAGAGTCCACCAAACTGTTTTCCAGAGTGTTTATACCAGCTTGCAATCCCATCAGCAGTGGAGGAGTGTTCCTTTCTCCACATCCTCGCCAGCATCTGCTGTCACCTGAGTTTTTGATCTTAGCCATTTGGACTGGTGTGAGGTGGAATTTCAGCCTTGTTTTGATTTGCACTTCCCTGATGACTAAGGATGTTGAACATTTCTTTAGGTGCTTCTCAGCCCTTCAAGTTTTCTGGTTGAGAATTCTCTGTTTAGCTCTGTTCCCCATTTCTTGATAGGGCTATTTGGTTCTCTGGAGTCTAACTTCTTGAGTTCTTTGTATATATTGGATATTAGCCCTCTATTGGACATAGGATTGATAAAGATCTTTTCCCAATGTGTTGGTTGCCATTTTGTCCTACTGATTATGTCCTTCGCCTTACAGAAGCTTTGCAAGTTCATGAGGCCACATTTGTCAATTCTTGATTTTAGAGCATAAGCCATTGGTGTTCTGTTCAGGAACTTTTCCCCTGTGCCCATGTTTTGGAGACTTTTCCCCACTTTTTCCTCTATTAGATTCAGTGTATCTGGTTTTATGTGAAGGTCTAAATGAAGACTTTTAATGTGGGGTGAAGGTGTCACTTATCTGATGGTATAAGGACAGATATTTATACATTGTATTCATGGGTTCTGCTGGTTTCCTAAGTTACTGGTTGTAATTTCTCCTCCAATAAGCATTATTTCATCAGGATTGAACATCTAGCTAAGTTCTCAGTCCTAAACATTGTGTTCTTGTTGAGCAGATCTTAAGTCTAGAGAGTATTTTAGGCACTGCAGATATTTGTTCTATTCTTGTACATGTGGTTATCATGTTAGTCATTGAGTCATTGCGTACATCATTGCATTGGAGCATCATGGTTGGGTAGGACTGTTGATTTCCTCTTTTCTTTAGCAGTTCTTGTGGCACTTTCTTGTACCATAAAATCTGCTTTCATGAAGGTTGCTTTCAGGTGACTTCCTGTTCAGAGGCCTCAGATCCCTGCTTCTGAATCTCATGATGACTTCAGAAAGAGTGAGCTTCTTTCTCAGGCTTAACCAGAGTAACAGCAATAAACTGAATGGTTAGGGAGTCTCTTAGAAATCCCTGGCCATCTGGCCAACAACTCAAAAGAGGGCTTCTTATGTCTTTTTTTGTTGTTAGATGGTCTTTGGTGGTTCATTTGTCTTTAGAGGGAGTGTTATAAGCCCAGATGAGAAAAGCTCATTAAAACTGTCTATATACCTGAGTTTATGATCTTAGCCATTCTGACTGGCTAAGGCAGAATCTCAGGGTTGTTTTGATTTGCATTTCCCTGATAACTAACTATGTTGAGCATTTCTTTAGGTGATTCTCAGCCCTTCAGGTTTCCTCAGTTGAGAATTCTCTGTTTAGCTCCATTGCCCATTTTTTTGATAGGGATATTTGGTTATCTGTAGTCTAACTTCTTGAGTTCTTTGTATATATTGGATATTAGCTCTCTATCAGACATAGGATTGGTAAAGATCTTTTCCCAATCTGTTGGTTGCCATTTTGTCCTATTGACTGTGTCCTTTGCCTTACAGAAGTTTTGCAAGTTCATGAGGTCTCATTCTTGATCTTAGAGCATAAGCCATTGTTGTTCTGTTCAGGAACCTTTCCCCTGTGCCCATGTGTTCAAGGCTTTCCCACTCTTTCTCTTCTATTAGATTCAGTGTATCTGGTTTTATGTGGAGGTCCTTGATCCACTTGGACTTGAGCTTGGTACAGGGAGATAGGAATGGATCAATTTGCATTCTTCTACATGTAGACCGCCAGTTGAACCAGCAACATTTGTTGAAAATGCTGTCTTTTTTTCCATTGGATGGCTTTAGCTCCTTTGTCAAAGATCAAGTGACTGTAAGTGTGTGGGCTCATTTCTGGGTCCTCAATTCTATTCCATTGATCTACCTGCCTGTCACTGTACCAATACCATGTGGTTTTTTATCACTACTGCTCTGTAGTATAGCTTGAGGTCAGGTATGCTGATTTCCCCAGAAGTTCTTTTATTTTTGAGAATAGTTTTTGGTATCCTGGTGTTTTTGTTGTTGTTGTTGTTGTTGTTGTTGTTGTTGTTGTTGTTGTTTTAACAAATGAATTAGTGAATTGCTCTTTCTATGAAAAACTGAGTTGGAGTTTTGATGGGGATTGCACTGAATCTGTAGATTGCTCTCTGTAGGATGGCAAGTTTTTCTATATTAATCCTGACAATCCATGAGCATGGGAGATCTTTCCATCTTCTGAGTTCTTCTTCAATTTCTTTCTTCAGAGACTTGAAGTTCTTGTCATACAGATCTTTCACATGTTTGGTTAGAGTCACACCAAGATACCTCACAATAGTCAGAATGGCTTAGATAAAAAACTCAGGTGAAAACAGATGCTGGCGAGGATGTAAAGAAAGAGGAACACTCCTCCATTGCTGGTGGGATTGCAAGCTGGTACAACCTCTCTGGAAATCAATTTAGTGGACCCTCAGAAAAATGGACATAATACTACTTGAGGACCGAGCTATACAGCTCCTGGGTATATACCCAGAAGATGCTCCAACATGTAATAAAGACACATACTCCACTATGTTCATAGCAGCCACATTGATAATAGCCAGAAGCTGGAAACAACCCAAATGTCCCTCAACAGAGGAATGGATAAAGAAAACATCATACATTTACACAATGGAATACTACTCAGCTATTAAAAACAATGACTTCATGAAAATCACAATCAAATGGATGGAACTTGAAAATATCATCCTGAGGGAGGTAACTCAGTCACAAAGCAATAAACATGGTATTTACTCACTAATAAGTGGATATTAGCCTAAAAGTTTGAACACCCAAAATTCAAATCACAGCAACCATCGGGCTGAGCATGGGGTCCCAGATGGTGGAGTTGGAGAAGGGACTGAAGGAGCTGAGGGAGCTTGCAGTCCCATGAAGGGAGTAACAGTGTCAACTGACCTGAGCCCCGGTGCTCCCAGAGAATGTACCACCAGCCAAAGCATACACATGGAGGGATCCATGGTGTTGGCCGCATATATGGCAGACGAGAGCGTTGTTGGCCATCAGTGGGAGGAGAGGCCCTTGGACCTGAGGGTGTTAGATTCCCCAGTTTAGGGGAATGCCAGGGAAGGTAGACAGGAGTGGGTGGGTGAGTGGGGGAATACCCTCATAGAGGTAGGGGGATAGGGGGATGGGATAGGGGGCTTCCAAAGGGGAGTCCTGGAAGGGGAAAAACATTTGAAAAGTAAAGAAATTATCAAAAAATAAAAAAAAATTAAGTGTGTGTATAGAGTTTAAATAGCTGTTGTACATTTATGATTTAATAAAATAATTCTAAAGGAAAAGAAGCACAGAATTTGGAAAGAAATAAACGAAAATCAAACAAACTAAAAAACTGTATATATACATTTATACACTCAAACATGTATGCTAGGTTTTATTTTTACCCAAGATGAGTTTATGTGTGTGTGTGTGTGTGTGTGTGTGTGTGTGTGTGTGTGTGTATATATGTATATATATATATATGTGTGTGTGTGTATATGTATATATATATACACACATATATATGTATGTATGTATGTGTGTCTATATTTCATTCATTGGATATGATTCATTTTTACTATTATATCTCAAATTTTTATTTATATATAAATAGTTGGTCAACTTTAATAATAAATGCAAAAATAGTTTCTCATAATAATTAAATTTGGGAGATTTAAATTATTCTAGGTGTATGCCACTTACCGGACTGTATTTCTCTGAGAGGAAAGTTCTCACTTATAAAAAAACAGCTTTTAGAAAAATCTACTGAGAGTAAGGGGCTAAAAACATAATTACACAGAGGACTTGTTAATTGTAAAGGAAGATAAGAAGTGATCCTGGAGGGAGAGGTATGAAGTACTAATTATTAATCAGTATGATATCCTGCAGAGAAAAGTCAGAAGATGATCATTAGTTTCAATTTTAAATAACATAGATTTATTGATCAAGTACAGAGGCAAGTTTCAGTTGCTGAGATAATAAAAAAGTTTAATGAATTCTTATGTGAATATATCACATTTGCTAAGGTGCATTTCCCCCCAGATTAAAAACTGCCTTTAATCATTCTACACTAGACTTGAGAAGTTCTAAAAGCTGATTAAATAGTAATGATGTTATATATCTCAAAGTACTACACCCCAAAAAATGGAAAAAAGAAAAAATGCAGGAGGGATGGCTAAAAATATATAGGTTGTGGTCACATTAATATTTCCTGATTTTTTTATACAACCATATAACTTGATTTCTTGATGGTAACATCACTAATGTCAGAAAGATTATTTCAGCAATTATCTGAAAAAAGTTAAATCACTCCTCTTAGTAATAAAAATCCTATAAATTTAAATTTTTCTCATGTCTTTTGTATGTTAGATATAATTTGTCTATTTAGAATTTATAACATTAATATATCAGTACCCAAGAATTCCTTCAGGCACTAATGAAATGTAGATTTCTGAACTTGCTGAATGAATAGGTGATTCAGTACATTTGGATTTGGGCCCGGAAATTTTCAAGAGGGATTCTAATATTAAATCAGAGAAATTAGGTCAGATTTCTCCTAAGAACACACTCTGGTCAATTTCCACACACTTCTTCTGAGATTACTCTAGTAATTCAAATGAAGTTTAACTTGCTAATGGGCACATGGTTTGATATACCCTGTACTTTATAGTTAAACATGCTTAATTTATTATAAAAAGTTTAGAAAAATAGCTCCCAAATATTATCTGCTTCCCTGTTCTCCCTGTGGTAACAGATTCTGGACTCCTGTTATTTAACAAGCTACACTATCCCCAGATGTTAAATCACCAGTTATAGTAAAAGGAGTGTGATTTCTAGAAGATCACAGGTATCAATTGATACAGGATGCAAGAATATAGGAAGGATAAACCTTTTATAAAAGCATGATATTAAGTCTAAAAAATAAGCAATTTTGAGCATTTCAAGTGACTTTTCCTACATGAAGTGGCTAATTAATTAATGGAGAAGCTAGAGTGAAGATAGTGTATACAATGTTTGTTTGCTAATATAACTGAAGTAGAGTACACTCTCCTGATTGTAAATCATGTTTTACAATTATCCAATTCATTCAAACTCAAGACAATGTTCTCTGTAATGGCAAAAGTACTTAATTATGAATTCATTATTTCTCTATAAATTGACAGTAAACCCTTTACAAGTAGTATGTTCATTCCTTATTTTGATAGATATGGATAATTTGTAGGACACTGAACTAAAAGAACTTTACAGATCCATCATTTTTCTTACTGGCATTTACAAAGGTCTACACCAGCCTAGTCATTAACAAATTCCCAATAGGATGTCATTTAAGAGGCAGAATCTTGCTTTTAATAGTGTTGAGACTGAGGCCAATGACGTAGTTCCCTTAGTTAAGTGCTGAACACTCTTCAAAGACTTATTGTGTTTTCTTGATTTCAAACTGGTCTATAGGTTTGGGTAAGAGGGACACTTGATCCTTCACCACACATTGTCCATATCCACTGTTTGGGAAAACCAAGGATCCAAGCTGAGCTTTGCTTTAGCTATAGGAAGTGCTTCTCCCAAAGCCAGGATAGATTGTATTCCCTTACTCTAAGCTACTCAAACTGCCAGAGTATTGTTCATATAGCACCTGCAGAATGATTTGACAGTAGGACCTGCACACAGTTTCTGAGACACATGCTCTATTTCTAAGTTTACAATCCTTTTTTTTTCCCCCCTCTGCACACTTGTCTCTTCTTTTACATGAGTGTACTCTGACAAGCCAATCATTCCTTTACTTTCTAAATAGAATTCTTATGAAGGTCAGGGACAGGGAAATTATCTGATGAAAATGAGTATCACATTCTGTCATTATTCTGTTGTATCAGCTGATTATTTAGAATTGGATTAGGAATGACCTATCCAATGAAGTGCTGACCCCCTACTATCTAATATTGAATCCCTATAGTTTCCTAGGGAACTGAAAAACAATATGTAATTTTCTTTATTCCTGTATCATCAGTCTCTTTGATTAACTGCCTCCTATTTTTCTTCAAACACAAAAACTAGAAGTTTCAAAGAATTTCTACATCACCTTACAGTTTTGAACAAGAAATAACTGAAGATTAAATATCTCAAAGTCTGTCATCATGATAGAGCTGTTTGCAAATAAAGTTTTCTTCTTGTGTCAGTGTTTTACCACAAAGTAGAGAAAGAAATAATGAATCAGAAATATAATATAATATAGTATAATATGATATGATGATATGATATAATATGATATAATATGATATAACATGATATAATATAATATAGTATAGTATAGTATAACATAACATAACATAACATAACATAGTATAATATAGTATAATATAGTATAATAAAAATATTAATAAATCCAAAGAAATGTTAGTAAAATAACCACATACTTAACATTTTTAGATATTACTACGTTATAAATTGTTTAATTCTCAGATGGTGACAGTCTACATACTCCCACAATTTTCAGAGTTCCCACATCTGAACTGAGATGAGTAGAGAAGCCAATTTGTAATTTGTATTGCTTTGTGTGAATATTTAACATACGAGCCTAACATTTTGACAAAAATCTCATGATCTCATTGAGTTCTAACATATGATGGTGCTAATATGTTGAGTTAGGTATTTATAATGATGCTTCAGATATAGCACTGTTGGTAGAATGGTTACAGAGCATACATGAAGTCCTGGATTTAGTCCCAGGTGTCGAGTGATAAAATACATCTGTAATTGCAGGTTTTCAGAACTTGAGAGAGGAGTAATAAAACCAATGTTATCTGAAGCAACAGAACACATAGAGATTAATCAGGGCTTCATAGTCCTCCATCTAAAAATGACAGGGGATTCAAAGTACACAATATGACATTATCAAAGAAGTATTAAACATTTTTTGTTTAATTAAATTTAAAATATTAATACTGACATGTGTAATAATGTAGAATATTATATAATAATTCAATATTAACATACATATATTTGTATATATTTAAATATAATACAGTCAGAAAAGAAAGAAGAAACTGTTTTTATACTTTTGTCCTATACATGAAAGATTTTTGAAGTATGGAATAAATTATTCTGAAGAAAAGACAGAAATAAGAAATACACTCACACCTGTGCTAAGACTTCATATTTATGTAATCCTCTCATAACCTCGTTAGTTTCTCTGCTCAAACTGCCCTTGAGTGGCAAGAGGTCATCTGAGACTATTATACAGTTCTTTACTTTTTTTCTTTCTAATTTTTTTGATAATGACTCCTGGACCTAAGTTATATAAATATGCTCTCAAACTAGGTTCATGAGCTATATTTTCGACGTATATCCTATCCTGCCCTCAAAACATCCTGGGAAATACAGGCTCATAACTTGTGGAATTGGGCAACAAATGACTTGTCTATTTAGAGGCTGTCTCACCATAAATGGGAGCCTATGCCAGAAGATTCTGTGTGGATGACTAAGAAGAAGAATCTGGATATCCTTGAGAACTATGATAAAAAATATTTTAATAATGTTCTTTTATACGCATAGATGGGTTCCTTGCACAGTTGTCATTAAAGAAGATTCCTAAGACAGGTGATGGTAGAAGATTCAGAGACTCACTGTTAAACATTAAAATGAGAGTAAACCAAAAGTAGAGATATCCATTGGGTTTCTCATTGTAGACCTCATAGAATGCCCAACAGAATGAACTGTAAAGACACAAGGGCCAAGGACATCAGGGGAGCATGGTCAATAGACATCAACTAAGTAAGTTTCATAGGAATCCACAGAGACTGAAGCAACAATCACAGAACATATATTGGTCCACACTTGATCCTATGCATAGATGTTATGGTTGTTAACCTGGTATTTTTGTGTGACTTCTAACAGTGGGAATGAAGGCATCTTTGGCTTTTTTCTGCTCTTGGAACTCTTCTCCTATTGGGTTGCCTTCTCCAGTCTTTACATTAGGGTTTGTGCATAGTATCATTGTATCTTGTTATGCCTTGTTCAGTACATATCACTGAGAATTCTGTTCTTTTCTGATAGGAAATGGAGTGATTCTGGAAGAGAGGATAGTTGTAGGAGGAGAGTTCAAGAAATGTGTTAAAACTGGAAGGAGTGGAGGGAGAGGTAACCACAGTCAGGATATATTATAAAGGCGGGAGAGCAAACTTATACAACCACTTTGGAAATCAATCTGTTGTTTTCTCAGAAAACTGGGATTAATTCTACCTCAAGACCCAGCTATACCACTCCTGAGCATATACCAAAAAGATACTCCAATATCTCACAATGACACTTCTCAATTATGTTCAGAGTATCTTTATTTGTAATATTCAGAAACTGGAAACAACCTAGATGACACTCAACTGAAAAATGGATAAAGAAAATGTGTTACATCTATACAACGGAATGCTATTCAGTTATTTAAAATAAAGATATCATGAATTCTGCAGGCAAATGGATGTAACTTGAGAATATCATCCTGAGTGATATAACCCAGTTCCCAAGGGAAATCAATGGTATGTACTCACTTATGAATGGATATTACCCATAAAATACAGCTAGACTCCACAGACTCAAAGAAACTAAACAAGAAGAAAGACCCAAGTAAGAAAGCTTGAATCTCATATAGAAGGGTGAATAAAATAGACATAAGAGTCAGATGGAGGGAGGAAACTGGGATGGAGGGGTATATGGGGGAGATTCTGAATCAGGTGTGAGAAGGACATAGAGATTGCTAGATGGTCATGAGAATGAATGGAAATCTGCAACTGGCAGGAGTGAGGAGGTAGGGTGCATCTCCAGAATGAGCTAGAGATATGGCATAAGGTAAGCACCCAACAAGCAATGGGGGTGACCTTAGCTGTGACTCACAACATTGGAGGTTTGGAACATGAAGAAACCAAGTCCTGTAGCCAGGCAGGAATCCTAGTGGAGTTATAGAGATACTAACCCACCCACAAAACTTTCAGCTCCAAATTTTTCCTCTCTACAAGAAATGCAGGCATGGTCAATGGAACAGAGACTGAGAGAATGGCCAATCATTAAATGACCCAACTTAAGACCAACCCAATGGCAAACACCAATTCCTGACACTATTAATGATATTTTGTTATGCTTGCAGACAAGAACATGTTGTCCTCTGAGATTCCACCCAGTGTCTGACTCAGACAGATACAACACCCACAGCCAAACGGTGGATAGAACTTGTGGACTTTTATGAAAAAATAGGAAAAAAGACTATAGATACTGAAGGAGATAGGAACTCCACAGGAAGATCAACAGAGTCAAATAATCTGTGCCCTTGGTGCTCTTAGAGTCTGAACTACCAACCAAAAACCATTCACAGGCTACACTTAGGCCTCCCCACACATATGTAGCAGATGTGCGTCTCGGTCTTAATGTGCATCCTGAACAACTGAAGTGGGAGCTATCCCAAAAAGTTGCTGCCTATTTGTGGAATAGGTTCTTCTTGCTGGGCTGTCTTGTCTGGCCTCAGTGGGAGAAGTTATGTCTAGCTCCAAGAGACTTGAAGTGCCAGGTGGGGGAACACCCATGGGGGTCCCATCTGATCAGAGGAAAAGGGAATGGGGCATGGGGAAAGGATTGTGAGAGAGGCTGATGTGGATGGGCTCAGTTTGCAGAATATAAAGTGAATAAATAAAAATATTATTAAATTTAAAAAAAACAAGAAAAAAAGAAAGGAAGGAAGGAAGGAAGGAAGGAAGGAAGGAAGGAAGGAAGGAAGGAAGGAAGGAAGAGCTATAACTTAAAGATTTTTAATGATTTACCAATGTAACTGGACCTTGAATCCAAAGCAGAATAGGTATTCTGTTCTTATTAAGGGACTTCTTGACGGGGGCTCCATTTTGGGCTCTGCTGGAAGTGAGGCTGTTAAACAATGCCTGATATTTGAAATATTTTAAAGTCACATTTCAGATCTTGATCCCACTCTTCTCTTCCATATTTGGGAATTATATTCAGAACTGGAGACACCTTGATAGGAAGATTACTCCACTGATCACACACATAAGCATAAGCAGCCAGTCATTTAGAGACAAGAAAGCAAATACGAGCTTAAAGAAGACTTCTCTTGGATTCAGAATTGAAGAATATAACATCATAAGGACATTTTCATTCTTTAAAAACAAATTCTGGCCACTTCTCTGCTGGTCGCCATCAGGTCTACTGACCAAGGATCAAGGTTAGATCACTCCCCACAATCACACTGCCTGTTCCAAGGACACTCTCAGATTCCCTTAGTCAGCTAGGGGTTGTCCTGAGAGCTCCATTTTCTAGCCACTCCTCTGCCAGACTCCATCAGTCCTGCTGAACAAAAAACCATCCAGTCCCACCAAACAAAAAAAAGCAGGTCAGATTCCTTAGTACTCATTCTCCTGTCAGTCCCTGAAGCATACCCTGCTGCCCTGAGCCAGTTTTGGTCTCTCTGGGAGCTCCATTGTCTGCACACTGCTTCATTGTCCTGTATTAGGTCTGCCTAATAAGAAACACTCAGGCCAGCCACACAAAGAAAAAAAGGCATGCCCAACAAGGAATATCTGATCTTGGATCACCAAGAAAATCCAGTCCAAGACTGCCTACCTAAGGTCTGCTACATGAGGAACATTCAGATTAAGTCTGCCTTCGTAATACGAGCTACACCAGAAGAAATATCCAGGTACAAACAGAGGGCTAAAGGCCTGCTTAAGAACACAGACTAAAAATGCCAGGGTAGCATGGTATTTTCAGAGCAAAGCTATTCCACTAAAGTGAATTCTGGTTATCCTAACACAACTGAAGCATAAGAAAACGACCTTAAATCCAATCTTATACAGATGATAGATGCTTTTAAAGAGGAAATGAATAGTTCCATGAAAGAATACAGGAAAATATGATCAAAAAGATAGAGGACTTTAAAGAGGAAATTGATAAATCCCCTAAAGAAATATACAATACTCATTACAGAAAAATACAAGTTACCAGGAATAGAAAATTAATAAAACGGTTCCAGACTGGAGAAAGGAAATAGAAGCAATAATGAAAACATGAGGGAATTCTAGACATGGAAAAGGGTACAGGAAGAACCAATGCAAGCATCACCAACAGAATATAAGATATTGAAAAGAGAACCTCAAAAATAGAAGATACCACAGAAGAAATTGATACATCAGTCAAAAAATATTACATCTAAAAAAATTCCTGTCTTAAAACATATAGGAAATCTGAGATACTATGAAAAAAACTAATCTAAGATTAATCAGAATATAAGAAGGGGAAGAGTCCTAGCTCCAAGGACCAGAAAATATTTTCAACAAAACATAGAAAGAAATTTTCCCAATCTAAAGAGATACTAGATAATAGACATACAAGAAGCTTACAGAACACCAATCAGATTGGACCAGAAAACACAATCTTCCTGTCACATAATAATCAAAACACAAAATCTACAGAAAAAAGAAAGAATGTTAAAGGTTACAAGGGGAAAAGGCCAATAACATAAACAGATACAACAGACACCGTTTCTCAACAGTAACTAAAAGAAAGAAGGGCCTGGGCAGATGTCTTGGAACCTCTTAGAAACCACAGAGTCTATCCAAGACTACTATACCTGGCAAAACTCTCAATCACAATAGATGGAGAAAATAAGATATTGCAAAGAGAAGAAAAAACCAAATTTATACAGTATCTATCCACATGTCTCACCCTACAGAAAATACTAGAAGGAGGTAAATGATATACAAGAAAACATAGGAAATAAATAATCCACACCAGTGAAAACAAGATAAAGGAAGCATACGCAAATGCATAAGCACACACACACAAACACACATACATCACTAGTGCCATAAAAATTCAGGAATTAACAATAATTAGTCATTAATGTCTCCCAATAACAATGGACTTATTTCCCCAATAAAAAAGCACAGACTAACAGAATCCATCAAAACAGGATCCATCATTCTACTGCATTATAGAAACGCACATCAGCAACAAGGATAAGCATTTCCTCAGAGTAAAGGACTAGAACAATATTTTCCAAGCAAATGGGCCCAAAAACCAAGCTGGAGTAGCCATTCTAATATGTAACAAAAGCTTATGTTACTAAACTTAATATGTTACTAAAGCTTAAACCACACATTGACCCCACACACTAAAAGTGGGAGATCTCAACACTACGCTCTCACCAACAGACAGGTCATGTATAGAAACTAAACAGAGAAATAATGAAACTAACTGAGATTATAGATTGAATGGACCTAAGAGATATCTACAGAGCCTTTCACCTAAACACAAAAGATTATAGATTTTTCTCAGCACCTCGATGAACCCTCGCCAAAATTGACCATATAATCAGTCACAAAGCAAACCCTACCCAATAAAAGAAAATTGAAACAACTCCTTGTATTTTATCAGACAATCATGGAAAAAGGCTGTACTTCAACAACATAGACAACAGAAAGCCCACAATCTCATGGAAACTAAACAACTCTCTCATTAATGATAACTCAGTAAGGGAAGAAATTAAGAAATAAATTAAAGATTTCTAGCATTCAATAAAAATGAGGGCACAATATACCCAAACTTATAGAACAAAAGCAGTGCTAAGCGGAAAGTTCATAGCACTAAGTTACTTCATGACGAAATTGGATTTCCATTTATTCTCTTGGCCATTCTCCCTGCCCCTCCCCACATCTGACCTTGAATCTCTGCACTCCCCTCCAAGTCCCATCTCCCACCTCCACTTGTTTTCCAGGACCATTCCATTCTGCTTTTGCAATGAGACTCAAACATCCTTGTTTATACCCTCCTTCTTGTTCAGTTCCTTGAGTCTGTGGAGTATAGTAAAAGAAAACTGTATTTTATGGCTAATATCCACTTAAAGTGAATATATACCATGCATTTCCTTTTGAGGCTGGGTTACCTCACATAGGATGATTTTCTCAAGATCTATCCATTTGCCTGCTAAATTCATGATGTCTTTGTTTTTCATATCTGCAACTGACAGTGGTAAGGTAGCGGGCATCTGCAGGAAGAGACAGAGACCTTGGATAGGGGAGGTGCCCAAGAATCAATAGGGGTATCCTTAGCTATGACTCACAACATTGGGAATATGGAACCTGGGAAGGCTGCCTCCTGTGGCCAGGCAGGAAACTCAGTGGAGAGATAGAGACACCAACCCACCCACAAAACTTTCAACCTAATATTTATCCCATCTACAAGAAATGCAAGATTTGGGAATGGAGCAGAGATTGAGGAAATGGCCAACTAATAACAGGGCCAACATACGAGCATCCCATGGGCAAGCACCAATCCCTAGCACTATTAATGATACTCTGTTATACTTGCAGACACGAGTCTAGCATGGTCTTCTCTGAAATTCTTCACTTACCATCTGACTCAGACAGATGCAGATACCCACAGCCAAATAGTAGACGGAATTGGGACTCCAATGGAAGAATAGGAAGAAGGATTGCAGATGCTAAGGGAATAGGAACTTCCCAGGAAGACCAACACAGTCAACTAACCTGGACCCTTAGATCTCACAGAGACTGAACCACCAACCAAAGAACATACAGGGGCTGGACCGAGGCCTCCTGAACATATGTAGCAGATGTGCGACTTGGTCTTCATGTGGGTCCTGAATACCTGGAGCTCGGGCTATTCCAAAAGCTATTGCTTGTAAGTGCAATATGTTATAGTAGGGCTACCTTGTCTGGCTTCAATGGAAGAGAAAGAACCTAGCCCCACAAAGAAATGAAGTGCCAGGTTTGGGGGAGAACAAGGGAGCCACCACTTGCTCAGAGAATAAGGGAGGAGGGAGATAGGGGAAGGACTGTGAGACGGGGTGACCAGGAGGGGGGCACTGAGTGGGATATAAAGTAAATAAGTTTTAAAAAAGGGAAGGAAGGAAGGAAGGAAGGAAGGAAGGAAGGAAGGAAGGAAGGAAGGAAGGGAAGGAGGGAGGGAGGGAGGGAGGGAGAGAGAGAGAGAGAGAGAGAGAGAGAGAGAGAGAGAGAGAGAGAGAAAGGAAGGAAAGAAGGAAGGAAGGAAGGAAGGAAGGAAGGAAGGAAGGAAGGAAGGAAGGAAGGAAGGAAGGAAGGAAGGAAGGAAGGAAGGAAGGAATTGGAGAGTTCTCATGCTAAAGAATCAAAACTAAACCCTAAAGCCCTAGTGGGGGGAGGAAACTAGCAAACAAACCAAAACAGAGCAGACAGCAGGAAATAATCAAACTCAGGGTTGAAATAAATCAAATAGAAATAAAGTGAATCATGCAAAGAATCAATGAAAACAGAGTTGGTTCTTTGAGAAAACCAAGAAGATAGACAAACTCTGAGGCAAACTAAATAAAAGTCAGAGAGACCGTATCCAAATTAACAATAGCAGAAATGAAAAGGGAGACAACAACAGACACTGACAAAATCCAAAGAATCATTAGTTATTACTTCAAAAGCCTAGAGTTCACAAAATCGAAAAATCTAAATGAAATGGATGATTTTCTAGGTAGACACCACTTGCCAAATCTAAATCAAGATCAGGTAAACTATTTAAACAATCCCATAACCCCTAAGGGAAAAAAAAACAGTCATTAAAAGTCTCCTAACCAAACACAAAAAAGCCCAGGCTCGCACGGTTTTTGTAGAGAATTCTGCCATAATTTTCAAAGAAGAACTAACACCAATACTCTTCAACCTATTCCACATAATAGAAACAGAAAGGAAAGGCCATCCAGAGACTGCCCCACCTAGGGATCCACCCCATATACAGTCATCAAACCTGAATGCTATTGTGGATGCTGGGAAGTGTTTGCTGACAGGAGCCTGACACGGCTGTCTCCTGAGAGGCTCTGCCAGAGCCTGACAAATACAGAGGCAGATGCTCACAACCAACCATTAGACTGAGTGCACGGTCCCCAATGGAGGAGTTGGAGAAGAGACTGAAGGAGATGAGGGGGTTTGCAGCCCCTTGGGGGGAGCAACAGTGTCAAACAGCCAGATCCCTGGAGCTCCTGGGGACTGGACCAACAACCAAAGAATACACATGGAGAGTCCCATGGCTCTGGCCATATATGTGGCAGAGGAGGGCTTTGCTGGTCATCAGTGGGTGGAAAGGCACTTGGGACTGTGGGGGGTTTGATGCCCCAGTGTAGGCGAATATCAGAGCATGAAGGCAGGAGTTGGTGGCTGGGTGGAGGAGCACCCTCATAGAGGCAGGGGGAAGGAGCATGGGATAGGGAATTTCTGATGGGGAAACCTGGAAAGGAGATAGATAACATTTGAAATGAAAATAAAGAAAATATCGAGTAAAAGAAAAAAGAAATGTATATTACCAAACTTAATCTATGAAACCACTATCACTCTGATACCTAAACTATACAAAGACTCAACAAAGAAATAGAACTTTAAACAAATTTCCTATATGAACATTGATGCAAAAATATTCAATAAAATAATTGCAAACATAATCTAAGCACATATCAAAACCATCATTCGCCATGATAAAGTAGGCTTCATCCCAGAGATGCAGAGATGTTTCAACGTATGAAAATCCATCAACATAGTCCACCATATAAACAAACTGAAAGGAAAAATGACATGATCATCTCAGTAGATGCTGAAAAAGCCCTTCACAAAATGGAACAGCCCTTCATGTTAAAAGTCTTCGAGAGATCAGGGATACAAGGTGCATATATAAAAATAATAAAGGTGACATACAGAAAACAAATAGCCAACATTAAGTTATATGACAGAAACTTAAAGCAATCTCACTGAAATCAAGGCCAAGATAAGGCTGCCTATTCTCTTCCTATCAATTCAACATAGTGCTTGTAGTTCTAGCTAAAGCAATAGTACAACTAAAGGAGGTCAAGGGGATACAAATTTTAAAGGAGGAAGTCAAAATATAGCTATTTGCAGATATTACAGTAAACATAAGTGACCCCAAAACTCTACCAAAGAATGTCCACAACTGCTGAACATCTTCAGCAAAGTGTTGGGATACAAAGTCAACTCAAAATAAAATTAGTATGCCTCATTTACATAAAGGATATACAGGTTAAGAAAAAAATTAGGAAAACAACACCCTTTGCAATAGCCAAAAATAATATAGAATATCTTGGCCTAAATCTAACCAAGGAAGTGAAAGACCTATAAAAGAAGAACTTCATGTCTCTGAAGAAAGAAATTGAGGAAGATATCAGAATATGAAAGATCTACTCTGCTCATGGATTGGTAGTACTAACATAGTTATAATGTTCGTCTTCCCAAAAGCAACATACAGAGTCAATGCAATTCCCATGAAAATTCAAATACAAGACTTTACAGACATTGAAAGAAAAATTCTCAACTCTAAATGGAAAAACAACAACATTAACAAAAGAGGATAGCTAAAATTATCCTGTACAATAAAAGAACTTCTGGAGGCATTAGCATCCATGATTACCAGCTATACTAGAGAGCAATAGAAGTAAATCTGCATGGTATAGACATAAAATAGACAGACTGATCAATGGAATAGAAATGAAGACCCAGAAATAAACACACTCATTTACGACACATGATATCTGACAAAGAAGCCAAAACCATACAATGGAAAACTGAAGCATCGTCAACAAACGGTGCTGGTATAACTGGATGTCTACGTGTAGAAGAAGGCAAATAAACCCATCTATGTCACCCTACACAAAACTCAAGTTTAAGTGGAAGAAAAACCTCAACATAAAACCACACACACTAAATCTAATAGAACAGAAATTGGGGAACTACTTTGAACTCTTTGATACAGTAGGCAAATTCCTTAATAGAACACCAATAGCTCAGGCACTATGATTAACAAATAATAAATGGGACATCAAAAAACTGAAAAACTTTTGCCAGACTAAGGACACCATCAATAGGAAGAAGAGCAGCCTACAGAATGGGAAAAGATTTTCACCAACCCTACATCCAACAGAGGACTAGTTTCCAAAATATATAAAGAATTTTTAAAATTAAACATGAGCACACCAAATAACCCAATTTAAAAAATGGTGTTCAGAGCTAAATAGAAAATTCTCAACAGAGGAATCTCAAATGGCAGAGAAACACTTAAAGGAATGTTCAATGTTATTAGTCTTCAAGGAAAAACAAATCAAAATGACACTTTGATGCCACCTTACATCCATCAGAATATTTATGCCACAGTATAGGCTGGCAAGGAGATGAGGTAAAGAAATGCTCTTCCGTTGCTGGTTGGAGTTTAAGCTCCCACTTTGGATATCAGGTTTGTAGTGTCTCAGAAATTTGTAAATAGTTATACCACAGGACTTAGCTATACCCTTCCTAGGCACATACTTAAAGATACACTACTAAACCACAGGGACTTTTGATCAAATATGTTCATAGTAGCTTCCTTTGTAATTGCCAAAAACTGGGAGGGGGGAAGGTGTCCTTTGATTGTCCTTTGTCCATGAAGAATGGATAAAGAAAATGTGCTACACCTACATAATGGAATACTATGCAGTTATTAACAAAAGAAAAAAAATCATAAAATTTGCAAGCAGATGGTTGGAATGTGAAAAATCCTCCTAAGTGAGGTATCACAAACCCAGAAAATCATGTGTGGCATGTACTCACTTATAATTGGACAATAGCCATAAAGTCCAAGATATCTATGCTACAATCCACAGACCAAAAGATATTGGATAATAAGCCTCCAAGGGAGGATGTGTGAATCTCACTTAGAAGGGGAAACAAAATAGTTATCAGAGGTAGAAGAAGAGAAGGACCTAAGTAGGAGAAAAGGTGTCTTAATTTGGGTTTTACTGTTGTGAACAGACACCATGACCAAAACAACTCTTACAAACAACATTTAATTGGGGCTGGTTTACAGGTTCAGAGATTCAGTCCATTATTATCAAGGCAGGTGCATGGCACCACGCAGGCAGGCATGATGCAGCAGGAGCTGAGTGTTCTACATTTTCATCCAAAGGCAAACAGGAAAAAACTATCTTCCAGGCAGCTAGGAAGAGTCTTAAAGCCGAAGGCCACAGTGACACACCTACTCCAAGACTACATCTCCAAATAGTGCCACTCCTTGGGCCAAACATATTCAAACCACTATAGAGGGTGAAAAGAGGTATGGGCTGGGGATCAGGTGCTGGGAGAGGTGACAGGAGAGGGCTCAGAGTGAGAATGGAAATCAGTGGGTTATATTTCTGGTACCTGCTGGAGATCTGGAGTGGGGAAGCTACAGGGAACCTATAGGGGTGAACCTAGCTGAGATTCTTAACAGTGGAGAATATAGGACCTGAAGTTGCCCCGCTCCTATATCCAAGCAGGTCTTCCAGTGAAAGGAGGAGGACATCAACCTACCTACAAAACTTCAACTCAAAATTTGTCCTGCTTCCAAAACATTCAGGGATAAAGATAGAACAGGGACTGAGGGAATGGCAAACCAATGATTGGCGTGACTTTAGACCAAGCCCTGACACTATTAATTATACTTTGCTATGCTTGCCCACAGGAATCTAGCATAACTGTCTCTTGAGAGGCCTCACCTGAAAACAGTTGGAAACAGATGCAGAGATTCATAGGCAAACTCTAGGCAGAACTTGAGGAGTCTTGTGGAAGAATGAGGTATAGAAGGCATAAAGGATATCACAAAAATATTATAGAGTTAACTAACCTGGGCACATGGGGCCTCACAGAGATTGAACCATCAAAGTACATGTAGGGTCTGTACCTAGCCCTAGCCCCTACATTGTAGCAGATGTGCAGCTTGGTCTTAATATAGATCCCCTAAAAAATGGAGCAGGGGATGTCTTTGACTTTTTTGTCTGCAACTGAATCCCCTTCCCCTACCTGCACTGCCTGGTTGGGCCTCAGTGGGACAGGAGATGATTAGTACTACTTGGACTAGAAGTCCTTGAGGAGGGTGCTATCTAAGGGGTGCTTCCTTTCTCTGAGGAGGGGAGGGGGTAATTAGGGGAGGGATTTGCAAGGATGGGACTGAGAGAAGAGGGAAGGGTCTGCAATTGGGATGCAATGTGAATAAAAAAATAGATTATAGAAAAAATGTATTCCTACAGTGTGTTCATGTATTTGTTTATATGCTACAGTGGTCATATATAAGGCAGAACAAGAGAATGAGGAGATTTCTCAGTTTGTATCTTATTTTATACAGTGTCTCCTTTTCCCACTTTGTATGTTAGGTTAGCTGGCATACAAATTACAGGGGACTTTACTTTCTCATCTAATGTTTTGTAATAGGAGTTTTGGATTAGAAGCATACACTACCACATCCAGCTTTATATGGGTTCCTGGGACCTGAATTCAGTTCCTCAGAATTAGAAAGCAAGAAGCCAACTGTTGAGCCATTTTCTCTAGTCTAATGGGACATTTTTAGTAATCTTGATTAATCACTTATTTATTGTGGGAGTATTTTTGTTGATATTGTTATTCCTTTTTAATACACTTTTTATTAAATGCTATTTATTTGTCTTGTGTATGGGGTGTATATATTTGTTTCTTCATGTATGCAGACTTTAGAAGACAACTTAAGGAGATTTATTCTCTTCTTCTATTATGTAGATTCCAGGAATTTAGCTCTAGTCATAAGGCTTTGTGGCAAATGACTTTTCCAACTGAGTTTTGTCACTAATCTAGATTACTTATACTTATGATAATAATTTTAGTTAAAATTATAGTAAGTTTCTCTTTAAAATTATGTACCTGCAAATTAACTCTGATTAGCACCATCTATTTCTGAAGATGTCAAAAAATTAGAATGAAGCACATGAGAGAATAATAAGTGATTTTTTTTCTTTCCACAGAGAACATCTCTACTACATTCAGTAATGGCACAAGAACAAGAATGAAGGTGCTTCTCTGTGAAGCTATTCTTTGAAAAGTATTGAAGGCAGGAGAGATATTTTCAGAACTCACTGAAGCGTACCTTCCAACAACATAACCACTTGGTACCTGCTGGGAAACAAGGTCTCAGACAAACAAGCCTGGCAGGTGGTACTGAGGAGCCAAATAGTTGTTTCTGATTGTTAGCTTCAAGAAGAATGCAAAAGTAGATATGGAGTGTCAAACAATAATATACTCCTCAACAAAGAGCCACTGAAACTCTTCATAGAGACACAAAGGATATAGAATTATGCTTATCTGTAATATAATAGTGAAAATAATCTCATTGAATGTCCATAGATAGATGAGATAGATTAGATAGATAGATAGATAGATAGATAGATAGATAGATAGATAGATAGATAGATAGAAACTCAGTTGCCATTTTAGCATATTGAACAATGGTAGGAAAAGGGAGGAATTCACAATTAAACCAGAAAACATCCCAGGCTCCAAGGTATGATTAGAAATTGCAAGAACATACAGGGTACAGATCCATTTTTCTTGATGAAAATCCTTCTATTCAATATTCATTTACATACTTCTCCCAGAGAAGTCAGTAATTGTATCCTTTATTTACCTTGATGATCTGAGGAGCATAAAACAATAACTAAGTTTTATGTTTCTCAATTAGGTAGACACAGTAAAAATCAAATAAAACTAGATATATCACTAATTTAATTTTATTACTCTTAATTGTCCTCATTTTCATTAATGGCTGATAAATCCTCAGATTGTGTTCTCAACAAAATTCATATTTGAAGGAAACTCCTTCCCCACATTCTCTGTCCATTGTTACCTGGTTTTAATAAATGAGTCTTGTGCTTCAGAAAAATGTTTGAACAAAGCTGTAGTAAAAATAAAACTTTCAAGAGAATTCATTAAATATACTGGAAACTTAATTTTGCAAACACTGAATACAAAATTTACATTGAATTAAGCAGTAGTAGATTCTGTTTCTTCTCAACATTGAGGTATATTTCTTAGAACAATTTCAAGTCCTTTGAAGAGGAGAATCAATGGGAAAATCTACCAATTCTGTTACTGGAATTGATTTAGCTATATTTCTTTTAAAGCAACGTATTCTATGGTAACAGAGACATCAGCCTTCAGAAATATTGTATCTACATTTTATTTAACTCAAGAAACTGGTCATGAAATATTTTATCTTTTCTTTGCAAATCACTAAATAGAACAGTAAAGTATTGTCTACTGGATGTAAAGAAATTATGTGTTCATTCAATCATAATTCAGCACTGAGAAATGTTTCAGAAATAAATCCTTCTAAGCATGTTTAATTAGAACTTTTTGATGAATGTGAAAATATTAATATGAAAATACAGTTTGATAATTCATGGCCTCAATGCAATTTATTAATCTCCTTTTCACTCTTATACTCTAACCCTAAACCCAATTTTCTTTGGAATCACCTTCTGTGAATTTAGTGAAATAAGCCTGCCTAACTCTAAGAACACACAAAGTTACCATTTCAAATGGAGAATTACTTTGATAGGAAACTTAATTGGCACAGAGTTATTTCTATTAGAAGATGAGTAGTAAAATTGTTGTTAAAAATGTGTTCTAAGGGGCTGGAGAGATGGCTAACTTCCTAATGGTACTGGCTGCTCTCCAAGAATCTAGGTTTGATTTCCAGAACCCACAGGGCAGATCACAACTGTCTGTAATTCCAGTTCCAGCAGTTTTGATACCCTTTTCAGACCGCTGTGGAAATTAGGTACACCAGTGGTGCAGATGCATACATTAAGGCAAGAACAATCATGTACATAAAATTTTTTTAAAAATTTAAAATCCTTAAATATCTAAAAATGTTTTTTCCTAAATCAATGACATTAGTATTTTAAATCTATATCATATTGATAGTCTTTATAAAAAAACATATAAAGCTACACAAACCCACTCAAAACAATTTTATGGACATTATATAAAATGTTCTCAATGATATATAGTTATTACTAATATTATTATGAATTTGATATTAAAATTAGTATGATACAACTTGTTAAAGTACTTTAAATAATCAAACAATAAGACCATTGTCATGATTAATATTCAATGAATCAGAATTTGTATGCTTTACAGAAGACATATTAGCTAGTCTTTTCTCTAAAGATTAAATTATATGTGTTTCTGTATCAAAAACTTCTCTTTGATCATTCTAAAGTACAGGAGAAAAAAATCAGAATTCCAAGCCTTATTTTACATGGGCAGAGCCCTTATTTATTAAGTAGCCACTTCCTAAATGTCTTATTTCTTACACCGTATTTCCAAGGCATGATTATGTTTTACACCTTCAAGCTAGGCCTAAAAGTAAAATAAATATGAAATACAAAATATGTGTTAAAGTGTATTTCCAGAAATCAGTTACATCTCACTAAATCCTCTTATCAATAGCACAGATAAAGTATTTGGAGGACATATACAAGAAAGTATGTACATAGTTCTTCAAAGATGTTGGAGGAAGGGACTCTGGAGAGGCTATGACTTCATCCCAAAGCACATCAAACACTCTCCCGGAACACAAACAGTATAGAAATAGAAGGAATTCTAACCCGTCCCTCAGAAGATCTATGTTTTTGTATTCCTTTTTCAGATTTATAAAAAGGCAAGCCCTTCAGGGGGAGACTACACAGAGTGTTGTTTGAACCTACTCCCACTCAAGTCATTACGAAAATGGTTGTGTTGGGAGAGGATTCTTTCAAAGTTCATCAGAGCAAGGGAACACGCTGAATTTTCTGTGAGCCAGCCAGCAGTGTGTCAGTAAAGGAGATAAAAAGAAAGAAACCACTCCTTATGCTGGTCTGTTCAGATACCTGATGGAGACAATGATTCACCTAAGTAAAGACATCCATGTGGTACAAAGATGACAAGAGAGCGTTATGGAGTGACTCATACCTGATGATACAGAGTTTAATGACCATACACAGGCCTTACGAATCAAATGTCATTGTCTATCATAAAAGTCACACCAGGAGATCAGGAGACCACAGTCTCGGTCTCCTCTCCACAGCATATTCCAGCTCAACCTTAGACCCTTCAAGCCAGGAAGTGAGGTTGCAAACACCTTCAGCTCCTTCAGTCCTTTCTCTAACTCTTCCATTGGGAACACCCTAATAGAAGCAGGGGAAAGGGGATGGGATAGGGGGTTTCTGGGGTGGGGGGGGACACTGGGAAATGGCATAACTTTTGAAATGTAAATAAAGAAAATATCCAATAAAAAATAGTCAGTCAGCATTAGAAAGAAGCCAACTAAGACTAAATCTTATACCAGAAATAGACTAATTTTTGAATCATTAAACTGAGACAGTTTGACATAACTAGTACAGAATAATGCTATGACTTGAGGAAACAGGAAAGTCTTAAGATTCCTTTTTAAATTTTACTGAAAAAGAATTGTGAAGGCAAATGAATGGAACAAGAAAGTATGTTGAATGAGGTAATCCAATCACAAAAGAACACATATGTTATGCACTCACTGATAAGTAGATACCAGTACAAAAGTTCCAAATACCCTAGATTCAATTCACAGATCATATGAAGTCTAAGAAGAAGGAAGACCAAAGAGTAGATGGTTCGTAGAAGGAGGAACAAAATCCTCACGGGAGGGCGGGCTGCGGGCGCCAGGCGGCCCCGGGGAGGCGCTCGCGCCGGTGGCCCAGGTTCCGCGAGGCGACGAGGCGGCAGACTTTCTACACTGGTTAATCAAGAGTGAAAAACCTGAAGAGATGCAAGCAGGAAAACGAAATTAAACTAGGCCCGAGGAGTGATGCGACAGGCATGATGGAAGTCGAGTCCTCCTACTCGGACTTCATCTCCTGCGACCGGACAGGCCGTCGGAATGCAGTCCCTGACATCCAGGGTGACTCAGAGGCCATGAGCGTGAGGAAGCTAGCTGGAGACATGGGCGAGCTCGCGCTTGAGGGGGCAGAAGGACAGGCAGAGGGAAGTACCCCAGACAAGGAAGCCAGCAGCCAGCCGGAGAGCAGTGATGCGAACACCTCGTCCTGAGTCTGCCTGTGATCCTAAGGCTGGAAGAGACCTGCTGCACCTCCTGGACTGGAGCCCTGGCCAGCCAGGCTGACTGAGA
>CM052704.1:53460984-53493536 GCA_028551405.1 Uromys caudimaculatus
GCGGGGCTCGAGCCAGGCCCTGCCTCTAAGTGAGCAGCCACCACCTGGATAGGGACTGTCCTGTCACCACTCACCCCTTCAGCCAGCTGTCTGTCGGGAAGATCTTCCTAGCCCTTTTCTAAAGCCTCTTTTACATTTTTTAAAAACATAACTTTTTCAGAGAGAGGGGAGCTGACAATCACTTTTTTTCTGTTTTGGTGTTTGGTTTGGTTTTGAAAGCCATTTTAAGCTCAGTTCTGATGATCTATGCAGCTCTAAGTTCCCTCAGAGCCTCACAGATCCAGTTTTGGGAAAGGATTTGGACTCAAAACTAACTGACCAATTCTTTGCCCTTTGTACCTTTGTACCTGATACTTAGCCCAGGAAATAAATGCTGGTGATTTGTGTGAAATTTATTAAATTAAAAAAAAAAAATCCTCACGGGAGGAAATATAGAGACAAAGTGTGGAGCAGAGACTGAAGGAAAGGTCATCCAGAGATTGCCCCACCTGGGGATCCATACCATATACAGTCACCAAACCCAGACACTACTGTAGAAGCCAAGAAGTGCTTATTGGCAGGAGACTGACATAGCTGTTTCCTGAGAGGCTCTGCCAGAGCCTGACAAATACAGAGCTGGATGCTCGCAGTCAACCATCAGCTGAGCACGGGATCCCCAATGGAAGAGCTAGAGAAAGAACTGAAGGAGTTGAAGGGGTTTGCAACCCTATAAGAAGAACAGTGTCAACCAACCAGACGCCCTAGAGCTCCCAGGGACTAAACTACCAACCAAAGAGTACACATGGAAGGACCATGGCTTCAGCTAAATATGTAGCAGAGGATGACATTGTTGGGCATTAATGGGAGGAGAGGCTCTTGGTCCTGTGAAGGCTCAGTACCCAAGGGTAGGGCATTGCCAGGGCCGGGAGGCTGGAGTGGGTGGGTGAGTGGGGGAGCTCCCTCATAGAAGCAGGGGGAGGGAGATGGGATAGGGGATTTCCAGAGGAGAAACTGGGAAGTGGGACAACATTTGATATGTAAATAAAGAAAATATCCAATAAATGAAAAGAAAAAAAAAAAAAGAATTATGATCTCTCACAGAAAAAATAGTTTATTTCTATATATAATCATGACATTGAATATGTTTCTGACATCACAACAACTCATGAATCACATCTATTTTTTGAGTGGAAAACAGTTTTGCATAGTTTTGCGTTTGGAAAACTGATTAAACGACATAATTTTATAAACTATTTCTATATAAATTTTCTATTTAGAATACAATTTTAAATATGACATTGATTTAATTTTTAGATGATTAAGTACTATGATATTTATCAAAGGCAAATGCCACAGTATGATTTCCTTTTAAAATTTATACTTTAGTACAATATATAAAAATACTTGTCTACGAATTAGGAAACCATGACAATAAGTCATAAAGAATAGCCATTTTTCAAGTGTAAAACAGTTTTG
Source organism: Uromys caudimaculatus (assembly GCA_028551405.1). Taxonomy (NCBI): domain Eukaryota; kingdom Metazoa; phylum Chordata; class Mammalia; order Rodentia; family Muridae; genus Uromys; species Uromys caudimaculatus. The sequence continues at coordinate 53,462,440 of CM052704.1, forward strand.
CATGCTCTTACAGTTTGGAAAATGGATTGAACCCCATAATTTCACTAAGTGCTGCTATAATTAATTTTCTATTTAAGAATAAACTTAAAGATGACCTTGATGTATTGTTTTCTTTCTCTTGTAACAATAAAACATCTCATCCGTCTTTTTTTTAAATTTGTTATTGGTAGTTTGTTTATGTACATCTCAAATGTTATACCCCTTCCCTTTTCCTCCCTGGAAATCCCTCATCTACCCTTCCCCCTGCCTTCACGAGGGTGCTCCATCACCCACCCACCTTCCTAATCCTTCCTTGCCACCCTAGCACTGCCCTGCACTGGTGCATCAAGCATTCATAGGACCAAGGGCCTCCCCTCCCTTTGATGCCAGACAGGACCATCCTCTGATAGATATGCAACTGGAGCCATGAGTCCCTACATGTGTATTTAGTCCCTTGGACCTCTGAGGAGGGGGGTGCGTCTGGTTGATTGATATTGTTGCTCTTCCTATGGCATTGCAAACCCCTTCAGCTCATTCAGTCTTTTTCCTAACTCCTCCATTGGAGTCCCAGTGCTCAGGCCAATGGTTGGCTGTAAGCATCAGAGCACCTATGTCTGTTAGGCTCTGGCAGAGCCTCTCAACAGACATCCATATCAGGCTCCTGTCAGCAAACACTTCTTGGCACCAGCAATAGTGTCTGGGTGTGGTGATTGCATATGGGATGGATCCCCAGATGAGGCAGTCTCTGGATGGCCTTTCCTTCAGTCTCTATTCCACTCTTTGTCCTTGTATTTCATTTAGACAGGAGCCATTCTGGGTTAAAATTTTTAGAAGGGTGGGTGGCCCCATCCTTCAACCAGGAGCCATGAGTAACTTCTGGATATGGTCTCTACAGGTTCTCTCTCCCCTTTGTTGGGTATTTCAGCTAATGTCATCCCTGTTGAGTCCTGGGAGACTCATGTTTTCCTGGCATTTGGGACTTTCAGTTGACCACCCCCAGTTCCCCATCCCCCATTGCTACACACCTCTGTTCAATTTCCTGAGCCTCTGTACATCTCCCCCATCTCCTCCCACACCTGATCCTGCTCCCACTTTTTTCTTCTCCCCTTCCTTTCTTCCTCCCACGTCCTGCCCACCCACTACCTTCTGTGATTATTTTGTTCCCCCATCTAAGTAGGACTGAGACATCCACACTTTGGTCTTCCTTCTTCTTGACCTTCATATGGTCTGCAAGTTGTATTATGTGTATTCTGAGCTTCTTTCCTAATATCCACTTATCAGTGAGTACATACCATGTGTGTTCTTTAGTGAGTTCATCTGTTTTTAATTCAGCTAACAAATAAAACTTTACAAGCTTATTTGTTCATCTCTGTATTCAAACGTTGATTACTGTTTTTCTTTTATTCTTTAAAATGCTATCTTTTCCTAAGGAAATGAAAAACATTAAACTTGAATATTAATTATGCAATTTACCAATTGTTAACTTTTTAGAATAAATACATATTGACACCTTCCAGAGGCTAAAGAAAAAGCTTTTGGAATAGCTTTTGTTCCAGGTGTTCATATGTGGGTATGGGTGGGTGGGTGGGGAGGGAGCTCCAGACTCTGCATTCTCCTTGGTTGTCAGTTCAGTCTCTGAAAACTCCCAAATGTCCAGGTTAGTTGACTCTGTTGGACCTCCTGTGCATTTCCTATTCCATTTGGGACCCTCGGTCCTTACCCCTTCTCTTCCATATGAGTCCCTAAGCTCCATTCAATGTTTGGCTGTGGGTCTCTGCATCGCACTGAGTCAGCTTTTTCTGGGTGAAGTGTTTCAAAGGACAGCCATGCTAGGCTGCAATTTGTGTATGATGTGATAGTTTATATAAGCAACCCCCAAAAATTCTACCAATAAACTCCGTCAGCTGATAAACACCTTCAACAAAGTGGCTAGATACAAAATCAACTAAAAATATCAGTAAGCCCACATTTATACCAATTATAAATGATAGAGAAGCCAGAAATACACACAGGAAAAAGACAGCATCTTCAAAAATGTGCTAATCAGATTGGATGGCTGCATGGAGAAGAATCAAAATAGATCTGTATTTATCACCCTACACAAAATTCAACTTCAAATAGATGAAAGACATCAATATAAGACAAGGTACACTGAACATAACTGAAGAGAAAGTAGGGAATAGTCTTGAACTCATTAGAAGAGGTAAGGACTTTCTGAAGAAAACATCCATTCCTATTAGAAATGAAAACATGTATAGACACTTATAGAAATCACTGTGGTGGTTCCTCAGGAAGCTGGGAAAATATCTGTCTCATGATCCAGCTATACCACTTTAAGGATGTATCCAAAGGACTCCACATCCTACTACAGAGACAGTTGCTCAATCATGTTTGTAGGTGCTCTATAGATAATAGTCATGATTTGGAAACATTCTAGATGAGAGCCAAGAGATGAATAACAAAAACGTGGTACATCTATACAATGGAATATAACTTCTCCATTAAAAAAATGAAATCATAAAACTGTCAGTTAAATGATGGAGGTAGAAAAAGCCATCCTGACTAACCTAACCCAGACCTAGAAATACAAATAAGGCACATATTCCCTTGCATATGAATGTTAGCTATTAAGTCGTTAATACGTGATTTATAATTTGTATATAAACAGAGGTTAGGTATAGGGGAAGTAACTGGAGGCCAGGGAGGGTCTCCCTAGGAATGAGGAAGTATGGGAGACAGTGTGGACGGGCGAGTGGGGTCTGGAAGGAAAAGAGCAATGGGAGCAGGAGGGAAACAAGGAAAGGAAACAGAACTGGGTAATTTAAGAAAGAATATATTTATAATTGTGCCAAATCCAAGAAAGAAATGTCTTCACTATCATGCCCATGGCCATTTTAGTGACTATAAGAAGTTATTGTAATAAAGGCTAGAACATGGAAAATTAAATGTGAGATGAACTAATGACTCTTTTCATAGACAGATGAGAACCTGGGTACTACTCCATGTTACAGAGCCAGATATTTAATTGATCTGGGACCAAGTACTTTACCCATGGAAACATCAAATGGAGGATCAGGATAAGATCCTCCATTTTAAAAGAGATAATAATCAAGTTTTATGGGATGTATGATTCCCACCCATCCTGTAATTGGATTCTTTTAAAAATCATGTTCATGTGCCAAAGAAAAAGGTGATAATCTTATAAGGGAAAGAAAATCGAAATATGTCTTCTATTTATAATACCTCCTCTGCTATCAGGGCTACCGATTTAGATTATCGATCTTACTGCACACAATTCTCTTTCAGATCTATGTTCTGAAAAGGTGTACTATTAATTTTGTGTAGATGTTAGTATTGTTAATTTTTGGGATACAGGCAGCACAAAGAGTTAACTTGTGGAAACATAGTTCATTGTTTAAGTTCTTAAGAATATGCAGCATGACTGTCTTTTTGATGTACACCTTTAAGCCCAGCAGTTGGGAAGAAAAGTTAGGGGTGATTTCTGTGATTTCAAGGCCAACCTGGTCTATAAAATGAGTTCCAGGACAGCTAGGGCTATTATAAAGAGAAACCCTGACTCAAAATAAATCAACAAAAACAAATAATAAAAATAAAATAACTCAGAGAACACAAGATTGTTAATAAACAAAAATGTAAAACATAGCCACATCTCATTTATGTTGCATATAAATAGGTAAAATATACATGTTGAAGATAATTCTCTATACTAAGTCCCAAATCTTGAGAGTAGTTGTGAGTTGTGAACACTCAAATGTAAATTGATGTGTTACAAGTTCCACATAGTGGAAAAGGGACTATATATTCCACTACCCCTTGAGGTGTTGAAGTCTGTTAATGTTTGCTGGAAGATAAGAACCTACGTTTCTCAGTGGTATAGTCACTGGTAGATTGCCTTTGCTCAAGCAAATAATTTGCCACACATGGCTGAATATCTCTCTCTCTCTCTCTCTCTCTCTCTCTCTCTCTCTCTCTCTCTCTCCCTCTCTCTCTGTGTGTGTGTGTGTGTGTGTGTGTGTGTGTGTGTGTGTGTGTGTATCTGAATGTGTGTGTGAGTGATACTATTGGGAAGAAGAAATAGCTCACAGGAAGTAAATGGTGGATAGAAGAAAATAATGGAAGGTAAATATGATCATGATAGTACACCCACAAATGCATGCAAACACAAATGAATGGAAAACTGTGAGAAATTGTGAAAAGAAAAACATTTTAAATATGACATGTGGAATTACTTATCTCCTTGAAGAGCAAATGATATGTCCATATAAAAATCATACACATATATGTGTATGTGTATCTGTGTATGTGGATATATATATATATATGTATATATGTATATATCTCATATATATATCATATTTCATATATCATATATATATATATGTGTGAGATACACATAACTGAAAATAAACACTTTTCATCTGGTGAGAGGCTAGGGTAAAGGCATGTCAAGAAGGAACAAGTCCAACCAGTACTATAGGTGAGTCAAGTGATTACAGGAGGCACATGCACTAATTATGAGTACAATAGTTTACCGTGCTTGCCAAATTTTCCTCTTATTTTGACATCCTGTAGTAGGAGCACTACCAGAGAGCCAGGAAAATGGGGAACATACCTACTCTTTGCATGTCCCCAGGTGATTTTCATAAAATATTTACTTTTGCAGTTACCATAATTCTGAGCAGGTGCCTTCTGCTTACTCTCTGGAAACTCACCTATATCTCCAATGGATTTAGACCTATAAGATGTAATAATGGAAAAATGAACATTTAACATGATACTTCCCACTGGAGCACAGGTTCCTCTACCATTTTCTGTTCTTTGAACGCCTTTATTTCTCATTTTCCACTTGTATAAATCATTTTTGTACTTAAATTTCGTTGAAAAACTAACCGTTTTGTCACATTAAAATAAATGTTGTCATATCTACCACTCACACCAACACTCCCCCCTCTTTCCCTGTGTGTGCTTCTGTTTCTGACCACAGCTGTTGACTCACACTCTCTTCTGTATTGAAATTGAGCTTCCTGAATTAAAGGCCTATGTAGCAAATGAAGCCCTTGTCCTAAACTGAATATATGTTTCAATATTCAAGAATATAAAGAATTTGAACAATTAATTTATATTTTAATATTTCTATGGTTTGCCCAATTAGTACTTTTGAGGATGAAAGATTTTTTTTTTTTTTTTTTTTTTTTTTTTGGTTTTTCAAGACAGGGTTTCTCTGTATAGCCCTGGCTGTCCTGGAACTCACTCTGTCGATCAGGCTGGCCTCGAACTCAGAAATCCACCTGCCTCTGCCACCCAAGTGCTGGGATTAAAGGCATGTGTCACCACTGCCCAGCCAGGATGAAAGATTTTTGTGCATTTCTGGAATGTGGTGCTTCGATGAGGACATACACTACTCTGTTAAACACTGGTATAAGCCATACCAAAGACTAAGAAAGATTTTTGTAGAAATGGGTTAGTACAGAACATAAAACATAATAATCAACTCAAAACACTGTTTTATGGAGCTCATTCAAAGCACCCTATTCTATTCCCTGGTCTATTGCCTTCTCAACATATGAGTCAAAAATGTTTTCTGTTCAACTTCAAAAGTCAAATCTAGCATATCAACAGGATTTAAAAATTTAAAAGTCTCTTCTGAAATTCATGACAATCTCTTTAACTGTAAGCCTCTTGAAAACAAAAATAAAAAAACCAGATCAAATAATTCCAACATACAATGGAACAGGATATATATTTTCATTGCAAAAGGGAAGAAAGGAGAATAGGAAATATTGGACAAACACAAGATCTAAAACAAACAGGGCCCACTTCAAACTGTATCTGTGTCTGATAGAACAACACATTCTTGAGATCTCCAATACCTTTTAGCTTTGTTATCTGCAACACACTTCTCTCTCCTGGTATGGTTACATGTCATGTTAGCAACTCCTCTGAGCAGGTATCCCATGACTCTACCTTCTCCAATGTCTTGAGGCCCAAGCACAATGCAGCATCATCACAATGTGCCTTCACAGCTTTATCCGATGACCTTTCTGAGACTCTATACAGGAACATATTGATACACACCTAGCCACAGAAACTATTCCAGTCAAACAGTGAGGTTACACAGAACCTATCTTGTATCCTTGGTGTAAACTCAGAACCAGGTGGCTGAAGCTGCCAATTTCTGTTGTCTGGTGGAGCTGAAACATTGCACCCTTATTCAGTTATACTTCTATCAGCCTTCTCCTTCTGGAGGTTTGCTACACTGATTAAGCTTTTCTTTTTTTCTTTAATCCTTTTTACATATTGGAAACTTAGCTAGATGGGGTCTTGCCCTGGGGTTGCCACTCTCTTTACTCCATTTAGCGTCAGGCTTTTCTTTACATTTTTGTCTCATTGAGCCCTGAACTTAGCTCCATTGTACTTCCTGGTGCTTCTTTTCTCCTCAAACCCTCTATGATGTATTTTGCTTTGTCTATATTTCTCCCTTTCATTAAAGATCTGCATAAGAGTGACCAATAACAACCATGAAATACAGTCAATACAAGACTGTCTTGAAATCTCCCATGCCAATGTCATTAACCCAAAACTTTTCATTTGAGGCTTAAGCAGATTTTTTTTTTTTATAAGACAGAAAACAGGTATATTGTTTTGCAAAATATCACAAGAATAGTCTCTAGGCAAGTTCCTAATCTTCCTGCCTGAAACTTCTTGAGTCAAGCTATCATGATCTATACCACTCTTAGAACCACTATTTTTCATGTTCTTGCTAGGATGGTTCAGTAAGTCCTACCTCAAATTTCAACTACTTTTCTAATACAAAGTCCAAAAGTCTTCCATATTGTTCCATCAAACAACATGGTAAAGTCTGTCAAAGCAATACCCTGCTCCATGATACCAACTTCTGTCTTGGTCACCATTCTATTTCTCTGGAGAGAAACTATGACTGAAGTAACTATAATAACAATATTTGTGTAGAATGTATGGGCTGAGGGCAGTGAATGCCAGCCATACCCTGTAACAATTAGTGACTAAGGGATGCTGGGAGAACCTGGTGGTCAGGGCTGCTTTGATATGTAAAATTTGTTCATCATTAATTTGTCCTCAGATTTGAGACAATATTAATATGTCTTATATCTTTAATATCTAACTAGATCTGCTACTATTTTTAGTACTTGAATGTTCTCATTACCACTCTAATTTCACTATTCATTACATGACTTTAGAATTTTTTGTCTATTAATAATACCAGATATGTAAAGTTACCACATTTGAGACATGTTCCTAAATCATTTTTAGTTGCTGATGAGAGCTTTAGTATGTTGTAGTTTTACACTTATGAATTGCTGGATTATAACAGGATAGTCTTTATTCTAGAATTGTTTATAATTATGAAAAAACACCCTGTTTTAAATTTTTATTGTTTGTGATAAATTATGCAGTATCTCTTATTTGTTTAAAAGCAACATATTATTACAGGGTTAGTTAAGCAGTATTTTCTGTGCTTCTCTCAAATGAATGTTTTAAGGCTTTCAGGAATTTCTTTCCTCTGCACATGTTCAAATTGGACTCTGTGTATGACAGTCCTGTGACCTCTAGATATTTTGGTTCCCTCTGATATCCACCTACTGAGATAAACTGAGGTATTCATTCTGTCACAGTTTTGTTTTTGTTGCTTTCAAGAAAGAAATATCTTGACAAAGCAACTTAGGAGAGAACATTACTTAAGTTCACACTTCCAGGTTGCAGTCTACTATTTCAGAGCAGTCGCTGTGGTGGGTGCTGAAGAGAACTATCTATTTCATATCCTTAGTCAAGAAGCAACAAGGAAAGAATTAATAAATGATGGGTTTGCTCTGCTAACTTTCCTACTCTTAGATAGTTAAGTATCCTTCCTCACTTAAGGAATGATGTCTCTCACAGTGCTTGAGACTTCCCATTGCTTTTAGTTTTTTCCTATTAATTTGTTTATTTATTCACTCTACTGCCTCACTGAAGCACTCCTTCTTCCTTTTTTCCCAGTGTCATTATTACAGCTTGAAACATTCCTCTTCCCTTTCTGCTCAGAGAAGGGGAGGCCCCCCATTGGTACCCACCAACCCTGGTATATCAAGTCACATCAAGTCTAAGTTTGTACTCTCCCACTGAGGCCAGACAAGACAGTCTAGCTATCAAAAAGAGAGTCAAAGTTCCACAACAGAGTCAGAAACAACCCCCTGCTCCAATTGCTAGGGATTCACCTGAAGAACACATTGCATATTTGGTAAATATCTATAAGAGATTTAGGTCCAGCCCATGCACAGTCTTTGGCTGGTGGTTCTGTCTCTGGGAGTCTTTGGAAATCAATTAGGCATTTTCTCAGAAAATTGGGAATAATTATACCTGAAGACTCAACTATTCTACTATTGGGCATATTCCCAAAAGATGCAGCACCCTACCACAGAGACACTTGCTCAACTGTGTTCATAGCAGCTTTATTTGTAATAGCCATGAAACTGGAAACAACCTGGATGTTCCTAAACTGAAGAATGAATAAAGCAATGTGCATTTACACAACGACATACTACTTGCCTATTAAAACAAGGACATCATGAAATTCGCAAACAAGTTGATGGAACTAAAAATTTCATTTGGAGTGAGTGACATTACCCAGACTCAGAAAAAAAATCATGATATATACTCATTTATAAATGGATATTAAAGTGTAAGATAACTAGGCTATAATCCACAGACCCAAAGAAGCTAAGTGACAAGGAGAACCCAAGTAGGGATGCTTGAAATTCACATAGAAGGAGAAGTAAAATAGATGCCTGAAGCAGATGAAAGGGTGGAAAAGGGGTTGGGGAGGGGAACAGGATCTAGATCAGGTGAAGGAGTAGGGAGGGGCAGGGAAAGAGAACAGAAATCAGTGTGGGGTACAGCTCTGGGATGAGGAGATTCCTCAGAGTATTCGGAGGTAATCCTAGCTGATACTCTTAACAGTGGATAGCAGGTGGTTGGAGCCTGAAGAGGCTACCTAATATAGTCAGACTTCTAGTAGAGGAAGGAGGACACAAACCCATCCACAAAACCTTTGTCCCAAAGTTTGTCCTGCCTGCAAGAGGCACAAGGATAAAGGTAGAGCAGAGATTGGGAGAATAGCCAACCGATGACTGACCCAACTTGAGAAACATCTCATGAGAGAGAGAGTCAACCCCTCTCACTATTAATGATATTCTGCTATGCTTGCAGACAGAAGTCTAAAGTAACTGTCTTCAGAGAGGCAGCTCCAAACATCAACAGCTGATGGAAACAGATGCAGAGATGCAAAGCCAAACAATAGGTGGAGCTCTGGAGCCTGGTGGAAGAGTGCAGAAAAGAAATGAGGGAGCTAGAGTGGTCAAGGACACCACAAGAAGACCAAAAGAGACTGCCCATTACAATTAACAAAACAAGAGGATCCTGCACAGACAGGCTTGAAAGCCAGATTAATCTACATGATGTCACAATGAGACTCTTCCCAAGGAATGTTATGCCTTTTGTCAGACTGATAATTAAAACTAACCACCACAATTTCCTGATCTCACAAATACCCTGTAGTATATTGAATGTATTTAATAAAAGACATACTGCCTTCATGGTTCAGTTTGCTGTACTTTTAAATATGAAAATATGTTTTTGCATATATGCTTTATATGAGAAAATGTTGTATATATAATGGGACTGTTTCTGACAGACATTGGAATGCAATTTCTTCCTTCAAGAGAGGTTATAAATGGAAAAGAAAGACCAATGAACATTAAGAACAAAATAAAGGTTAAGGGTTTATCTCCGTATTAGAGTGCTTATCTAGCATATACAAGGTCCTGGAGGGGACCTTAAGCATCACAAATATTTAGATAAATTATTAAATGGGCACTGTGGAATGCACTTATAATTCCAGCAAAGGAAAATGAAGTAGGACCTCTTGAGTGCAATAGTGTAAGGTCAAGGAAGCATAACAAGGTGCTTTCACACACTCTGAAACAACTGCAGGCTTATTAAAACACTGCATAAATTTAAGGTGTCATTCCTCCATTGTACACAAGCATTTGTCAATTTTAATTGCACAAACTGGCAAGGTAAATTTATATAATTATGTATAATTTATATAATGTTAAAATTTGGTTCAGATTAGGGAGAAGTAAATAAAATATCCAAGTTCAAGGACATATTAAGGGACTGAATAAGTATTTCACATACTATTTAAGCAAGAAATTTAGAAAATCAAATATATAAAAACTAAAAACGTGTAGGATTAGTAGATTTTATGTTTTGGTATGACCCAAGTGTATCAGAGTGTCAGCATCAAGTGGAGTATCTTGGAATAATTTTTTTTAAAAAGCACTAGTATAATTTGAAAAAAATATTGTTTATGATAGATCAGAGAATAAAATGAGTTAAGAACTAAGACAGGAGTAAATTTGGTAAGAATGATTATAAACACACAAGGTAATATTCAAATCAACAGGTGGGGTACATAGTAATTAAGAGATAGTCAACACTGAACAATGGGGTTATGATACTACAAGAATCTATTAGATGAGTTTTAGTGAGCACGACAAGACAAGCAGAAGATATTTACTTACTCACACTTCCTGCCTTCATTTGCACCTTAGACATAAGGAGCCATATGTGAGTATAAGGAAGAAAAACATTTTAAAAGCAAACATAAGCAGGGTCCTCAGAAAAATCTGGGTTCACTGGAGAAAGAGAGCAAAAATCATGTTTGGAAAATCAATTGAGAATCTGAAAGTGCTTTACAGATAATAAGCAGAGAATGTCCAAAAGCCCAATGCACAGTTGTCAGGAGTTGGAAAGAGCTAAAACAGGGAACAGAATATGAAATGTGCACAGCATGTAGAAATGATCAAGGCAGTATATTGATCTTCAGTAAGCCCCACTGAAGAATCACAGTCACAGGAGTGATGTCTTATGGTCTTGGAGCACAGTCATTCTCTCTACAATTAAATCTTGTCTTTTACAGAAATAGTTGTCGAGTTGCTGCTAGTCCCTAGTGGAAACAAAGTGCCAATGACAGAATAGCAAGTAACTAGGTTTGTTTTATTTTGTTTTGTTTTTCTAAAGTATAATTTTAGTTTTATTTTTAAGTGCGTGCATGCATGTGTGTGTGTGTGTGTGTGTGTGTGTGTGTGTGTATGTTCCATAAGAGATCATCAGATCCCCTTGAGCTTTAGGTCATTATGATTCACCTAATGTTTATCCTAGAAGTCAAACTGGGATCATTTGCAAGAGCAATACAAGCTCTTAATCACTGAGCAATCTTTCCAATCCCTGAAGTGACTGTTTCTTTGAGCAATTCAGTATTATTTTATTTTTTTTATTTACTTTTGAGACTTTCTTATATGAGTGCCATATTTATGTAACCTATCTCTCCTATTCTCTCCATCTCCTTCTACATCCCCTGTGTTCTTTCTCAGACTCCTGGTCTATTAATTATAGTTGTACGTAATTATATGCATAAATACATTAATTCATTAATATAACCTACTTAGATCATTTAGTGATGCTCATATTGTTTAGGGCTGACCTCTTGTGATTCAATAATCTATAGGAAGGTGTGAGAACTCATCCTTGTAAAAAAATGATTTTCCCTTTCTCATTTGACTCACATAAACAGACAGGCATATGTTCCCAGATACAAACAGCACAGTGTAGGAAACAACTATAAAAACTCCATTAATGAATAACATCTAAAAAACTTATAGTATATAAAGGATATGTATTTTATTGATAATATATGTTATTTGGTTGAAATGAGTTTTCTAAGGTATTGTCTTTGTTAATGGCATATGAGAAAAATATGATGGAAGGAATGATAAAGTCTTTGCATCATTGTTCCCAAAGCCAAACTACTGCAGGTCTTGAGTGTCAAATCTCACCATTATTGACAAATCACATGAATTTGTGATTACCCCAAGAAGACAGACAGCTAACTGGAGATGATTCCTTCATTCAAACTGGATAAAATTCCCTTTCCAAAATTGTTGTGAGTATTGTTTGTCTTACCCTGTCAATCATTTTGATTGTCCTATTATTTTTAGACTGAATGGAGTGCAGGAATTAGTGAGATTAAGAAAATAAATAAATTCCACAAGAAAGACTCCCAAATTTAACTTTGCATCATCACATTTGTGTTATTTTCCCTTATACCATCGTTCAAACATCCAATAATTGTATTATGAAAAATAGCTCTAGAATCAATTATTCACGCATGCTTATATTACCCTCCTAAAAACACAGCTCATAATCTATTGAGGATTAGATAAAGGAATAAGTCTAATATTGTAAAGAATGTCAGGAACAGATTCAGAAGTGAAACAAGTAAATTCCCATTATATACTATTAACAAGAAAATAAAACAATTGATCATCCAAACATTTAAAAAGAACCTAGGAAATTGCTTTGCCTAGGATAACCCAAACATTACTATTTTATTTACATATTGTTATATTTACTATATAAAATAATTAGTAACAGTAAAATTCACCCTCTACTGTAAAAGTTGCAGAATATGAGGAAGAGATAATTAAAGAAAAGTAGGCATAGTGGATGGATTTATAATACTGTTAGAATTCTGACAGAATGTAAAGACAGAAGGAAGAAAGAAATGAATCTGTCACCAGCAGAAAAGATTGTTTATTTCAAACCATCAGGGGATAGAAGTATGGGGGTTTGGAGTGGAGTCAATTGAGGTGAGGGTTGTACTTAAAAAGAACAGGATACTTGGAATTTATGTACAGAATTTGGATAACGTGAAATCAAAGGAAGCTGTGGAATTCTGTAATCGATATTTTGTGAAGGCTGTGCCCTGATGAGGCCATTTTCTCTTTATAAGATGCCTTACTCTAGATTTCAGCATGAGGATGATTTAAAGTAACTGACTCAGGAAACGGCAGGGATCAGCAGCCATTTTTAAATATACTCAAATATTCTGTTCTTCTGAACAAACTTGTGCTTAAGATAATTTATTTTACCAGAACACAGGCAATGTAGAGGTAAAATGACAAACCCTCCCTCTTTTTCTATTTTATATATGTATCACAGAAGGCCAATAAATACTACATATTTCTGAAGACCACAAACCATGAGCACAGGCTCATTGAATCATCTCTCACCATGGAATCCTTTAATTCCTTCCCTGCATTCACCTCTTACCATTTAATTAATATAAACCCAATTAAATAACCAAAGATATTGAATAAATAACAACAAAATTGAATGAGTGCTAATACAGTTGCTTCCACCCTATTTTCTGTCTTCATCAAATTATTACCATAATGCGCACGCGCACGCGTGCACACACACACACACACACACACACACACACCTAATGCTACCATTACTAACAAAATAGTAGGAATTATCAATCTTTGCTCATTAATATATCTCAATATCATGGAGTCAATCCCCCAATAAAAAGGCACAGACTAACAGAGTGGATGTGAAAATAGGTTCTGTCCTTGTTGTTTATAAAAAAACCACACTTCATCATCAACAATAGACATTACCTCAGAGTAAAGAGGTGGAAAAAGATTTTCCAAACAAATGGATCCAAGAACAAGTTAGTGTAGACATTCTAATATCTAGCAAAGTAGACTTCCAACCCAAATTAATCAAAAGAGTTAGGAAAATACACTTTACACTCATCAAACAAAAGGTCTACCAATTAGATATAACATCTCAATTCTGAACATTTATGCTCCAAATGCAAGGGACCCAAATTTGTGAAGGAAACATTAGTAAAGCTTAATTCATGCATTAAACCATATATATTAATAGTCGGAAACTTCAATGTCCCACTCTCACCAATGGGCAGGTCAACTAGCCTAAAAGTAAACCTAGGAATATTAGAGCTAACAGAGATTTTAAACCAAATGGACCTAACAAACATGTGCAGAACATTTCACCAAAATGCAAAAGAATATGCCCTCATATCACCTCATAGAACTTTCTACAAAACTAAACTCATATTCTGACATAAAGTCAATTTCAGAAGATACAAGATAATTAAAATTACCCACTGTATCTATCAGAGCACCACAGAAAAGTGCTTGATGTCCACAACAGAAAGCCTACAAACTTTTGCCAACTGAACAATCTCTACTTAATCACTAGTGAGTCAAGGCAGACATTTAAAAAGACATATAAAGGTTCCTAGAATTCAAGGAAAATGAACCCACATATGACTAAACTTATGGAACACAATTACAATGGTGATAGGAGTGAAGGGCATAGCACTAAGTGCCTTCATAAAGAAATCAGAGAGATCTCATACAAACCACTTAATAGTACACATAAAAGCTCCAGTCAAAAAGAAGGAAACACACTAACGAGGAGTAAATGCCAAGAAATAATAAAACTGAGCCCTGAAATCAATAAAATAGAAACAAAGAGAACAATAAAAAAGATCAAAGAACAAAGAGTTGGTTCTTTGAGAAAATTAGCAAGATAAACAAACCCTTATCAAATTAACTAATAAGCAGAGAGGAAATATCCAAACAAACAAAATCAGGGGGGGAAAGTGGGGACACCACAATGAACACAGAGGAAATCCAAAGAAACAGTAAGTTATTCTTCAAAATCTTGTACTTTACAAAAATTGAAAATCTAAAAGAAATGAATAGAAAGTAAATAGTATCCTGATAGATACTATTTACCAAAATCAAAATCAAAATCCACTGAGTCCTCAGTCTACTGCCTGGTGAGAAGTGCCAGCTCAGTCAAGCATGGCAGGTCACACGGGCCAGAGACTACTGGCGGATGCCTGGAGATGAAGGCCTAAAGCCAAGCAGAAACAGGGCAAGGTGAAGAGGCCTGGCCAGGACTGGCAGAAGGACAAGCCAGGAGCCCTGAGCTAAGTAAACAGCTAGGGCAGAGCGAAGGCAGCACAGGGTACAAAGGAAAAAGTCCCAAGTGTCTAAACTGATAAGGTACAGAGGCACAATAGAAGGAAAGGGAAGCTAAATATGATAAAAAAAAAAAATCATAGAAAAATACTTAATTTAAATATAAACAAAGTCCTTAGGCAGAAATTAAAAAGAAAAAATGTTTTCTATGTTTGGGATGGAGGGAAGCACAAAGATACTCTGCACCTGGATTCTGCATGATCTTGCTTCATTGATAAGCATACAAATGGCTGTTTTTTTTTTTTTTTTTTTAATGATTACAGTTTTGTATGCCATCTTTGGGAGAAATCAGAATAAGACAGACTTGTGGAAAAAAGAGACTGAGATATTAAATACTAGGTTAGAAATCATAAATCAGACATTGAAAGAATCTTTAAATCAAAATAGGACACCCTCAAAAGAATCTAATCTTGAACGTACACTAACATCAAAAAACATAATTCCAGAGAGGAAGTTCTACAGGGGATTGAAAAATTAGAATGTTAGGCCATAAAAATACAATATATTGAATTAAGAATCCAAATTCTGCGAACAGATGCTAACTTAAATCAATGCCAAACAGTGGATTGTATGTTTCATTTTATAAAGTTTGGGGAATTAAAATATGTACACATGTTGATACACAATACAATGATACATGTTTGCAGTTCTGCCTTGAGTTCTGAGAGAGATGAGTCTAAGATTACATATTTATTAGAGATGAGGGTTATATTGAAAAGGGAAATAAAATAGATGTTATGGGTGAACGTGCAGCAATGGGAAATGGAACAGGAAGTAGCAGTCCAAGGCAAGATGATGAGAAAGAATTTTGGGAGAGACAAGTGGAATTAGGGAGTATTTTGGGGGTGAGGCAGTCAATGGAATCTGAGAGAGTGACCCTAACTATGTGCCATAGTAATGAGCAATAAAGAGCCTGAACTGAACTGGG
Organism: Uromys caudimaculatus; assembly: GCA_028551405.1. Lineage (NCBI taxonomy): Eukaryota > Metazoa > Chordata > Mammalia > Rodentia > Muridae > Uromys > Uromys caudimaculatus. Next base: position 53,478,307 of record CM052704.1, read on the forward strand.
CATTGCCTATAACCAGATAAGAATTCCAGTGAAAGAATTGGGAAACCTAATCTTTTGATCTGTAATTTGTCCTGCTTGCAACATGTGCCAGAGTAAAAGTGGTACAGAACTTATGGAAGCTACAATTAAGGACAGGTACATTTTAAGGCCCATGCTATAGGATAGCCCACTCCTGACACTGACTGGAGTGCCAGGAACCATAGGCTAGATAGCCCAGAGACCTAGAGTAGACCCAAGTACAACAAGTTTAAAAAGTGAGTGAATGATTTCTAATAATTTGCTATACACGTAAATTTATATCTCACACAATTATCATGAGAGAAGCTTGATCTAGTATTATAGAAAATTTTAATTCAAATCTGGGTTTTCTACCCCTCTTTAATCAGTCAGTTCCTGGATAAAAGACGCACAACTTTTATTATTTACAATAAGCCTTAAACAGCACAAGAGCTGGGCAGATATCTACCTTCTATATTATTAGAATCTATTTTCCTGGTGATAACCCTGGTATTACTTACTATGATTCATCTGGGCTGCTCTTAACTCCAATTGGCCAGCCCACAGAGCCACGTTTTCATGACCCATGTAACCCATGGCAACTTTTCCTCCATTCCCTCTGCTCTCTCGGGGTTCTCCTCCGACCCTCAAGCCCAGGAACCCTAAACCCCACCTTTGTCTCTTCTGTCCAGCTATTGGTGTGGACATCTTTATTCACCAATCAAAAATAACTTGGGGGCAAATTCATATAATGTCACTTGGGTCTAAGTGTGTACTCTTATCTCTGGGGCAACCAGGTGTTGAGGAACCAATCACTATATAAATACAAGCAGCATCAGGCCAACCCACTACAATTTAACAACTGATGGACACAGATGCAGAGACCAACAGCCAAATAGGCAGAGCATGGGAAATCGTGCTGAAGAGAAGGAAGGATTGTAACCTGATTGATATGTCATGTTTGATTTATATCCCTCAGAGGCTTTCACATTTCTGAAGGAGAAAGAGGAGGAGTGAATTAGGGGAAGAAGGGAATTGACTGGGAGTGTTAGTTAGGATTTTACTGCTGTGAAGAGAAACAATGACCAAGGCAACGCCTATAAAAGCAAACATTTAGTTGAGGCTGACTTATAGTTTCAGAGTTCTATATCTTGATAAGAACTGAGAGGACTATCTTCCTCGGGCTACCAAGTGGACGTTCTGGATCACACTGCACAGTCTTGAGCATATTTACAAGATCAAAATGTCCCTCCTGCATAGTGACACACTTCCTCTAACAAGGCTACACCTCCTCAGAAAAGGCCATACTTACTAATAGTGCCACTTAGTGAACTAATCATCTTCGAACTACCACAGGGAACTGCGAAAAAAGGAGGGAAGGCAAACTATGGCCATGTTGCAGTATATGAAGGAATTCAAAAAGGAAAAGAAAGCAAGAGAAACAGTCTACATATCTGTGATAGTTTCAATGAAATGTGCCTTAGGCATTTGCATACTTTGTCACCAGTTCATGGATGGTTCTGTTTCGGTAGGTTTAGGAATTCTGTACTTGCTTGAGGAAGATTATTATTGGGACAAGCTTTGAAGTTTCACATTTACATCATTCACAGTTGCTCTCTTTGTTTTCTGCTTGTCAAAATTACGAGCTCTCAATTTGTTCTCCAGCTTCCCATGCCTGACTGTTGCCTCCTTTCCCACTTATGATATTGTACTCCTAACCCCTTCTGACAATAATTTCAAATAATCAATTGTGTCCTAACATTGTCTTGATCATGATCTGTTATCACAGCACTAGAAAAGTAACTGATACAATTTAATTCAAAAGCAATTTTGGAAATGTGGCATATCTACAAAATAAAATATTTTTCAGCTATTAAGAAATAGAATATATAGTTATGGAAAGACAATGGGGGGAATGTATCAGAAAATTTAAACAAGATGGAGGGAGTGATGAGTAAAGGAAGGAATATGAAAAGGGACAAATAATACTAAGGATCATTTGAGGGGTCATGTGGAAATCTAATATAGTACCAGCATCTTAAAGTATATACATATATGATAGAAGTTTAAATGGAGTCATCAATAAGTGAAATGACAATGCCATAACTAGACATTTTTCTCCAATAAAAGCATTATCAGTGCTATAATTGGCCCATCTAATGAAGTAGTTCCTCAAATGAACCAGGGAGAAAAACCAAAGACCTCAGGCTGATGCCAAGGCTACTGGTTGCTATGTGCAAATTGATGGTAGGGATCTCATGAATATGGAAAATTTGAGCTGGTGGCTAAATAGAGCCTTCCTCCTATTGACTGATGTTCACAGCACTGGAAGGTGCTTTACTACCAGAAGGGAAATGTATATACAGCTACAAAACATGACATCTATTCCAGTGACCAGCCTGCATGTCACGCTAGTGCAATAGTTGCACAATATTGTGTGAATAACCAATCATCGTTTGATTGTACTTAAGCCCTACTTGATGAGTACTAATAGTAAGTTAATACAGTGCATGAGATCAAGAACCTGAGATTAGTTTAAACATGGGCCTAGGACAAACCAAATACTACTGTTCTGATAAAGGAACATAGCAATAAAATGACACCTAATAATAATCTTTTATATCTATAGATCACTAAGCTGTCATCAGAGAATTTTCCACTTGTACATGAGAACAAGTACAGAGATCAACACACAACCTGACAATGTACAGAGAATGAGAGACTTTGGAACAGTCAGTCTTGAATATGATGTCTTTATTAAACCCCTCCCTGGACTCAGTACCAACAAACCTAGACTCCTATGTATTCTCTTATCTGTAAGTGTTAACTTTGTATATTCAAAAAATATGTGCTTCATTGACAACACTTTTAGGGGTCATCAAATTTCTGAGTTTCATGTAGAGGGGCTTTCAAGACAGAGTAGTTAGAATACATTGTAATAAAGCTTTCAAAAAGAAGTTGGAACTTAAAATGTTAAAATGTGGAGGATGGGATGGGGAAGGATAAAACCCAGCTTAAATATGAAAATTTTAGCACAAAAATAAAATTATAGAGAAAAGTGTTTCCAACTATTTCCCAGAAGACAGCAACAGTAATTATAACATACAAAGTACAAATGAACAAGGAATCATCAGAGTAAAGAGAAGTAAAATATAACGCTATAAAATGCAGTCCTCTGTGAGAGAATAAAAGAGTTCCTTAGCATCTAAAGTTCTGACACAAAAGACGAAAACAAAGCAGAACAGATGCTTGTGAAACTTAATGGAGAATAAAAGACGACATCCTGCTACTGTTACAGACTTTAGCATCTCCTGGTAGTTACTGACAGAGATAGCAGGAACTAGTTAAATTGTGGGTGGCATCATCAATCTACTTGATAAAATTAACATCCTTTGGAGACTTCACATGTAAAAACAAAATATACAGAACCATTTGACTATCCTAAATTTTTCAGCAACATATTCTACTGTGGATCACGGAAGGCTCCTTAATACAATTGAAATATACAAGTCTAATGAGATATGATCTTATCTCACGTGGATCAAAGAAAAAAATTCCAAGAGAAAGCTAGAGAGGGTACATTATTTAGAGAATTAGCCACAAATTCTAAAGAACATATTAACTAAAGAAGTTTAAGGACAAACTTAAAGTGTTATTGACTATATTAATATAAAATGACTAGTTATTCATCTAATTCAGTTGTTTTGTGAGAAAATGTAACAATAAATGTAACTCAAGAAAAAAATATCTGAAACCAATATTCTAAGACTTTAGTTCAGGCAAATTAAAAAATAAGCAAGAAAGACACAATGAAAAAGAAAAAAATAAATGACAAAATTTACATCAATAATCAATAACTATATTAGACTTAGACTTCATGATGGCAGAAAGGGCCTGGTGGCAGCAATAGGAGGCTGAAAGAGACTAGAATTCAAATGAATTCATATGAACTATGAAATGGGAAGAGGTTATGGATGAGTCAACCTTCCTCCAACAAGGGTCCATATCATAAATCTTCCATTGTACCCCTAAACAGTACCAACAACTAATGAGTAGGTGCTTAAATACATGATAATCTTGGAAACATTTTTATTCAAACCATTTTAATAACATTGAAAACAGGAAATGAGAAGAGATAGTTAACACTGATAATTAACATACTTTGAAAGATCAGTATAGTGGATAAAACTATAGTATATTAGCCAATAACAGGGTATAAGTTATTAATATTAGAAATGTAAAAGACATAGCTACTGATTCATGGGCATGAAAACCCCAAAGGAATGTTTTAAAAGTATCACTGTGTGCTGTTTTGATCACCTAGATGGAAATGCACGAACTGCTTGAGAGATCACATCTGCCAAAAATTCGCACAAAAGATACAGATCTGAAGTGGGCCAATTCATATTTAAGAAATCAAGATAGACAACTCTAGGACACTGTTCCTCAGTGTTTGTAGGAATTTTGTTGTATTTAAATTTCATAGTTAAGATTTAAAGTTAGAACCTCATATATGAAACCTCCGTTTAATTCCCAACAATAGAACTCACATATGTATCATGCTCTGATTGCTTACGAGTAAGTTCCAAGAGGACTTAAAGATAAATTTCAGGCCTGTGTTTGGCAATATCTTCCAGAAAGAAAAAAGAAGTGGGAATCGTTCCTAAATAAGTCTATAAGGCAACATCTCGAAAATAAATAAATAAATAAACAAACATAAAACAAACAACAACAAAAAGTAAAAATGAAATCATCACTAGGATGTAAAAATAACCATCAGTAGTTCGCATAAATGCAGTTATAATATGTATCTAGAGACTTAGTCTAGGCTGACTTCAACTCTTGCCTCTCCTGCCACCAACTCCTCTGCATATCCTCAATGCATGTACTATTCCAACTAGTACACTGTGTGCATGTTTGAAATTCTCAAAGATTAATAAATGTTACAAATTAGCAATCAAATAGAATCACAATTTAAAGAAATTGTATGGAAGGAGCAAGTAAGCCTTCTAGAAATTCTATAAACCTAGTCCAAGGATTAGCAAAATGGCAAGATGTCCAGCAGGTAAACAGGCCTGCATATAAGCTTGATGACCTACGTTTGCTCACTGTGATCCACATGGTGGAAGGAGAGAGAACCGACTCTGATGACCACAGCCATCTGTGACATTTTAACACTCAAGAATCAGAGCAATAAAATGACAAAGTATCCATCCATTACCAAATATTTTAGTAAAATGGAAACAGACAGGACTTTCTCAATCTAATGAGAAATCTTCATCCTGAGGTCCACATTTACTAAGAATTGCTGTAAGTAAAACCTGCAAAATGTAGAGTCTCTTATTTTTATTATTACCATTAAGATACTAACTACAATATTGTATGACTTTTGAACATACTGAAAAAAAATCTATGAAGTGACCTTAGAGTAATAAATATATTTTATTGTCTGTGAATGATATCTCCAATGTGATAGAGGTAAAGGAGGTAATCCTTTATATAAAATGTTGTCCTTCATCATATCTACAAGGATTCATTGGTTTCACAATAAATTGACAATTTTATTTATATATTCCTGCTAAAAAGTTTTAATCATAAGCATATCTAAAATTATTATATTCGTATATTTAAATGCATGTGTAGTTTGAATACACATAAATAAAAATTTAAAAATTCAAACAATTTTACACACAGTTTATTAGTACTTGATTTAAATTTTTTGGAATATAGTAATATTGATTATAATTTAACATCAGATTACCTGGAGATGCAACCTTTTTACTGGTTAGTAGCATAGTGTGATATATCTATCAATGGCAAATTTAGAAGCCATTTTAAAACTTTAAAAGTCCATAGTACTACAACCTTCTCAGCTCATGTATATTACACAAATACACACACACACACACACATGTACATGGATTGAGGCATATACTTTCAAGCATTTCTTAAATTTTATTATTACAATAACAACACAACTGTGAGAACCAACTGAATTAAGAATGTTATGCGATGATGTTAAGGCTGCACTAGACATATTGATACGTTCCAAGAAAACGTACTTCCTCATTGGTGACACTTGAATTGTTTAATATAACAAAGGGAGATTATAGAGATGATTAATATGCAAATTTTGAGATGAATAGGTTATCTTTGGTCGTTTCTTACTCTACTCTGTCTATAAAATGAATCCTTGCAAATAAGAAATGAAGGCGGAATGCAGAAAGAGAAAATGGGATATGATGAAGGCTGCAGAGCCTGCTGTGCTGGAGTTGTTCCCACATCAATACGACCTATTACTCATAGAATACAAGTAGCCTGCCTAAAGGATCTAACAAGAGCGAGGAAACAGGGTCTACCAAGACCCCGAGAAGATGCATAACCCTGCTAGTATCTTGACTTTAGCCCAATGGGATGCATTTTGGGATGCTAACCTAAATTTGTGATAACAATTTGTACACAAATAATGGATTTAATATTGTTTGTGTAAAACAGCACTCTGCATTAAGGTGAATTTGTTTCAATATTCTGAACTAAAAATATTATTTATCTTTCTAAGTGATCAAATATTTTCAAACTAAAAACTATTTAGGGTTTACAGATAGACATTTCTAGTTGTGTTCAGGGACATGGCGAAACAATACATATACTGCTAAAATTTATTTGTGCATTATGATGGCCTGTTAATTATCTCTCAGCCTCATTATTGCAGGATTTAAATGTCAACCATATATCAGCAAATTACTAATATTAAATCCTTTTTAATTAAATACATAGCTATAAGCATCAAATTTAGTTATTTTTTAGTGGTTAATATATTGGAGATGGGTAAAATTGTAACAGCATTTAATCTCACTGCTTGTAAATATTCTCATAGTTTTATACTTCACAGTTATTATGTAAAGTTAGCACTTCACATATGAAAACTGCATCTTTATTTTTCTATAGTAGAACTCAGCTTAACATACCATCTCTCACTATTCTTTGAAGTGAAGAGGAGAAAAGGAAAAGCAAAAATCCTCAGACACTTGGTCAATGAAGGTCACTTTCAGTCAGTTCAAGACTTGAGCTGAGACAAATTCATGGTTCTTCTTCTCCAGTCATGTTGTCCATTTCCAGGTGTGAGTGGGAGGAGATGGGACTATTATTCTCCTTGTCTCCAGGCCAGTGATTTCTGGGCTTGAAGTAAATAAAAGATTCTCAAGCCCAGTCTGAAATATTGGATCATTTACACTGGATTTGCTGCAATTTACTGGGCAAAATGACCTGTGATCAGTGCTCTCTCACTCCTCAGAGAAACTCAGAATATACCCTGTAAGCCCTCAGCACCATCTTTTAGACTGAAGACTTTGTGGAATTTTTTGGTCCCATTGTTGTCATCTGTCATGAACATAATCATTTCCATCAGACAAACACATTCTTTTATATCTCCCATTTGATAACATTTTATGGCACTGTTGGAGACAAGGCTACACTTCCCAGATCTTTGTACACTCTTAATAACGGGGCCATCGATTTATGTAGCTCAAATGATCAGGACCATGTTTAGATACTCTATAGAGAGAAACTTTAGTTGTCTTCCCCCAGCTAAAGGAATGGAACCATAAAGTAGACGTTGGATTTGATGTCAAGAATTAAGTCTATTCCTGTGACATATGATATCACAGGCAAATCCATCTATAGACAAGGAAGCAATAGTATTTAAACCATAAAGATATGCACACAAACAAATCAGTTGGTAATTAATGTGACAATATACACAATAGATGACTTCAGAAACTATCTAAATGCTTTCCACTACATGAACTAGTGTACACATACTGAAGTAGCTTGAATTGAAGTTAATACTATTTGCTAATACAAATTAATGAACCATTGATTTGCCTAATAATATGGTCAAGTCCCCCAAGCCAATGAAAATTTACTCTTTCATTATATTCCAATCATGTTATTTCATCTCATGAATATCTTTTTTAAGATAAAATTTTAATCTTAATTGACACAGAGAAAAACATTATTACAGTTATAAATAACTGATACAAGAACTGTCTTAGGGTATTATCTCTGTGAAGAAACACGATGACCAAGGCAATTCTTACAAAGGCAAATGTTTAATTGGGACTGACTTACAGTTTCATAGGTTGAGTCCACCCTCATCATGGTGGGAAGCATGACTTCATACAAACAGACATGGTATTGGAGAAGGAGCTGTGAGTTCTACATCTTGATCCAAAGGCAGCCAGGAGGAGACTTGCTACTGCAGGCAGCCAGGAGGAGATGACATTGGGTAGAGATTAATATTATTAACTATTCCAAATTCCGCTTTCATTCTGGTTTTACATTATGTTTACGTCACAATAGCTGGTAAATTATTTTTTTTTCTCTAATGACAAAATGACAAATTTTCTAGAACTATGTTTGTCATCTATTATCAGTTTTTAAAATTTATGTTTTCGTTTGTCCCCATATGTAGGGTATATATAGGAGACCTCAAAGCCCACTGCCACAGTGACATATTTCCTCTTACAGCACTGCATCTCCTAGTAATGGCATTCCTTGTGGGCCAAGCATTCAAACACATGACTCTATGGGGGCCAGACCTATTCAAACCATCATAAAAACTATGCCCATGTTTTGTGTAGACACAAACCACTGTGTACCATGAATAAATAGCTATAAATGCGATTACAACCATTCTGGCTATAAAGCTTACCAACTCCAAAGAAATTACCATGATAAAAGAGTTAAGAAATGTATGGACAGTTAAGTCATGGTAAAAAGATAACTTTTCCTAAGTCAAAATTAAATAATATAATTTCTTAAAAGAAATGTGGTTACATCTTGCTGTAATAAGTCTTCCAATGGGTCCTTTGGGAAAGCAAAGACCTCTTAATTAATATTCTGACAGTGATAATGAGATCAGAGTTTGCCATATAAACAGAATATAAATGACCTTGGGATAAATCTGACATGAGCAACGGCAATTCCAATTTATTTTAGATGTGTTTTGTACATAGCTTAATTTTAATGCCCAATACAAATAAGTGCTCATGCTTTCCAATGCCCTGCACCTTTTAAAGCTCAGTCTGGAACAGATGGTTTTTCTCACTTAATAATTACCACAGAATTCAGTAACACTAATTGAGATTTTATGAGTCACTTTTCAATAACCTACATTTTTACATTCTTTCCTGTCTTTAACTTTATGTACTTAGACATGTTAAAATGAGTGAGCTAATAATTTGGCAACTCACATTGGTTTTGTTATATCTGTATTAGCCTGTAGAGAACTGATAAAGTTTAATAAAATCTAACAATGTCTTCTGTTTTCAAATTTTCTTCATCTAAAATCTACAAATAGCATTTAAACTCAATATGATTAAACAAGCATCCTAGAATCCAAGTAATATATACCTAAAGTCATTTAGTAGAGGAGATTTATATTGGAAACATCAAACTTCTAACTAAGTTCAGTTACAAGGGCCTGCTGGGACTGCTGCTAGGACAATATTTACTCAGCAATTGTGTGGAACTGAGTTTAATCCCCAGCTGCATGTATGGCAGGAACCTGTTATACTGACACAGAGGAAACAGAGACAGGAGATCCCTGAGGCCAGCTGGTCTTCATAAAGCAGTAAGCTAAAATTCAGAGGGAGATTTTATCACAACAAATAAGGTAGAGACTGCTACAAGATACTAAATATAAATTTATAGCTTCTTTATACACGTACATACAAATGCATGCATAGGAACATACCACAAAGATATGCACACAAAAAATTCAGTTGAGAATTAATGTGAAAAATATGCATATTATTTGGGCGATAGAAATAACATGAGGCTTGGCACGGAGGTTTATTAATGAGTTTGATTAAACTCATTTAATAATAACTGCCAGGTATTCTGTAGGAATTCATTGTACCTGAGTTTTACAGTGGATTACATGTCTGAAAATTCCTGTTAAGAGTTAAAGACAACTGGGCAGTGGTGGCACAGGCCTTTAATCCCAGCACTTGGGAGGCAGAGGCAGGAAGATTTCTGAGTTCGAGGCCAGCCTGGTCTACAGAGTGAGTTCCAGGACAGCTAGGGCTACACAGAGAAACCCTGTCTCGAAAATAAAAAATAAAAAAAAAAAAAATTAAAAAAAAAAAGAACAGAACAAAACAAAACAAACAAAAAAGAGTTAAAGACACTTGAAAGCATTCATTTTTGACACAATAGTAAATACTCATTATTCTCCAAATACATTATTTTGACCTCACAAACATAACAATATGTTTCATATAAATTTATATTTATGTCCATATTCATTGACAGTACATAGGGATCTTATTTAACTCTTTAGTTCACTTTGATGATTCCACTACTATTTTGTTAAAAATGAAGAGACTATTTCATGTAGTGAATGCAATGGTCTTTGTAAATGTACCTGTTTCATATTAATTTTTTATTGTATTCCAAAGGTAATAAGAAAATTTTAAATTTTAATGCATTTCTAGAAATATTATAAATGAATATCAATATAAGTAATATTTTAACAACTTTGCTATGACAGTATTTAGATAAATGTGTAATTACAAATCATTCAAATCAGGAGTTTTGTCTATAACTTCACAAAACTAAGGTTAAAATCTCATATTACTAGAAAGCCCTGAGTTCAGTGCAAAATGTTGGATCTCCTCTGAGTTTGTCTGAAGAGCTTGAAACCCTATACCTGCTACCTGTAGAATGTCATGTATACTTGGTTAGTTTACAGTTTCAGCTTCTTTTCTCCCAGTGAGAACCTGATCAGCAAGCACCAGAATCTATAGTGTCTCCCCATGCTAATGAGTCAACTTAGTACGTTAGCCTTCAGCTAGGCTACGGTACTTTTGCCCACTCTGGATATATTTCTACCTCCTTCCCTAAACTATCTAATACTCAAATCCCTCTGAGTAAAGTTGATCTGTCTCAGTAAAGTTGATCCCAGAGACATGTCTATCATGTCCACCGTGCTCACCGGCCTTCCAAAACTCTGCTCATCAACTCTGCTCTTTGTCCTCATGGGCTAGTGCCCAAAGTTGCCAGGAAGAAGAGAGACCCAAAATAAAACAGAAAGGGTAGATGATGAGAAAGTTTTCAAAGGTTTGTTGCAAATTACTCATTTAAAACTAGTTTCATTTTTCTGAGGAAGCATCAGATTGATTTCCAGAATGGTTGTACCAGTTTGCAATCCCACCAGCAATGGAGGAGTGTTCCTCTTTCTCCACATCCTTGCCAGCATCTGCTGTCACCTGAGTATTTGATCTTAGCCATTCTGATTAGTGTGAGGTGGACTCTCAGAGTCATTTTGATTTGCATTTCTTTGATTACTAAAGATGCTGAACATTTCTTTAAGTGCTTCTCACCATTCTAGATTTCTCTGTTGAGAATTCTCTGTTTATCTCTGTAGCCCATTTTTAACTGGGTTATTTGTTTGTTTGTTTGTTTATTTGTTTGTTTGTTTGTTTTTGACTCGAACTTCTTCTTGAGTTCTTTATATATTTTGAGTATTAATCCTCTATCAGATGTAGGGTTAGTGAAGAATTTTTCCCAATATGTAGGTTGCCATTTTGTCCTATTGGCAGTGTCTTTTGCCTTACAGAAGCTTTGAAGTTTCATGATGTCCTATTTGTCAACTGCCACTGGTGTTCTGTTCAGGAAAATTTCCCCTGTGCCAATGTGTTCAAGACTCTTTCCCACTTTCTCTTCTATTAGACTCAGTGCATCTGGTTCTATATTGAGCTCCTTGATCTACTTGGACTTGAACATTGTACAAGGTGATAAATATGGATCAATTTGCATTCATCTATGAGCAGATTGCCAGTTAGAAAAATACCATTTGTTGAAGAGTCTCTCTTTTTTTCCACTGTATGGTTTGGCCTCTTTATCAAAGATCATGTGTCTATAGGTGTATATGTTTATTTCTGTGTCTTCAAATCTACCCCAGGCACATATGTAGCAGAGGACTACGTATGTGGAAGTCTGGCCTCAGTGAGAGAGTATGCACCAAATCCTGTAGAGACTTATTTCCCCAGGCAAGGGGAATGGGTGGGTAATGTAGGAGTGTGTGGGTGGGTGGGGAACGTGATGGGGGAGCACCCTCTCATAGGTAATGGGGTGGGGGAATGTGGTGAAAACCTCTTGGAGGGAAGACCAGGAACAGGGCAGTATTTGGAATGTAAATAAATAAAACAAATTTTAAAAACTAGTTTCATTGTCTCTAAAGTAAATCAGTTAATCTTTTTATTAATAAGCATTTCATTCACCTGAATAGGTAACTTAATTTAAGCAAATAACAGCAGGATCTAAAATCAGGTATCTCCTTAAAATGTATTTTATATCAATTAATAAAAATGCTAGATTAAAGATACATGAACATATACTTGGATTGTGTAACTATAGTACTCATGTATGAAATTATATCTAAGTAGAAAAATCACTCAAATACCAGTATTCTTTGAAACTAGACTGACATTTGTTAATTGATAATTTTATAATAAAAAAGAGTGATTCAGAGATATATTTTCCATAATGTATCTAACAAGAATCAAGTCAAAGTTATAATTTCAGATGCAACTGTCTAATCTATTATACACATATTATCCATGAAATTGATATAAATAAGAGGAAAAATAATCCACTATAATAAATGTAGGTTTAGCTATGCTTCACTATTCAGGGTTTTTTTTCATATAAGGTAAAAAAAAAAAATGTGAATCCTATAACAAATGGATTATTTGTTGGATTACACCTATTACCTAATTTAGTAGACCACAATCATAGGTATAAGTTCAAAGAAATAGATTAAGCCTTGCTCTTTAATGAAGATCAGCAACTCCTTGTCTTGTGTGCCCTCTGCAATGTAGACCTAGTAGTGTTCTGTCTCATATTCTTTCATGTTCCCTCACTATTTAAATTTCCTGTCATTAAAGTCTATAATGAATACCTTTGAACCCACTAAAGTGTGTTCTGTCACCTTTATGATGCATCACTTCATTTCCATGAAAGTCATTTTCCCTTTCGCACTCACAATTCTGAAATTCATACTACTACTGAAATTAAGGAATATAAAATATATTATGCAACATAATCGTTTGATCTCTCAAGCAAGATTGATTGAGTTGTACAATTATTGAAGCCTTTCATGAGTTTTTAATTTATTCAGACTCCTTAACCACATGGAAAACTCAAATCAATTTAATATATTGTACTTCTGTTTTACTCTACAGACTTAAAGTTAGGGACAGTCTAGGCCAATGTAATTTTGAGGTATCAATCTGTTTAACTGAGCTCTTAAATGTTGTAGTACATTTGTATAGAATAAATATTTTCTACTACATTAAATATTTCATCAATGGGCACATAATAAAGGAAATCCCAGAGACTTACAATATTTTTCATTCTGTACGTATATAATTTCCAATTTCTTACTAGTTAGGGTGTATTACTGAAAGTAGGCATATTTTATCCTTTATTATTCAATATAACACAAAGTTTCTAACTATTCATTAGCTTTCAAGATGAAAAAAGATAGTTTCTCTTAAAATTTAATTTTTACTGGAAAAGAGCAGATGGATATTTGCATATAATTTTAATACAAATGGATTGCAAGTTCCCATGACAACGGGTTCAATATAATACTTAAAAGTTCAAAAAATAGTTGCATAGTTTATCATGAAATTAAACTGTGTTGATAGAGGTTTAAATATTTCAAATAAAAACCCAAAGCTTTAATAGCATCTCTCTAGAAAAAAGTAACTTTGTGTAAAGATTTGTTTGCCATTGTATAAGTTACATCATTACCTCACATACAATTTTAGACAAGCCAAAGATATATTTAAATAGCAAAGTATTTATACTCACTGTTTAAATATGCAAATGATCCTAAAAGATTATTATGATTTATACTAAGAAATTTTAATGATATTACAGTTAAATTAGAAAGTAAAATGAACAAAAATATCTTATAATCATGCAAAGTAAAAAAAAAAAATTAAAAAGAAAACCACTAACAAACAAATATTTAGGTTGTATCATAGGGTATCTCATATGAGACAGGTCCAAAACTGCAATGAACAAAGTGATTATTATTAGAAAAAAAATTATATAACCAGAAAAGTTGGAAAATTTGTTACATAAAATACATATAGCCAGATACCAGCATTTTCCTGACCCTGCTAAAGCAGAAACTGTATTCAACCACATTAAAGGCATTGCAGTAAGACCCTTTTCAAGAGAGTAGGGGAGACAGTGATGATGAAGATGAGGAGGAAGAGGAGGAAGAAGATGAAGAGGAGGAGAAGGGGAAGATCAAAAACTCTGCTCACAGAAATCAAGAGTTCACATGTGCTGGACTTGTTTATATCCTAATCTGTGATGTGTAAGATTTTTTGCCTACATCTTCCCCAGTATTTATGATTTTTGTTTTCTTGATAAGAGCTATTCTAAATAAGGATATTATAGAATTACAAAGAAGTTTTAATATCCATTTTCCTAATAAAAAGGATGATGAACACATTTTGACTGTCTCCCATAGTCAAAACAATGGACATTTTGATATCTAAGTCTCTAAGAGACAATACATGCCAGCCAAGGCTTCTATGCTAAGAAAATGTTCAAACACAATTTGTAGAAAAAAACATTAAATGAGAAACCAAATTTAGGCAGCATCCATCTATCTACAAATCTAGCCTTACTGAAGGTGCTAGAAAACAAAAAACAAACAAACAAACAAACAAACAAAAAACCTCTAAACCAAAAGGTTTATACACCCAAGAAAACACAGGAAATAAATCATCTCAAAGGAGCAAATGAAAGCAGGAGACACACACACACACACACACACACACACACACACCATACTCCACAACAACAAAGAGCAGGAATCAACAAATACAGATCATTGGTATCTCTCAACATCAATGGTCTCAATTATGCAATAAGGTAATACAAACTAATAGAACAGATGCAAAAGAGGAATCATCTTTCTGCTTACACACCTTAAAGTAAAGGATAAACATCACCATAAAATAAAAAGATGGAAAAGATGTTCTAAGCAAAATCTCATTTTTTTTTTTTTTTTTTAGTTTTTCTTTTTTTATTTTTGATACTTTATTTACATTTCCAATGTTTCCCCTTTTCTGGGTCTCCTCTTTGGAAACCCCCATCCCCTCCCCCTCCCCGCCTCTGTGAGGGAACTCCTCCTCCCATCT
>CM052704.1:53494036-53506368 GCA_028551405.1 Uromys caudimaculatus
GAGTCAATGAGCCTGACCTCCCCCCCCTCCCCCGGTCCTCCTGGAGTTCGGACCACCAACCAAAGAATACACATTGATGGACTTATGGTCTGGACCACATATGTGGCAGAGGATGACCTCGATGGCCATCAGGGAGAGACGAAAGGCCCTTGGGCCTGAGGATGTTAGAGGCCTCAGTAAAGGGGAATATCAAGGCGGGAAAATGGGGATGGGTGGACGGGGCAGTGGGGTGGGAGGTGGAATTCCCTCCTAGAGGCAGGTTGGGGAGGGGATGGGGGGTATCCAAAGAGGAGACTCAGAAAAGGGGAAACATTGGAAATGTATATAAAGTATCAAAAATAAAAAAGGAGGAAAAAAAAGAAAAAAAACAAAACAACAAAAATAAATACAGCAAACAACAAAAAAAAAAAAGAAAGAAATTAAAGATGGTATCAAAAGATAAAATGATCCCCTATACTCAAGGATCTGTAGGATTATCACAGTAAAAATGGTCATCATACCAAAATCTACAGATTCAGTACAATCTTCATAAAAATTCCAACAAAATTCTTCACAGATCTTAAAAGAGCAAATCTCAGTTTCATATGCAAACAGAAAACTCAAGATAGCTAAAATAATACTGAAAAGTAAAAGAACTCCTGGACCTGTCACCATCAATACTTTTAAGTTGTACTAGGAGCTATAGTAATAACATTATGGTACTGGCTCAAAAACAGACATGTTGATCGGTGGAATTGAATTGATGTTCCAGACATTAGTCTACACACTATTGGATACCTGAGTACAGATGAAGAAGCCAGGAAATCATGATCAAAAAATTTGAAAGACAGCATCTTTAACAAATGGTGCTAGTTATTGCATATAGATGAATGCAAATAGATTCATCCTTATCATCTTACAGAATATTGAACTGCAAATGGATCAATAATTTTAATATAAAGCCAGATACAATGGACCCAAAAGAAGAGAAAGTCTGGATTAGCACTGAACTTATTGTCATAGAAAGACTTTTTGACCAAAACACTGTTAGCACAGACCCTGAGAACAAAAATTAATAAGTGGAACCTCATGAAACTAAAAAAAACAAAAACAAAAACAAAACAAACAAAAAAACTGTGTCTTGAAAAGGACACCATTTTTTCACACAAAATTGCAGGCTACAAAATGAGAAAATGTTTTTTACCAGCTATACATCCAATAGAAAAATAATATCTAAAATAAATAAAGAACACATTTATATAATGGGATCGTTTCCTCCTATTAATGGTATTTTTGTTGTTAAACACACTGGTATTTGTAGAACAATTTTAAAGCAAAATATCTTTAATGCAGTTAAATTTCTTAGCCATATATACATTGCAATTTAGCAATGAAAATGTCAGGAAAAACATAAACTCAAAATTATAATTACATTTTCTACTGATTATGAATAGTTTCTGTACAATTTTGAAATAGAAAAGTCACACACCTAATCTTTGCCTAAATGGAGAACCATCTGTATAAGGAGCCATTCACAATTGCTTTTTCCAAAGCCTTTCCCATAGGGGAAATAAAAGTTATTGAGTTGTACAAGGATGCGGCTATACTTGTCATTTGATCTGTAGCGACTTACCACTTGACCTGAAATACTCATTTCCACACTGAGTACTCTTCAGGTCCTGAAGAGCACATCTCCACATCAGTCTTCTGTTCTGAAGAAAATAAGATTTTGCATATCAATGATATGAAGTTGATTTCTTTTTTTATTGTCATGAAAATCTGCCTCTGGAAATATAGATTGAGTTATGGATTTGAGTACTAAAACTGCAGAAAATTAGGTCAGCTTCTCAAAGCCTTCTAGTCAAGGATATAGTATATTGATGCAAACAACAACAACCACAAAAATAATTAATAATGCATAATAATAATAAACCATTGTTTGTTGTGATAATAGTCTCTTTTTCTTTTTTGTTTCCATTCTTACATGTACCACAATTTTAATTCTCAGAGAAAATACAGTTGTTGCTGCTACTTTTAAATTTTTTTTTTTAATGCTAGTGAATGTGAAAGTATTTTTATCAAGCTATAGCTTTACTTTGTGATTTTAGGGGAATGCAGATGGGGGAGGAGGTTATGTGATATTTACATATGTTTGGATATGACTTTAAAACCCAGAAGAACAGACTGGTATTCTGCTGCACTGCCCCATAATTTTTCTATATACTCTCACCACTGAGACAATTTAATGCTAGGCAATCAAGTACTTATAATCCTCAAACCCACTCCCCACCCCCTGAATCAATGTTAAAGCCACACATGCTGCCATACTGGGAATTCAAACTTAGGTCTTCATGCTTGCACATCAAGTACTATTAACCATTGAGACATCTCTGCAGCCCAATGTTTATGCTAAGATTAATTACTCTGTCTGGGCATGTATTTCCATGACAGAAGGTTTACTTATATGAAACCTGGGTTTGATCTCAAATTGTATTTAAATATAAAACTACAGAAACCAAGGTTTCAACGAAGATTAGTGGTTGGTTGATTTTTATTTTTATTTTTGTATGCACAATGTCCTGAATTCAATTCCTATCATTCAAATACTATGAATTGATTGTCTTGATTTAAAACTTCCAAATAGGCTCCATACATGGCCCCCCATGCAGTGGGGGATCCAGTGACAATTCTCAATCCTCTGTTGTCTTATAGAAAATTAGATACACTTGATAATTCACTTTTCCTGTCTCCAAATACTGCCAGTACAATATATGTGAATTGCTTTTTCTTAGGAGTGCTTCTGACATAGTGTGATCATGTTCTGAAAGTTGTTAAGGTTTGATCACAAACCCATTTCAAGTCTCATCTCTTGGATGCACATATCAAACACTCACTGACTTTGTCCCCACTTACACTTGGATCTCCAGTTGCTCCCTTGAACGTTAGGCAATTATCCTTCACCTTATTTTCTGTGGTTTAAACACATCATAATTCTGAAATGTTCAAAAAGGGTATTAATTTTTTCTAGCCCCTAAACCTGTACATGTAACAGACATTTTCATTCAGTATGTGACAAGGTTACTTCAGTCCAATTTCAAGGCTGATAACCTTGAAGTTTCTCACTCACTTACACTTGGCATTTATAGATTTTACTGTCGTATATACTTCAAATCTAAATTCTTCCTGATCAGCTTTATGCCAGGTACCCCCATATATTACCTGGAATATAATTCTGACTACTTTATCACCAGCATTCATATCTACTATGGTCTAGTTTTACACAGAAATCACATAAGGCTATGAGACAGTAGTCCAACCATGAATTGGTAATCAAATTTG
The DNA here is from genome assembly GCA_028551405.1 of Uromys caudimaculatus. Lineage (NCBI taxonomy): Eukaryota > Metazoa > Chordata > Mammalia > Rodentia > Muridae > Uromys > Uromys caudimaculatus. The sequence continues at coordinate 53,497,355 of CM052704.1, forward strand.
ATAATTTAGCTATTAAAACATCTCCAATGTAAGAAAGTATTAAACATGAGGGTCTCATTGAACTTTTTTCTGAACTTAACCACAACATGTTTCTTCTCTTATGTTCCTGAAGGAAAAGAATTCACATAGAGCCATGTGGAAATGAATCATGGAGTAGAAGTTTCTGATTTCGTTGAAGACTCAATTGTATCATGTGATGTTGTTCTGGAAACTGTCTTAAGAAAGGATGTTTTGCTGAAGGAAACGTGTGGGAAGATGGATGCTTTGCTGAGAATGGGCATGTGGTGTTTTTCTGGAAGCTGTATGGGAAAAGGGCATGTGATCTTTTGCTACAGCAGATACTTGAAAGAACATGTGATGTTTTGAAAGGATACAAATATAACCCAACAGACAGTGAATGCTATTGTGTGGTATTGGTTCACCTTCCCACTTTGCTGGTCTTCATTGGACTTTGCTGATCTTCATTGGACTTTTTTGACCCTAGTCTTCCCAACACTGTGGGGCATTGGTTTGCCTTGCTGTTCTTTGTAGGTCATCATTTCTTGTGACTTCATTGAGAGAAACATACCAAAGTACTTCTGGTGGCTTTATGGCAGCTTCTTGCTACCTCCTTGGATTCAGGCCATTTGTCAGTGCCCGGTAGTTTCTTCTGGATCAAACTGGCTTTGCTGATTTGTGAATGGTGTTTGCAAGTGGATTGAGCTACCACTGCTGATTTATCTGAAGTGACCTGCTGATATCCTGACAAAGCAGATTGGATCGGCCACAAAGAATTATTTCTTCAGTCCCTTCTCCAACTCCTCCATCTGGGACCGCACACTCCATCCAACAGTTACTGTGAAGTAAAACTTGGTTATTCTGAGGGAGTTTGAAACCCCATGGAGGGAGCAACAGTGTCAACTGGCCAGACCCCCTGGTGCTCCTGGAGCCTAGACCACCAACCAAAGAATACACATGGAGGAACCCATGGTGCTGGCCATATATGTGGCAGAGAAGGGCCTTGTTGGTCATCACGGGGAGGAGAGGCCCTTGGGGTCGGGAGGGGGGTAGGAGGTGGAATTCCCTCCTAGAGGCGGGTTGGGGAGGGGATGGGGGGTATCCAAAGAGGAGACTCAGAAAAGGGGAAACATTGGAAATGTATATAAAGTATCAAAAATAAAAAAGGAGGAAAAAAAAACAATAAGAACAATAATAAATTATAAAAAATAAAATAAAATAAAATTAAGGAATTGTTTGTTTACTCTACATTAAAAACCCATCCATGTATTTTTTTTACATAAACCTGAATGATTAATTTCTGCTCAAAATATAGTCAATATGTCACAATGCATTTTTCTATTTTCTTGTCATTGAATTCTTTAGTTCTTTTCATATTTTTTTCTATTTTAAGCAATATACTACAAAATTCATTCATGAATATTTATGTCTACTTGTGAACAACTGTTACAGAGTTTTGGGGAATATATGGATAAATATAGAATTAGTGAGTTCACTATATATATATATATATATATATATATATATACACACACACACATATACATATATATGTATGTATATGTATACGTATATATACACACACATATATACATATATATTTATATATATATATATATATATATATATATATATATACAAATTCAAGATTGAATATAAAATCCAAAGTCACTGATAATGTTTTTACTCTCAACTTGTTCCCTATTGTTCTACACCAAAATAAGGGAAACACACACATGTGCACACACGCGTGCGTGCACACATACACACACACACACAAACACCACCACCAATATTAAAATAGTTAACAATTATTGCTATTAATATATCTTAATGTTAGTGGATTCAATTCACCAATAAAAAAACACAAGCTAACAGAATAGCTACAAAACCAGGATTTGTCATTCTGATACATCCAAAAAACATATCCCACCCACAAAGACATGCATTACCTCAGAGTAAAGGATTTGAAAAGACTTTCCAAGCGAATGAACCTAAGAATAAAGATCATGTAGACATTCTAATATCTAACAAAATAGACTTCTAACCAAACTCATTTAAAAGAGATAGGGAAGGATACGTCATACTCCTCAAAGGAAAAATACCAACATAACATCTCAATTTTAAATATCTATGCCACAAATGCAAGGCCACCTACCTTTGTAAAAGAAACATTACTAAAGCTTAAGTCACACATTGTTCCCCATGCAGTAAAAGTGGGGAACTTCAATATTTCACTCTTATGGAAGCTTCCACTCTTGATGGAAGCTCATCAAGACAAAAAAGGGAGAAATAATGGTGATAACACCCACTTAAATGTAAATATCTATAGGGCTTTTTACACAAACACAACAAAAGACTATAACTTCTTTGCAGCATATCATGGAATAATATTCAAAATTGACCATATACTTAGTCCCAAAGCAACTCTGAAGAGATAGAAGGAAATTAGAATGACACCCGTATTCTATCAAAGTACCATATATTCAAACTGGATTTCAACAACAGGAAAAACATAAAGTTTACATACTCACAGAAACTGAAGAACTCTCTACTGGGATGAGGAAGAAAGAAAGATATTAAAGACTTCACAGAATTCAATAAAAATGTGTGTACAATCTTCCAAATTTTTTGGAACACTTTGAGAGTGGTTCTACAAAAAGAGTTCATAGCATTATATACATTCATTTAAAAAAAATCTCACACTAACAGGTTAACAGCACATATCAAAAGCTCTAGAACAAAAAGAAGCACCCAAACCAAAGATGAGCAGATGGCAGGAAATCAAACTCAAGACTAAAATCAACAAAATAGAAACACAGGAAATAATACAAAGAATCAATGAAACAAAGAGTTAGTTATTTGAGAAAATCAGTAAGATAGACAATCTAAACTAACTAAAAGCAGAAATAGTACATCCAAATTAAGAAAATTAAAAACAAAAAGAGGACATTAAAACAGACATCTAGAAAATCCAAAGAAGCATTAGATTATTCTTCAAAAATCTGTATTCAACAAAATTGAAAATTCTAAATGAAATGAACAATTTTCTTGTTATATGCAATTTACCAAAGTTAAATCAATGTCAGATGAACAATATAAATAAACCGATTGACCCCAAGAATATAAAGGCAGACATTAAAAGTCTCTGGCCCCCGTCAAAAAAACCCCAAGGGCCAGTGGTCATAGCACTGAATTCTGCCAGACTTTCAAAGAGCTAATATCAATATACTTCAAATTATTCCACAAATAGAAATAGAAGGAACCTTGCCAAGTCATTTTACAAGACCAGAGTCATCCTGATACCTAGCCCAATCAAAAACAAAGATAATTACAGACCAATTTACTTTATTAACCCTAATAAAAAATATTAAAATACTTGCAAACTGAATGCAAGAACTCATTTCAAAGATCACTCACCATGATCCTGTAGGTGTCATTGCAGGGATGCAGAGTGTGATCATCCTCTGGGGCTGTTGGCCACCAGTCTTAGAGTAGAAAGGGAGCAGAAATGGAGAGCAGGGTTCAGATGGCTATAAATATAAAGGAAGCATATCTGGAGACTGCCCTAGCAAGACGAGTCTACTTTATTGTTTCAGGGATAGGGTATGAATGGGACTTTTCAGGGGTACAGGTGGAAAGGGCAAATTGGCCATAGCATCCAGCAGGCAGGAAAGGCTGAACGATTATTAATCAGCACTTAATTATGAGGGTGGGAAGCCAGAGCAGGATTTGTGTGCTGAATTATACATCCTTGCAAAGATCTCTGTACAACGGCACTGTTTAGACAAGGCCTGCTACCTGTGTTCAGGTACACTGTCCAGATAAAGAGAGGTAGGGCTGGGAAGCCCCACAAATGAAGGGAGTCCTCCATTGTGTACTGAGCTCAGAAAGCCATCTGATCATGGAGTACTGCAACCCTAAACTCCAACAGCAGTGATAGTTCGCCAATCTGAAATCAGCTAATGTATGTAAACAAACTGAAAAAGAACAACCACATGGTTACCTCATTAAATGCTGACAAATCCTTCGAGAAAATCCAATAACCATTTAATAAAAATCTTAGAGAGATCAGGGATACAAAGCACATAACTCAACATAATAAAAGAATTTTACATCAATCCTATAAGCAACATCTAATTTAATTGAGAGAAACTCAAAGAAATTCCATGAAAATCAGGAACAAGACAAGGCTGTCTACTCGCTCCATATCTACTCATTATAGTACCTGAAATTCTAACTAGAACAATAAGACAACTAAAGGATATGAAGTGTATACAAATTGAAAATGAAGAAGTTAAAGTATCTTTATCTGTAGATAATATGATAATATAATAAGTAACCCCAAAAATTCTACCAGAGAACTCCTACAGTTGATAAACATCTTCAGCAAAGTGGCTGGATAAAATATTAACTAAAATAGAAATTAGTAGTCCTTCTATGTGCAAAATATAAATGGGTTGAGAAAGAAATCAGGAAAAACACCCTTTATAATAACAACAAATAATATAAAAAATCTATGAGGTAACTTTATTCAAGCAAGTGATAGACCTGTAAGACAAGATCTTCAAGGCTTTGAAGAAATAATTAAAATACATAATAGAAGACATGAAGATGCTCATGGAGCCATAGGATTGAAATCTTAATAATGGTCATCCTCTTATCAGGCATCAATGGGAGGGGAGGCCCTTGGTCCTGTGCAGGCTTGATGCGCCAGTGTAAGGGGATGCTAGAGTGGTGAGGCAGAATTGGGTGGGTGTGCGGGGGAGCATCCTTATAATGGCAATGGAAAGGGAGCAGAGGTGGGATAGGATTGGGGAGTGTGGAGGGAAAACTGGGAAGGGGTATCATTTGAAATGTGAATGAATAAATGATTAATATAAAAGTGGCCATCCTCCTAAAGAACAATCTACAGATTCGATGTACTCATCACAATTCCAGAGAAACTCTTTACAGGCCTTGAAAGAAAAATGCTCAACTTTTTATGGGAAAACAAAAAAAAAAATCCAGGATAGCTAAAGTAGTCCTGTATAATAAAAGAACTTCCAGAAAAATTACAATTTCTATAGTTTTACTACAGAGGTATGATATTGGCATAAAAACTATCAGATTGATCTATAGATTTAAATAAAAAAATCAGATGCATAACTATTGACCCCTGTTTACTGATAAAGAACCAAGAATTGTACAATAGAAAAAAGAAAGTGCCTTAAACAAACAGTGCTAGATTAACTGAATGTCTACAGGGAGAAGAATGCAAATAGATCCGTATCTATCACCCTGCATAAAACTCAATTCCAGCTGGATCAAAGACATCAACAAAGAACTAGATATGCTGAATCTCATGAAAGACAAAGTGGCAAAGAGCTGTAAGCCCTTCAGCACAGGAGATAACTTCCTGAGCAGAACACAAATAGTGCAGGCACTAAGATAGACAATTAATAAATGGGACCTCATGAAAGGGAAAAGCTTCTGTAAGGCAAAGCACACCATCTGTAGGACACAACAGTGGTCTTTAGAATGGGAGAAGGGTTTCAGCAATTCCACATTGGACAGAGGGCTAGTTTCCAATGTGTGTATTGGAAATGGAAATGCATATGCATATGTATATGCATATGTATATGATGTATATGTATATGATGAATATGTATAGGTATACGTGTGTGTGTGTTTGTATATAATCAAAATGGGGTACAGATCTAAACAGAATTCTCAACTGAGAATTTTCAAATGCCCAAGAAATACTGAAAGAAAATTTCACCTTTCTTAATTATGAGGGAAATGCAAATAAAAACTAGTCTGAAATTTCATCTTACACCTGTCAAAATGGTTAAGATCAGAAATACAAGTGACAGCTCATAATGACAAGGATGTGGAACAAGATGTTCTGGACAGAACCTTCCCTCAGATAAGTACAGCTCCTGTCAACTTGATTCCTCCATTGCTGGTTACACTGGATACTTGTACAGCCACTATAAAAATAAATATGGCAGTTCCTCACAAACTTGGGATTTCATGTACCTCAAGACCTAGATCTACCACTCTTGGGCATACATACAATGGATGATCCATCCAACTACAAGGACACTCGCCCAACTATGTGCATTGCAATCTTTATTCTTAATAGTCAGAAATTAGAAACAACTTAGATGTTCCTTAAATAAAGAATGGCTAAAGAAAATGTGATACATTTATACAGTGGAATATTATTCATTGTTTAAAAAATGATATCGTAAAATTTGCAGGAAAACTAGAAAAAATCCTCCTAAATGAGGTAGCCCAGATCCAGATAGGCATAGATGGTATGGAATTCTAATGGTAAAGTAATGGACAATCATGCTACAATTCACAGTCTCATGCTAAAAACAATGAGGGCTTAAGAAATGGAGACAAGGAAATAAAATAGATTTTGTGATCTGGGGGAGTGTGCAATAAGAATATTAGTGATCAAATTGGGAGCAGAGAAAGAAAAATCTGGAAGAGATGACTGGAATTAGGATACATTTTAGGAGTGAGGTATAAACTAATGCCATAGGAATTACATAAAATCTATAAAGGAGACTCTAGCTAAGGCTCCTGTAACAGAGAATATGGAGCCTGAACAGGTCATATCCTGCTGTTGTGATAAAACACCATGGTCAATGCATCTTGGAGAAGAAAAGGTTTATTTAGCTTATGCTTCCACATTACTGTTCATCACTGAAGAAAGTCAGACAACATAACTGCAAACAGGTAAGGAACCTGGAAGCTGGATTGGCTGTAGAGGCCATGGAGGAGTGTTGCTTACTGGATTGATCCTTGTGGCCTTCTTTCTCATAGAATTCTGGACCACTAGGTAACAGTACCATTATTCACACTAGGATGTACACTCCCCCATCCATCTCTAATGGATAAAATGTCCTATGGGGTTGACTCTTTACAGCTAGGTTTTCTGGAGGCGTTTTCTTAATTGAGTATCCCTTCTCTCAGATGATTAGAACTCCTGTCAACTTGGCATAAAACTCACCAGCACACAGACTGCTAATTGAGGGTACTAATTAAAGTAGCTGGGTATTTTTACATTTTCAGAGATTTGAATATCTTAAGAAGAAAATAATCTAACGGACTATTTATATGACATAATTGCAATAGAAACAATACTTAGAAGAATCAAAATAAAAGGCAATGCATTTATACTTTTTAAAGAAGATTAAATTAGTTATTAAAATTAGGAATATTTGTTAAAATCTGCTTGGACCTCATTCCATGAAGATGAATTCATTCGTATCATACATATACATAAATCTAACAAGAGTTATATTCTATAATATCTTCATTGTATTGTTAAATAAATTAGGAATTTCAGATGCAGGGAACTTTTCTCTTTCATTTCACAATATTCAAAGGCAGTAGAAAATTGATATCTTAATTAATGTGAATAAAGTAGAGGAAATAATGAAGATACAAATAAAGTTGATGTTGTACGCTGAATGCTTTGTCAAAAATCTGGTGTCACTGTTTGGGTGAATATCATGAGAGAGAGGAATGAGAATCTATCAAAAACTGGGACATTTATGGTACATTTTGATAAATCTTCTAACTACAGTCTTCCCAAGTCCTCAAAACAGAGGTCATAGGATTTAAAATGAAGAGACTAAGTGGCTTTTGTGAAGAAAATGTCAACAAGAGAGTACTTACAACCTACTGCTTGCAGCAAGATTTATGTTGCCAAAGAACACCAGGTAGAACAATAACATGTGAGAAAGTTGAACTTCCACATTCACCTTTCACCATTCATAGAGATGACTTAAGTGTTAATAATATAACTGTGGCTAAGACAGATGGTTATTACCAAAAGCTAAAATATTATATCATTCAATTACCAAATACATTCAACGCAGTCATAGTTTGCAGGAAACAATAGGATTGGTTTCAGGGGGAAAAACTCTTCTTAATGGCTATGGGGAGTAACAGTACAAGTTCTTTAGAATATATTTTTATAGAAAAGGCCACAAAACATGTTATGTCTTTCAAAATACAACCTAGAGAAATGGCTCTACATGCTGTCTTCATTCAGCATACAGACGATGCTGCAACTAGGTTCTAAAGTGGTCAGGCTATATCTTATGCTGTCAGAAGAATTTGCTAAGTAATTCTAGTTTCACAGGAGTTCTAGAGCTATGAAGGCTTTATCCAATGGTACAGAAACTTACTGAGGCCAAACAATGTGGAATTTTTTACAAAGAAGTCCAGAAAGCTCGTTGCATGAAACAGCAAAGATGATGCATAACTTTCTGTTGACAAGTCAGTCTAATGTAATGACATCTGTGTCCGTGCTTTGAATTTCTACTCCTGTGAAGAAAGACCATGACACCCCCTCCCAAAAAAAGTTAGGGAGAAAAAGGTTTATTTTGCTTACATTTCCATATTGATGTTCATCATCAAAAGAAGTCAGGATAGGAACTCAAATAGGGCAGGAAACTGGAGGCAGGAGCTGATGTAGAGGCGATGGATGGGAGCTGATTAGCACATTGCTCCGCATGACTTGCTCAGCCTAAGTTCTCATAGAACACAGGACAAGAAGCCCAGAGATGGCACCACCTGAAATGGCCCAGGCATTCCCCATCAATAACTAGTTAAGAAAATTCCCTAGAGCTGGATAATAGGGACGGATATACTCAAATGAGTTTCCCTCCTTTCAGATAACTCCAGATTGTATCAGGTGGAAAGACTAGTCAGCAAAACTGACACCATGTCATCTTGACACAAAAATACAACACTATTAAGCCACAAGTCTTCCTTTTCTGTTCATTCCTAAGATATTACGTTAAAAACATAAATAACTTTAAGAGTTCCACAGTTCTTAAAAATTCAATCCATTGAAAATATAGTCCCTCAGCCGGGCAGTGGTGGCACACACCTTTAATCCCAGCACTCGGGAGGCAGAGGCAGGTGGATTTCTAAGTTCAAGGCCAGACTGGTCTACAGAGTGAGTTCCAGGACAGCCCTGGCTACACAGAGAAACCCTGTCTCGAAAA
>CM052704.1:53506468-53575082 GCA_028551405.1 Uromys caudimaculatus
GAGGAATTGGAGAAGGGACTGAAGGAGCTGAGGGAGTTTGCAGCCCCATGGAGGGAGCAACAGTGTCAACTGACCTGACCTCCTGGTGATCCTGGAGATTGAACCACCAACCAATGAGTACACATGGAGGGACCCATGGTGCTGGCCACATATGTGGCAGAGGAGAGTCTTGTTGGCCATCAGTGGGAGGAGAGGCCCTTTGGCCTGAAAGTGTTAGATGCCCCAGTATAGGGGAATGCCAGGGAGGGAAGACAGGAGTGGGTTGGTAGGTGGGGGAATACCCTCATAGAGGCAGGGGGAGGGGGGATGGGATAGGGGGGTTCCAAAGGGGAGACCTGGAAAGGGGAAGCATTTGAAATGTAAATAAAGTGCATATACATAGTCCTTGAAATGCATCCTATCTCTTTAAAAATCCAAAATCTTGTTTCAAAATTTAAGATCTCTCAACTGTGGGTTCCTATAAAAATGTAAATTATTTTCTTACTTCAAAAGGTAGAATCAGGACACAATCACAATCTCAACTAAACAAAACTAAATTCTAATTCTATGAGTAACTCAGTGTCCAGTGTATAAGATCCACTCAGAATCTTCTGAGCTTCTTCAAAGGGCTTGGATCACATCTTGATTTCTGCCTCTGTAGTACATATGGCCTATTTTCTAGGCCTCAGCTGCTATTTTTCTTTGTTGTCATTTCATGGTTTGGGCATTTTAAAAATGCTGAGGTATCCTGCTCCAACTGGGCACATTTTCGCCAATAGTCTCCCATAGGCTTTCTTCATGGTGCCAATTTCTCAACATTTATGCATGACTTCTTCATTCTTGGGTCTGCAACTGTCACTGAGGCTGCACCTTCACTAAGGGCCTCTCCTGGCCTCTATAGTGTTAAGTCTCAGCTGCTTTTCACGGCCCCATCATGCCTTCACCACCAGTACCACCTAGGTTAATCTTACATTACAAAGTATTGCTAACAGTGTGAGGTACAACCTAGGCAACCTCTGGAACACACCTTCTGTGTGTTGACTCTAAATAAACACTTCCCAGATTAGTTCACCTTCACGATGCTGGTCTTTTCTTACCTCCTGGCTGACTTCTTACCTCCAGCTAAGCAGCAGTAATTTTCCAATTATTTCAAAGCTTCCATTTCAAGGGCCGTGCCTCCTGTTAATCATGGCTGACTCTTCAGCCCCGGAAAACCCTAACAACAGAATCTTAATTCATGCTTTCAACACTCTTTATCTTCTAAGCTCCTACACAGAATCCCACTGAGCTCTCAACACTCAGTGACTTTACTATCTTAAAGTTCTAAAGTTCTACCACAATCCACTCAAAGACATCAGCAGGTGCATCATGGCAATACTCCATTATGGTGGTATCAACTTGACTTAGTGTGGGATTTCTCATACTGCAAAGAAAGGCCATTAACAATGTAGGAGTCCAGGAGTTACCACACAAACATGAGTCTCGGCTAAACAGGGCTGTTTTATTGAATATACAACCCAAGACTGATGGACCAGGGCAACAGCTCAGGCTTGAGAGCTGAAAGTTGTGCACTGGACTTTCTCAGGGCCAGCTTATAAAAGCTAAAACTGCATAAACCACAATGAGCTCATATGCAGGCACTGGAAGTACAGCTCAGTGGTCATCCCTGACTCAAGCCATTTTAGACATAACAGCTCATATTGACCTTTATTTTATTTTATTTTTATAAGGACAGATCCAAAGTGAAACGTATGGTTGTGGAACTTAAGATTAACAAACTTTATAACATACAGAACATAAAAGGGTATATGGTCAGCAAGACCCTGCTTTTAGTCAAATTATTTTTCTATGTCGATGACTGGCAGGTATAGGACAACAACAATATGAAATAGCTGGCAGGCATAGAACAAAATGGCTATAGCTATGTTAGGGGAGTAGGCCTCATTAAGAAAATGTTTGTTTAGCTTAGACTTTCATATTCTTGTTCATTATAAAAGAAAATAAAGACAGGAACTCAAAGAGTGCAGGACCCTGGAGGCAGAATCTGATGCAGAGGCCATAGGGCTGCTGTTACTGGATTGCTCTCCATGGTTTGCTCAGGTTGCTTTCTTACAGAACCTGGGATAGCCAGTCAAGAGGTGGCATCACCCACACTGAACTGGACCTCCTCACATACACACACACACACACACACACACACACACACACACACACACACACACACACATACACGGATGAAAACTTAAGAAAATGCCTTACAGCTGCTTAATATAGAGGCATTTTTAAAACTGTGGTTGCTGCCTTTTAGATAAGTCTAGGTTTTGTCAAGTTGACATAAGACCAGCTAGCACACTAATGTTCAACAAAGAATCCTGCGGGAATAGAGTGTAACTAGCACAAGAAAAAGAATCTCAGTGCATTAGCACAGTTGCAATGACAAGGTAAGCCCAAGCAGTTGGAGGTTTTATAATAATGATTTGTTTTGTGAAAACATGCAATTGGAGATAATTTTCATTAATTTTTATTGTAACACAAGAACACATTTTTTTATAATAAAAATCTCAGAAATTGTTGTAAGCTTAAGTGAAAGGATTGTATGAAATATTTTAAATGTAATACTTGTTTTGAAAATGGTACCTTGCTAAAATTAGGGTAAAATATATTTTATTTTATTTGTATTGAAAACAAACTTTATATAATATATTCTTATTCAGGATTCCCCTGTCCAAACTCCTCCCAGATCCTTCCCACCTTCCTAGTCACCAAAATCCATACACTTTCTCAGTAGAAAATAAACAAGCATTTAAAAGTATTAACAATGATAATAATAATAATAATAATAATAATAATAATAATATAAAATAAAAATGAGCAAACTTTAATAGAACAAAACAACCATGTAGAGTAGAGGAATTTTAATCCAGGAACGTGGCTGCTCTGGCAAGGGATCCCAGCCAAAGACCTTCTAGGTCAGTATGATCCAGCTGGAATGGAAACAGTTATTCATAACTACCTGTTCTATTAAATGTATTTGAAAGCATTGTTTTTCTACATAAAATATAGGCTTTAACTTATTAAAATTTAAAAATAGTTTAGTTGTCTTGGAAAAGGAAAAACTAAATACAAAGAACCCCAAGAACAGGTAAACATAGCAGTTTCTCAGAAATTGGGCTGATAACTGAAAAAGAATTAAATCCTTTTATGAGGTTTTCTTAAATAATACTTTAACTGTTACAATTCTAAATAAGCAGAAAATTCCTTTAGAATTAGCTCCACATCTATTAGTATCATTTATTAGATCCATGTAGCAAGAGAACCTAACCAGTTTAAAAATAAAAAAAACGTGGAATAGTAAAACATTCTTTGCATTTAGCTAAGAAACAAGGGCAAGGCACCAAGACAAGGCTTTGTATTCTATTATAACTTTGTTTTTATTTTATTCACATAAATAGTACTTAAAATTAAATTCACATGATCATGACATACTATGAGCTTGTGTTCTTTCCTGATTATGGGAAGACACAGACTTCATAAAATGAAAAATAAAGCACTAATAATTTATGTAGATGCCTAGTGTTTCTGTGTTGACATAATACTGTTTCATCAGACAGAACTATTATCTGCTCTGTCCTTTCCCTGACCCTCAACTTTATCTCAATTTGTTTTAGATTTTGACATAGAGAAATGCAAATACTGCAGTGTTGAAACACCAGGCTGTGGATAGGACATTACTGTTTGCTTTCAATCTCCTGTCTAGGAAGCTTTGCAGACCAGCCTGGGTGTTGATTTGCCACTGTGCTGAACTCCCAAGGCACTTGAGATTTTTGTGAATCATTCAGTCAGTAATTTGCTATTTGTTTTATGTTATTTTACTCATTCTAATTCACATGATTGTTTTCACATGAAATCACCTGGGTCTTTATATATAGTTCAGGAATGTTAGAGAGAGTAAGTATGATTAACTACAGTGTGAGGCGAAGGACATAGTCAATGAAGTGCTCAAAGTCAATGATCACTTAAAGTTACCAAGAGACGTCTAAAATAAAGAATTCTTTTTCATAGTGTGGCATAGTTAAGGTTTCTATTGCTACTGTGATGAAACACTGTGACCAAAAGCAACATATGGAAAATGAGATTTTATTAGACTTAACTTCCAAGCCATGCTTCATTATTACAGGAAGTCAGGTCTTGAACTCAACAGGACAGGAACCTGGAGGCAGGTGCTGGTGCAGAGGATAACAGGAGTCCTCCTTACTGGCTAGCTTTCCATGACTTTCTCATTCTGATTTCTTATAGAACTCAGGACCACCTGCCCAAAGAACGGACCACCCACAATGTGTTGGTTCCTCCCCCATCCAACAATAATTATAAAGTACCCTAAAGACTTGCCTACAGCCTGATCATATGGAGGTATTTTTTTTTTTACATTTATTTTTGTTCTTTAATCCTTTTTAATAGTCCAGACTTCATACCCCACCCGATCTGCCCCCTGACCCCTCCCCATCCCATACCTCCTCCTGCAACTCCAAGACAATGTCCACATTCCCTACCCCAACCCCACCAAGCCTCCCCACTCCCTGGGGCCTCAAGTATCTCAAGAGTTAAGTGCTTCTTCTCTCACTGAGGGCAGGCCAAGCAGTCCTCTGCTGTATATATGTCAGGCCTCATATCAACTGATGTATGCTGCCTGGTTGGTGGCTCGGTGTCTAACAAATCTCAGAGGTCCAGGTCAGTTGAGACTGCTGGTCTTCCCATGGGCCCACCCTCCTCCTCCGAACTTTTCCCCAATTCAACCTCAGGGGTCCCGGGCTTCCCTCCATTGGTTGGGTGCTAGTATCTGCATCTAAATCTTTCAGCTGCTTGTTGGGCCTCTCAGAGGGCAGCATGCTAGGCTCCTGTCAGCACAGCATCAGTAATAGTGTCAGGACCCTGGGACCTCCCCTTGAGCTGGATCCCACATTAGGCCGGATACTGGATCTCCTTTCTCAAGTGTTCTCCATTTTTGTCCCTGCAGTTCCATTAGACAGGAACAATTCTAGATCAGAGCTTTGGGCTGTGGGATGGCCCCCATCCCTCCACTTGATGTCTTCAACTGGATGCACACTCTACAAGTTCCCCCTCCCCACTTCATCAAAAATCCCTCCCTTTGAGTCCTGAGAGTCTCCCATCTCCCAGGTCTCTCGTACCTTCTAAAGGGGGCCCCTACCTCCTATCTGCCAAGGTTGCTTGTTTCCATTCTTTCTGCTGGCCCTCAGGGCTTCAGTCCTGTCCCACTCCCCCCACCCCACTACCCGATCATGCTCCTCCCCTTCCCCTCTTGGTCCACTTTTCCACCAGGTCCAGCATTCCCCCCTCCCCCGTGACTACTTTCTTCTCCTTCCTGAGTGGGATTGAAGCATTCTCACTTGGGTTAACCACCTTGAAACCTGTGGTTTGTGTCCTGGGTATTCTGTATATTTTTGGCAAATATCTGCTTATTAATGAGTATACACCATACATGTCCTTTTGGGTCTGAGTTACCTCACTCAGAATGATATTTTCTAGTTCCATTAATTTGCCTGCAAAATTCAGGATGTCCTCATTCTTAATAGCTGAGTAGTATTCCACAAATAAACTACATTTTCTGTATTCATTCTTCTGTTTTGGAACATCTGGGTTGTTTCTAGCATGTGGTTCTCGAAAATAAGGCCACTATGAATATAGTGGAACACTTGCTGCTGTGGCATTGTGGGGCATCTTTTAGGTATAGGCCCAGGAGTGGTATAGCTGGGTCTTCAGGTAGATCTATTTCCAATTTTCTGAGGAATCTCCAGAATCATTTCCAGAGTGCTTGTACTAGTTTGCATCCCCACCAGCAATGGAATAGTGTTCCTCTTTCTCCATATCCTTGCCAGCATCTGCTGTCACCTGAGTTTTTGATCTTAGCCATTCTGATTGGTGTAATGTAGAAACTTAGGGTATTTTAATTTGCATTCTCCTGATGACTAAGGACTTTGAAAATGTCTTTAAGTAGTTCTCAGCCCTTTGACATTCCTTGTTGTGAATTATTGGTTTAGCTCTATACTCCATTTTTGGTTGGGTGATGAACACAATTTGCCTATAAAAGTCAAAACAGTTAAGCCTAGGGGTAAGTTCTGCATTAGTACAATTCAAGCTGGAAAGATACTTGAATAAGTAAAGTATTTCACACACAGACATAATCAACTGAATTCAATCTCCAGAACTCATGTGAGACATGAGGCAAGGTGACCTGGTATTATACTCACCACAATAGAGGGGTCACAAAAGGCATATCCCTAGAGCTTACAGCCTTGCCAACATAGACTAATCTGACTTCCAAAGAAGTGAATGACCCTGTACTGGCTGGTTTTGTGTGTCAACTTGACAAAAGCTGAAATTATCACAGAGAAAGGAGTTTCAGTTGAGAAAATGCCTCCATGAGATCCAGCAGTAAGGCATTTTCTCAATTAGTGATCAAGGGGGGAGGGCCCCTTGTGAGTGGTACCATCTGTGAGCTGGTAGTCATGGGTTCTATAAGAAAGCAGGCTGAGCAAGCCAGGAGAAGCAAGCTGGTAAGCAGCATTCCTCCATGACCTCTGCAATAGCTCCTGCTCCTTGACTTGCTTGAGTTCCAGTCCTGACTTCCTTTTGTGATGAAGAGCAATTGGAAGTGTAAGCAGAATAAACCCTTTTCTTCTCAACTTTCTTCTTGGTCATGATGTTTGCGCAGGAATAGAAACCTGAATAAGACAAATTTGTATCAGCTTAGTGGGGTATTCCTGTGACAATCTGGCCATATTTTGGGGAGGACTGTGGAAGGACTTTGGAACTTTGCGCTAAAAGATCCATTTGGTGTTAAGAGCTCTGTGGGATGTTGTATAGGAGCTTGGAAGATAATGTTGAGAACAGTGCAGAAGATGGAGGCCTGGCCTGTGAAATTTCAGAGGGAAGATTAAAGACTCTTATCAGGGCCATTGCTAGTTTGATTTAAGATTCTGTAGTTTTGGTTAGCTGGGGCTGAAGAAATCAGCTGTGATTAACAAGATACCAGAACTACTAAAGCAAAACCATTGCATTACTGGGACTATTGATGCTGGTTATCTGTAGCTAAGATATTAGCGGTGGTTAAGAAGAGACCAGCATCACTGGGGTAAAATCTTCTGAGAAGTGTTTTCTGAGAGCACAAAAGTTGCGTTCCAGAAATAGTCAGGGTTTACCTTGTGCTGTGGCAGGACTTGGTAATGTGTAAGAATCACCCAGGTGGTACTGGTTTTGAAGGCACGAAGGAGTCATGAAGAACAGCTGAGGCCTGGGTACGTGAGAAGCCATGGAAGGCCATTGGTGAAGGTGCAGCCTCAGTTACAATTGACAGCCCAGGACTGAAGGGGTCATGCAAAGGAGTTGAGGCTCAGGCACTATGAGAGGCTGTGGAAGGTCATAGGTGCAGCCTTGTTGCAATTGACAGCCCAGGACTGAAGGGATCATGCAAAGGAGGTAAGGCTTAGCACCAAGAGAGCCTATGAGAGGCTATTGGTAAACCTAGATGCAGCAGAAGACAGAAATGTTTTGGAGATGCCAGTACCATGAGATGACCACCAAGAACAGCAGCAGCAGTGGAATACAGGCATCTGGAGCCATGTGTGCCAAAAGGGGCAGAACTGGAGAAGTGACTCAAGCCCTTGGAGGAATCCAGAAGATCATGAGTGGATCCAGACACTGGAAGTTTGGAGTTTGATTTTGCTTTTGATTGTGACTGTGACCTGATATTTTTCCCTCTTGAAGAAAGAAGGTGTTTTAGTGGAGCCCACAGTTAAGAGACTTTGAATTTTTAAAAGACTTTGAATTTTAAGAGATTGGATGTTTAAAAGGGACTGAAATGTTAATATGTGAGAATTTGCAAAGACTGTGGGACTTTTAAATTTATTTAGATCTTGGGGATGAATAAGAAAGTAAGGGTTGAGGCTTAATAGTGATGTGTTTGTATGTCAAGTTGACAAGGGATCAATTGTACTGGCTGGTTTAGTGTGTCAACTTGACACAAGCTGGATTTATCACAGAGAAAGGAGCTTCCCTTGAGAAAATGCCTCAATGAGATCCAGTGTAAGGCATTTTCTCAATTAGTGATCAAGGCAGGAGTGCCCCTTGTGAGTGGTACCATCTGTGGGCTGGTAGTCTTGGGTTCTATAAGAAAGCAGACTGAGCAAGCCAGGAGAAGCAAGCCAGTAAGCAGCATTCCTCCATGGCCTCTGCATCGGCTCCTGCTTCCTGATCTGCTTGAGTTGTATTCCTGACTTCTTTTCCTGATGAAGAGAAATTGGAAGTGTAAGCCGAATAAACCTTTTCCTCCTCAACCTGCTTCTTTGTCATGATGTTTGTGCAGGAAAAGAAACCCTGACCAAGTCAGACCCCAACTCAAAAGCAAAACAAAACAAAGCAATACATAAAAATCAAAACAAACAAGCAAAAACAAGGATAGATCCTTTGACATAACCTGCCCAAGGCTCTCATTTGGAAAGAAATGAAAAATTAAAACTTCTGTAAAAAGAGATAAGCAGATATAATCCAGAGGTTATAAAATATTTATAAAAAATTGTTATAAAAATGACTCACATACTCAAATATATTCACATACATTTATCATATATAAAAATAAATATCAACTTAATGATGTAAACAAATAACATTAAAAAATAAAGATTATTAATTGAAAACATACCTGTAAAAATGAGCAAATCATGTTTTTCCCTTTTAAATTTTCTCTTATTAGCATACAATATTCACTTTATTTCCTTCTTCACCATCTTGTTACCTGTGAGTGCAAGGACCATAAAAACAGTGTATTTTTTTGTGCAAGAAAAATTCTTATCACTCGACTATGAAATTCCAAAATGTCACATAAATGCAAAGAGGCACAAGTAAATGATTGATAAAGAGTTTCTTCATACCATCCATTTGCCAAACTTATATCAAATATATAGCACAATAAAATTAAGAATGTTTCTATTTTTAAATAAATTAGAACAGGTGGTTCTACATTTATAATTAAGATTACTCACAAAGCCCTCTTGACACCTCCAATTTCAAACATATGATCTTATTTCCAGTCCACAGATAGAGCTCTTCTTCCCTGTTCCCATTTCTAAGGGTCTACAGATAGCCTGGTGACAAACCTAGCTTTCCTCCCTCCTGTGGACCCTCTGAGCTTCCCCATCTTAGTTCATCTCCATTCATTTGTGTCTGTTTTCAATACCTCAAAACATGTTCTACTTGAGACCGTCACTGAAGTTAAACCCCCAGCCAAGCAACAGCCACCATACTCTTCTAAGGACCAGAGAAGGTGACAAAAACCAAGAAAAAAAAAAAAACCTTGAACTTGAAAAACACAATCCCAGGTTTCTGAATCAATAGTCAAAATCATCCCAAATCTGAATGCCTACATGCTAGCATATACGCACACTTGATAACAAGCAAGAAAATATGTTTCTACTATAGTTCATCATCCATAATAGAGTAAGCTCTGTAGGTAAGCTCTGTAAACCCTTTGATCTACAATAAGGACCTGCCTTCAAGATGTACTAATACAGCAGTGGCACCAAGATATGATTAGATTTAAGTCTCACTCCAGGAGATGTAACCCATTGACAGTGCTTGAATGGCCAGAAATATGAGACCAGAGAGTCAGGCAACATAACAGAATACCATATTCTACTGTTATGATAAAGAAACTGCCTGGGTCCAGCATGGCCACAGAAGGGGCTGTGTGACCTTGGCATTGGCATATGTGCATTGACATAAGCAAGAGCTCACTAAATTGCAAAATCATATATATATATATATATAAAAGCTAAAGCTAACTTTCTCACATAAAATTAAACTAGTCAACCACAAGTGATGTGCCCAATGAACTGCCTAGGACTTGCTATATTAAAAAAAAATGTACTTGCTGTCT
This sequence comes from Uromys caudimaculatus, assembly GCA_028551405.1. NCBI lineage: Eukaryota > Metazoa > Chordata > Mammalia > Rodentia > Muridae > Uromys > Uromys caudimaculatus. The sequence goes on from CM052704.1 coordinate 53,516,397, forward strand.
AGTTCATTTTGCCTGTACTTGTTCTATAGTTCAGGGGTTTTTTTGATTAAAATTTTAATTAAATTAGTTTTTTTATTTTTAATACTTTATTTACATTTCAAATGTTTTCCCATTTCCAGGTCTCCCCTTGGGAAACCACCATCATATCCCCCCTCCCCCAGTCTCTATGAAGGTATTCCCCCACCCACCCACCCACTCCCCTCTTCCCTCCCAGGCATTCCCCTATACTGGACCATCTAACACCCTCAGACCCAAGGGCCTCTCCTCCCACTGAAGACCAACAAGACTCTCCTCTGCCACATACGTGGCCAGCACCATGAGTTCCCCCATGTGTGTTCTTTGATTGGTGGCCCAGTCTCCGGGAGCACTGGGGGGTCTGGCCAATTGACATTGACACTGTTGCTCCCTCCATGGGGCTGCAAACTCCCTCAGCTCCTTCAGTCCTTTCTCCAATTCCTCCATCTGGGACCCCACACTCAGTCCCACAGTTGCTGTGAATTGAATCTTGGATATTCTGAACTTTTGGGCTAATATCCACTTTTCAGTTAGTACATACCGTGTTTGTTCTCAGTCAAAAACTCAGGTGACAGCAGATGCGGGCGAGGATGTGGAGAAAGAGGAACACTCCTCTATTGTTGGTGGGACTGCAAGCTGGTACAACCACTCTGGAAACCTTTACACAATGGAATACTACTCAGCTATTAAAAACAATGACTTCATGAAATTCGCAGGCAAATGGATGGAACTTGAAAATATAGTTCAGATCCTAAGAGTCAAGAGGATAAGGTCATGAAATGCTGATTATGGAGTAATCAAAAGGGAACCTGAGGTAAATGATTAAACTCATATGTAATTTCTAAGGAAGTAGCTTTTGTAAATAAAAAACTGGGGTTTGGTTTGCAAGAAAAAGCTATCACAAGCAGAGAACTATCTTGAGCAGATTACAGATCCATCAGCTTACATCCATCATTGACTCTGAGTAATTTTTCTGCCTCTCCCATTCACTCCTGCCTCAAGACTCTCTCTTAAGCTGAGGCTGGACCTTGGCACGAAACATAGCCATAAAAATGACTGCTCACATCTGCTATACTTATAGACCAGGGCTTTGCTTGATCATCACCAGAGAAGCTTCCTCCTATAGTTGATAGGAGCACATACAGAGATCCACAGCTGGACAATGTGAGAAATCTTTGAGCCCTCAATCCAATGTGCGCTATTTCAATCACATTTCATTTCTCAGAGCTCACAGAACACTGTGGAAGTGTATGCAGAAAGACTGTAAGAGCCCGCAGGAATGGAGAACACCAGAAAACAAGACCCTTTTGCAACAGTAGTTGAGCAACACTGATATGAATTCACATGAACTGTGGAAGCATTACACTTCTGTGCCAGATGAAGCATCAGTGCTGAGAGGAAAAGCAGATACAAGCCCATTTCCATATCCCAGATGCTGTCTCCAATTGATTCTCACCAAGAAATGAACAATTAGTTATCCCCAACATAGTCTCCCTGAGGATATAAACCATTCCTGAAGGCAGGCTCCATGTCCAGCAGTAGACGGACATGATGAATTTTCTAAATGGCATCCTTAGAAGTTCCTTGACTCCTAATGTTTTGTCCAAGTTGTTTGTTTGTTTGTGTTCACTTTCTACGTTCTTTGCATATTTAGTATGCCTTCCAGTTCTGTGCTTCTATGGGATTGCTATGTGTATGAATATGTGTGTTTCTGAATCTATATAGGTTAATCTTGTGTTTTGTTTGGCTCTTTTTCTTCTGCTTGTTTGATTTTGTTTCCCATATTGGTTGTGGACTCAGGTGGGAAGGGAGATGGTAAGTATCTCAGTGGAGTTTAAGCAGAGGTAACCATATCAGACTATATTGTATGAAAAAGATCTATTTTCAATGAAAGTAGAACAAAAAAATAAAGCAAAAAGATATCATACAGAAAATTAAAATAACTCATATATATGATTATATGATATGATATACATATATATATGTATTTGTATGTGAGTATGTTATTTTTAAATGCACACAAAGCACTGGTATATCTCCAGTAAGCAGATTTTAGCTAATCGTTACAAAATCAAATCTCTATTTGTATATGAAATAGTGGTATATGCTGTTTTTAAAGATTAAAATACAAAAATTGAATTTTCATCCTCATAGCTCATGAAAGAGATGTGACTATATACTATCAATTCCCAATTCATTAAGAGAACTTTATCAAAGTAAGAATAGAATGACATGCTCTTAATTTCATCCAAAGCATCTATTAAAACCTAACACTATACATCATCTTTAAGTGGGAGACTCTAGACAGTTCCATTAAAAAGCCATAATCACGAGTCTCAATAGAGGCTTAGATGTTCTCTAGAACATGCTCTGTAATATGAAGCTTAAAAGAACTCTGCTATGAATTAGATATTACTAGTTTTTCATTCACCCTTCCTTGGATTTACATTATTGTGACATCACTAAGCTATGCATGTGTGCATTTTATACAAACAGTGAAAACTATATAGGTATGAATAAACTCTTGTCGTGATACTGAAGATAACAATCTCAATATTTATTAAAACAGGGACTGTTTTTATTTCTGTGATGATATGCATTGTGGTAGATTAGAATTCTATTCAGATAAACTTCTTTGTTGAATTCACTTATAACACTGGAATCTAGTCCTACATACTCAACTTATCAAGCTTAGTGTATACCTTAGCACCATTTCTCCAAATCTAAACAGTAAATTATCATATGTGATCAATTTTTACTTGAAATGCCCATTGAGAAGATTCATATGTTCATGAACATCAGATAAGTTTCTGTTGTAAATTAGAATTCAGGCCAGTTAGCTAATATCCATGAAAGGGTTAGTAAGTATCAGTTTAACACAGTCTAATCGCAGAATAATCAGATAAAGTAAAATAAACTAATAGGGTAGATATGAATATAAGGCTATAGAAACACCCTGGATATTAGAAATTGTTATTTCTGTGGTTTGTAAAGTTTTACACACCACTAGGTAGTCATTTTAAGAACCTAGCTGCTACCTTTTGATAACCAACTCGTATCAATATTTTAATTTTCCTAAGTTTATTTAATATATTCCTTTAAATTGCTATAAAATAATTCAGAAGGCCCTATCTGGTATTTGTTTTTCTTTACTTTTCCCTGTTTCCTTAAATGGCAAAACAATGAGACATTTTTCATGATTTACTCATCCAGAAGTGATTAGAAAAACATTATCTATTCTTCATTCCATCTACTGAGGGACTGAGCATTAAATTAGTTGGCAAAGTGGCTGTCATGCAAATATGAGGATTAAGTCTGTTCCCTAGCACCCATGTAGAAAGCATGGGTCAGGGACATATTCCAAATCCAGCAGAAGTAGAATTCTCTCAGCAAACTTAATTACTTTAAGAGTTCTAGATCCAAGTGAAATACCCTATCTAAAAAAAGAAAAAGAAATACCTGAAGACTGCCACCTATGATTTACACACATGTACTCCCATGTATGCATATAGATCCTAACATACTCATTCACATAAATAATTGAATGCACAGAGAAAAAAAGAAGGAAGGAAGGAAAGAAATAAAATCTATTGTAATTACTTCCCTACTTGACATGCCTCTTTTCCAAGTCACTAACAAATGGGCAATCTCTACCATACCATACCTACCAACTTTATTCACTTATTTTCACTTTTAAAATACAGCTATGGCACAAAGCTAAAATCAAATAGTAGAAGAGGTCAACTTAAAATATTTCCCAGCTGAAACAATTCAACTATTTCCAACCACACTTTATAACAATAAATTTCATCAGAGAATAAACAGCAATGTGTGAATAAATATAAAATTAGGAAATAAATATATGGGCTAATTTCTTATATTTGAAATTTTTTCTCTCTAAAGTCTTTTATGTTTTGTTTTCTTTTCATCATTCAGGCCACAGTCATCCTACTTCTCCCTTGAACATTTTTCACATTGTGCTAATTTAGACCTCATTATATATAATTTTTTCTATAACATTTTTCAGGACCTAAAGGGACATTGTGTTTTAGAGTTGTTTCATCTTATTTGTTATTCATCACACTTAAGCCTTTAATGAACAGATTGTTTCAGCTCGCTTGTTACATGTCTATTCTTTTCACCTTGCTTAGATCTTCACAATTACATTTCACTAGAATGGAATGTAAAATTATTCATTTGAATAAGTGTGAAACCATGCCACAGATCCACCAGCTTACTTTCTGATCTACACAAATGTTCTTAGAAAATAGTAGCTGCCTCAAAAGAGGTGCTACATTAAGAAAAGAAATTTAGGTTCCATGTTCTTACTGCTAGACATCTTGGCTAAGTTCCACTGCATTGACTCCTGGGAGCCTCCCGGATCATAGGTTTCTGGAACTTACTAGAGATTCCCCCAAGCCACAACACCTGGCAGCTGCAGATTTTCACTCATGCTCCTGGCCCTCTGGGCCTCTCTCCTATCTCTTTCCACACCTGACCCTACCCTCAGATTCCCCTCTCCCTGTCATCTCAAATCCAGGACTCTCCATCCCTCTGCTTCACGTGACTAATTTGTTCCTCTTTCTAAGTGAGATTCAAGCATCGTCACTTGAGTCCTCCTTGTTTAACTTCTTTGAGTCTGTAGTGTCGCAGATATTCGGTACTTTTTGGCTAATATCCACTCATCCGTGAGAACAAATTATGCCTGTTCTTTTGGGTCTGGGTGACGTCACTCAGGATGATATTTTCTAGTTCCATATATTCGCTTGCAAAATTCACGATGTCTTTGTTTTTAATTGTGTAAATGAACCACATTTAGTGTATCCATTCTTTGGTTGTGGGACACCTAGATTCTTCCTATTTACTTACAATGGAGGACATTTTATTAGCTGGGAATACTACCATTGATGATTGCAGCATTAAGAGGTCAGTGCTAATTCAAACACATGGGCAGATAGTAGTCTAACTTCTGAACACATTTAAAGATGACATATGTATACATGACCACAGTTCATTTTAATTTAGTTTTTACTAATAGACTTCAAGATTGAGTTTAGTATCTCTCTGCTGCTAGACCAGGACTCCCCAAAGGCCCTCTTCTATCCTATGAATATGAAATAAAAACTGTTCCAAATGCTATTGTTTCATTGTAGTACAAATAAATTAAGATTCTTCATTCTAGATTTGACTGTTACACACATACACACACACACACACACACACACACACACACACACACACATATATATATATATATATATATATATATATATATATATATATAACTTTTAATGCATTCAAGTGACAGGTTTTCATTATTTATTGTTCAAAGGGATGAAATGCTAAGCAGTAGGAGATATATATCTTTCATTTTATATGATGCATGGAAATTAAGTACAAAATGCTATATCAAATTGAACACTCACCATCAATGACTGACAATTCTATCTTTTTCATATCTTCATTTACTATACCTGATATCATCAGGATTCTAGATTTTTATTATAACAATACAGAAGTGATGTTAGGCTGAAATTAATAATTTCCATAAACCTAAGTCTCCATGTTAACTCTTTGAACTACTATTGTAGTGCATTTAATGCGGCAGAATTTTTCTCTTCATAAGGGATTATTTCCCAATCTTGGATTATGGGACTGCTATGTTTTCACTTGCTGTAAAAGCATAAAGAGAGTAGTATATGTCCGCAGAATCCATATCAAAGCTAAGCTGCTGTTCAACTCAGCACTTCAAGGGAAATGGTGTGGTGTATATGTAGTAAAGTCTAGTTAGATGGAGAAGCTAGAGCTCGCAAACTCTAAATTCACCGAGAAACCCACAAGAATGATTAAGAAAGACAATTGACTTAGCTTTTTACCTCTATTAACACTGGTGCATGTACATCCGCAGAAATATGAGTCCCATCACACATGAGCCAGCATAACTTATGCGTATCACATAAATTTAAAAATGAAATAATTACTCAAACTATATTATCTCTTTTGTCATATAATCCTATCTGTCTTAATCACTGTTCTATTGCTGTGAAAATATATATGTATATTTTCTTGCTCTGGTTGCTCTATTTCACTCTAGATATGTATAAGATGGATAATTAATATACACATGGTATAGTCAATACTAGTCTGTCTTGAAATTTTTTCTGGAAACCCCATTAATCCAAAACTCTTCATGTTATTCTCTGAGTATCTTTTAGGACAAGGTCAGAAAGCAGCTACATTCTTCACCAAAATATCACAAGAATGGTCTCTACATAGATTATTAATATTCTTACCCCTGAAACATCTAGAACTGGAACTTCACAAACCAATACTGGTCATGCTCCTCCTGGTATAGCACATTAAGCTCCACTTAAAGCGTTCAAATGTATTCTTAATCCAAAGTCCCAAATTCTGCATTCTAACAACAAGAAGCATTGCCAGATTGTTTACAGCAGTACTCAGTTCTGGTACCAACTTCTGTCTTAGTCAATATTCTGTTACAGCGAAGAGCCATCACACTGAAGACAACTCTTATAAAAAAAGAAAGTATTTAATTGGAGATATATTTACAGCTTCTGATGGCTATTTTGGTATTATCATGGTATGGAGAATGGCAGCTTCGAAGCAGCCATGGTTCTAGAGAAGTCGTTGAGAGTTGCACAAGAAGAAAGACAGAGAGGAAGCTGGGCCTACCATGGGCTTTTGAGATCTTCATGTTTACCTCAGTGACAGACTTCTTCAAACAAACTTAAATCCTTCTCAACAAGTGCCAGTCCTTAACTAGGTGACTAAGCATTCAAATATATGAACCTACAATAGGGCATTCTTATTCCAATTATGCAGATTATTATAACTTTTTTATTCTTCTCATCATGGAATAATATCTTGTTGCATGTCTGGTATTTCCATGAGACTTGTAACTGTTCATATTTGTCAGCTTTATCTGTTTTCAATTGGTTGTAACATTTGATTTCATAGAATCCCATTCAATGATAATATTTGTGCAGTAAATATATTTTTATTAATTACTATATCTTTAACTACACTATGACTCTTTGTTTTAAAATACTTTTGGTATATTGAATATGTTTTGTTTCATATTTTGAATTTCTCTTACCTTATTTTAAAGACATTAACATTTTTACTTTGGCTTTTCCTTTAAGTGTTTGCAGATATATTTTATCTTAGTGTTTTGCCTACATTTACAATGAGATATGTGTGTCCCTTGAAAGTCAGATAAGGGGTCTGATACACTGACACCTAGACCATTGTATGCTACCGTGTATATGCTAAATGCTGATGGTTGGCTCTGTAAGAGCTTTGAGCTTTCTTACCCCCTGATTTGTCTCTCTAGCCACTTGGGCTTTTCATGTAAAGAGCTGTAAGTCAAAGGAGAAAATGTGAGTGTTCGGACAAAGTTCTGAAGTTTAAATTGTGCTATATATCTGTATACATAGACATATGTATTATCTGAAACCATATTGAAAAAATATATTGCTTTCAAACTAATCAGAAAAACAATAAAGTGACAATGTGAATGTGTGCTTACTTCCTAGATTTGTTACCATTTCATTTTTTTTCATCCCTGCTGTGTTTCAACCAAATATCCATAGTGTAAATTAAATATATTTTAAAAGTAACTGAAAACACCAAACATATTAAGATAAAAATATTAAGAGTTACCATAGAAGTTCTTCAAATGTTTCTCTATCACTCACCTCAGACTGCTTAAAAATAACCAACATTTTGACTCTGGATAATAAATGTAGTTGGATTCATTTTATTGAGATTATAATTTAATTACAACAATTCTCCCTTTCTTTAACCCCTTCAAATGATTCCTGCTCTCTTTCAAATTTAAAGTGTCTGTTTTCATGAATTGTTTTTATTATGTTTCCATTAGTTGTTAAGTGGGTATGAACTCCCATTCTTAGTTAAAAATATATTGACAATTCATAAATTCGGGGAGAGGGAGAGTCAGATTCTTTGTAGGTACACTCTCTGGTATTTTGAGAGTCCTTCAATGAAAGCCACACCTCTAAGAATATATGGGGATCATAAGCTAACCTCATGTAGGTGGGTAGAGTCAAGAGTTGAATATGCTCAAGACATATTGCATGAAATTTTGAGAGTACTGATAAAAATGAGGGGGAAGAAAAGTAGAAATGACAAACCACACATGTCAAGAAGCTATTTTACTGATTATAGATGACAAAGTACTGCTAACCTAACTATGAAAAGTCAGGTAAAATAAAGAAATGATTTTAAAAGAAGTTAAAAGAGGCAGATACATGATTATAGAATGTATAGATGTACAGATGACATTTATACCATAAAAGAATACTCCCAATGAAGGACTGAAGGAGTTGAAGGGGTTTGCAACCCCATAGAAGGAACAACAATAATAATATTTGGGGCTGGAGATTGACTCAGTAGAAGAGATCATTTCTTTTTTATTTATGTATTTACACTCCAGATTTTATTCTCCTCCCAGTACACCCTCCAACTTTCTCTATCGCATACCTCCTTCCCACCCCCAGTCTCCATGAGGATGTGCCTACTCCACCCCCACCCCAGCAGACCTCTAAACTCCCTGAGGCCTCCAGTCTCTTGAGGTTTAGGTGCATCTTCTCTGACTAAATCCAGACCCAGCAGTCCTCTGCTGTATATGTGTTGGGGGCCTCATATCAGCTGGTGTGTGCTGCCTGATTTGCGATCCAGTGTCTGAGAGATCTCTGGGATCCAGGTTAATTGAGCCTGCTGGTCCTCCTACAATCACCTTCCTCCTCAGCTTCTTCCATCTTTTCCTTAATTGAACCACAGGGGTCAGCAGCTTCTGTCCATTGATTGGGTGCAAATATCTGCATCTGACTCTTTCTCCTGCTTGTTGGGTCTTTCGGAGTGCAGTCATGATAGGTCCCTTTTGTGAGCACTCCATAGCCTCAGTAATTCTGGAGGGTCACCCCAACCTCCTACCTCCTGAGATTGCCTGTTTCCATTCTTTCTGCTGGCCCTCAGGTCTTCAGTCCTTTTCCCCCACCCAATACCACATCATGTTCCCCTCTCCTTCTCTGCCCCCCTTCCCTCCTCCTCTTTCCCTCTCAGGTTGCTCTGTCCCTCCCCCTTATGGCTGCTTTTTTTCTCCCTCCCAAGTGGGACAGAGGTAGATTTCTTTTTTAAGAGGCTACAGTTACTCTGGTACTGAAACCACATTAATGTTCCAATAAAGAAAGATAAGTGCCTACCAATTTCTAGTGATAATTGTTTTAGTTTGAATAGTAATGGCCCCTTAGGCTCATGAATTTGAATACTTAGTCATCAGTGGGTGGAGTGAAGTCAGATACTAATGTTTGCCAATTCCTGACTTAACCTCCAGCTAAAATTATGGTAAGCCTGTCCCTCAGGCAGTTATAGTACTTACTGAAACAATAACTCCCTTGTCACTGTTTTGCTTCTGTAACTGCAAGGCTATTACCTACCCTTCCTGTTTACACTGTGAGACTATGGTAACTCAGCTGTCCCACAATTTTGTAACAGTTAGTATCCTGTCATGCTCGCCCTCAGCAGCATCTGCATTAACAGAGAATGCCAGGTTGTGTGTTTGGCCTTCATAACCCCCCTGCTTTATAGACTCATGTCTGCTTCTTTACACTTACAGTCACAAGAATGCATGCTCCTGGGTGAGTGTATGTGACTCAATAACAACTTTAAATTCATAAAGCGCTCATCCTGTGTACCTTCTGACAAGTGTCTCATTACAACAGAACTATTTGAAAGGACTGGAAGGTGTGGCATTATTGGAAGAAGTATATCACTGGAGGTGGACTTTGGGGTTTCAAAAGCCCAGGCCAAACCCAATGTCTTCCTCTCTGCCTGCAGATTAGAATATAGCGCCCAAATGACTTCCCCAGCACCATGTCTGACTGTATGCCGAAATGCTTGCTATCACTGAATGTGAGCCACCAGTTAAAAGCTTTCTGTTATGAGTTGCCTTGGTAATGATATCTCTTCACAGCAATAGAAAAGTGACTAAGAGAAAAAATGGTACCGAAAGTGGGATATTCTTGTGATCATGCTGTTTGTTGGTGGGATATGGACATTGAGACTTTGGATTAAAAATGTAATTGAACAATTTATTCAGGGATTATTGGTCCATACTAGTAGGAATATGATAGACTGTGGTACTGAGAACAATTTAGATTGAGATGGTCTTCCTCTAGAAGTTTCAAAGAGGAAGAATATTAATAAATGTCCTACAGACTATTATTATGATATTTTGGCAAAGAATGGGGCTGTTTTGTATTTGCACTTTAGACCTCAAGCAGGTCAAAATCTCTGCTTGAGGCTAAATTGAAGAGTTTGTATTAATGGCATTGGCAGAAGAGATTTTAAGACAGCAAAGTATCATATGGTTAATATTGGTTACTCTCATGCAGATCCTAAATGTAAAGGAGCAAGTAGGTCGAAGAGTTAGGGACTGAAGGAGCTGAACTGGTTTGCAACCTCATAGGAAGAACAACAATATCAACCAACCAGCCCTCCAAGAGCTCCCAGGAATTAAACCACCAACCAAAGAGTACACGTGGAGTGACCCATGGCTCCAGTTGCATATGTAGCAAGGGCTTCTGGTTTTATGTCTTAATCTCGAGTCTTTTCTTGGACTATTTTCCTTCTGATGGTTTGCGGTATCATATTCTGTTTTTGTTTTCACTTTATTTACATTTTATTTTATTACCTTAGAATCCTGTTCGTTTGGTTTTTTTGTTGGTTTGTTTTTCTAATGAGAAACAGAAAGGCGGTGTTTCTGGATGGGAATACGTATGATGAGAAACAGATAAAGTAGACTGGGGGTAAACCATGTATGTCTGCATTACATTTAAAAATCTATTTTCAATAAAAACAAAACCAAACAAACAAAAAAAAACCCAACACTCTGAATGGCTCTAACAGGCCCAAGCAGGCAAACATGGCACTGTCATGACTGCCCCTGGCCCTTTTCCTTCTCCCTTGCTAAAACTTGAGATTTATCTATTTAGACACTTCTAAATTCCTATGGCTAGCCAAGGTCTGTTTCTTTATTTGACCATTATCTTATGCCTGACTTATTCCTAAGGCTGATTACTAATGCCCAACTATCAAATTGTTCAGTAACCAAAAATCACCATTTGACTACCCTAATATGTCCAGGCAAAACTTATCAGCGTGTACTCTCATTCTAACACAGCTGTCCCTGTTTTTCTCTCTTAAAATTACCCCTGCAAAGCTATTTGCTGATGTTTCTGCCTGATTCAGTTTTAACAATCTTGTCTCTTTGCCTTGCTTAATAAAAGATCTCTTTGTATTGGTAACTGGTATCTAGGTGCTGAATCTGGAGTGCAAGGGGGCACCCCACAGTCCCTTCACATGTCATAAAAATAAAATCAGTCTTTCATGTATCAGCAGATACATTAAAATTTAAAAAGTTCTATAATAGCAAAAAAATTCGTATAAAGTTCATCTTTTATAGAAGCTCAGGAAGAGTATGTAAGTGTGGCAATATTTTTTCCCTTGACATATCATGATATATTAGTGAATTCATATAAGTACTGGGCTCTGTTTCTAATTAGCATGGAAGTACTAATTACTTCCAGCTCCAAAAACTGTATGACTCAGTCCACATATTTAATGTTTCAGACCTTCAATACTTTTGTACAAAATGCAAGACTGTAAGAAAACCACATAGGTAGTAAGAGGGGCAACCTAAGGTCCTACTGAATAGTCGAGGAGAAAATACGTCTACGTGTTACCACAGCTTTTCATTTTACTTTCTCATTTCCAGCTGTTTAAAATTCAGTATGTTTTACCAAAGGGAAAATATTTCAAAATATATTAATTTGACCTTTAGTAATCAGAAAAAGAACTGCCAGTTGGACCAGCACAATTTGTTGAAAATGCTGTTTTTTCCCCCATTGGAAAGTTTTAGCTCCTTTGTCAAATATCAAGTGACCATAAGTGTGTGGGTTCATTACTAGGTCTTCAGTTCTATTCCGCTGATCATCCTGCCTGTCTCTGTACCCATACCATGCAGTTTTTAGTACTCTTGCTCTGTAATATAGCTTGATGCCAGAGATGGTGATTCCCTCAGAAGTTCTTTTGTTGATGAGAACAGTTTTCACTATCCTGGAGTTTTTTGTTATTGCAAATGAATTTGCGAATTGCTCTTTCTAACTCTATGAAGAATTGACTTGGGATTTTGATGGGGATTGCATTGAATCTGTAGATTGCTTTCAGCAAGATGGCCCCTTTTACTATATTAACCCTACCAATCCATGAGCATGGGAGATCTTTCCATCTTCTGAAGTCTTCTTCTATTTCTTTCTTCAGGAATTTGCAGTTCTTGTCATACAGATCTTGCACTTGTTTGGTTAGAGTCACACTAAGGTATGTAACAATGTGACTACTGTGAAGGGTGCCATTTCCCTAATTTATTTTTCAGCCTGCTTATCCTTTGAGTAGAGGAAGGCTACAGATTTGTTTGAATTAATTTTATTTCCAGCCACTTTCCTGAAGATTTTTATCAGGAGTTCTCTGGTGGAGTTTTTGGGATCACTTAAGTATTCTATCATATCTTCTACAAATAGTGATATTTTGACTTCTTCCTTTCCAATTTTTATCCCTTTGACATCACTTTATTGTCTAATTGCTCTAGCTAGAACTTCAAGTACTATATTGAATAGACAGGAAGAAAGAGGGCATCCTTGTCTAGTCCCTGATTTTAGTGGGATTGCTTCAAGTTTCTCTCCACTTAGTTTGGTGTTGGCTACTAATTTGCTGAATATTGCTTTTACTATGTTTAGGTAGGGGCCTTGAACTCCTGATTTTTCCAAGATTTTTAACATGAAGGAATATTGAGTTTTGTCAAATGCTTTCTTGGCATCTAATGAAATGATCATGTGCTTTTTTTCTTTGAATTTGTTTATGTAGTGGATTACACTGATGAATTTCCATTTTTGAACCATCCCTGCATCTCTGGGATGAAGCCTACTTGGTCATGCTTTTGATGTGTTCTTGGATTTGATCGGCAAGAATTTTATTGAGTATTTTTGCATAAGGTAAATTGGTCTGAATTTCTTTTTCCTTGTTTGGTCTTTGTGTGGTATAGGTGTAAGTATAATTGTGGCTTCATAGAACAAATTGGTTAGTGTTCCTTCTGTTTCTATTTTGTGGAATAGTTTGAAGAGTATTGGTAATAGGTCTTCTTTGAAAGTCTGTTAGCATTCTCCACTAAACCCATCTGGTCCTGGGCTTTGTTTGTTTGGGAGACTTAATGACTGCTTCTATTTCTTTAGGGGTTATGGGACTATTTAGATAGGTAATCTGATCCTGTTTTAACTTTGGCACTTGGAATCTGTCTAGAAAATTGTCGAATTCATCCACATTTTCAAATTTTGTTGAGTAAAAGCTTTTGTAATAGGATCTGATAATTTTTTGAATTTCCACTGTTTCTACTTGGTTGATTTCTGCCCTGAGTTTGATTATTTCCTGCAGTCTACTCCTCTTTTGCTTCTTTTTGGTCTAGAGATTTTAGGTATGTTGTCAAGCTGCTAGTGTATGCTCTCTCCAGTTTCTTTCTGGAAGCACTTAGAGCTATGAGTTTTTCTCTTACCGTTCTTTTATTTTGTCCCATAAATTTGGTATGATGTGTCTTCATTTTCATTATATTCTAAAATGTCTTTAATTTCTTTCTTTATTTCTTCCTTCACCAAGCTATCATTGAATAGGGTGTTTTTCAGGTTCCATGTGTGCTTTCTGTTGTTTTTGTTAGTATTTAAGAACATCCTTAGTCTATCATGATCTGTTAGGGTGTGTACTGGCTAGTTTTGTGTGTCAACTTGACACAAGCTGAAGTTACCACAGAGAAAGGAGTTTCAGTTGAGAAAATGCCTCTATGAGATCCAGTGGTAAGGCATTTTCTTAATTAGTGATCAAGGGGGAGGGCCCCTTGTGAGAGGTACCATCTGTGGGCTGGTAGTCTTGGGTTCTATAAAAAAAGCAGGCTGAACAAGCCAGGAGAAGCAAGTAAGCCAGTAAGTTACATCCCTCCATGTCCTCTGCATCAGCTCCTGCTTGCTGACCTTCTTGAGTTCCAGTCCTGACTTCCTTTGGTGATGAACAGCCGCATGGAAGTGTAAGCTCAATAAACCCTTTTCTCCCCAACTTGCATCTTGGTCATGATGTTTGTTCAGGAAAAGAAACCTTGACTAAGAAAGGGTACATGGGATTACTTCCATCTTCTTGTATCTCTTGAGGTCTGTTTTATGAATGATTATATGGTCAGTTTTGGAGAAGGTACCATGAGGTGCTGAGAAGAAGGTATATTCTTTTGCTTTAGGTTGAAATGTTATATATATTATATATATTAACATATATATATATATATATGTGTGTGTGTGTGTGTGTGTGTGTGTGATCCATTTTGTTCATAACTACTGTTAGTTTCACTGTATCACTGCTTAGATTCTGTTTCCATGATCTGTCCATTGCTAAGAGTGGGGTGTTGAAGTCTCCCACTATTATTGTATGAGGTGTGATGTGTGAGTTGAGCTTTAGTAAACTTTCTTTTATGAATGTGGGTGCCCTTACATTTGGAACATAGATGTTCAGAATTGAGAGTTTGTCTTTGTAGGTTTTTCCTTTGACCAGTATGAAGTGTACCTCCTTATCTTTTTTTGATAACTTTTGGTTGAAAGTTGACTTTATTTGATATTAAATTTGCTACTCCAGTTTGTTTCTTGGGACCATTTGCTTGGAAAATTGTTTTCCAACCTTTTATTCTGAGGTAGTGCTTGTCTTTGTCACTGAGGTGCATTCCCTGTATGCAGCAAATTGCTGGATCCTGTTTACATATCCAGTCTGTTATTCTATGTCTTTTTAATGGGGAATTGAGTCCACTGATGTTAAGAGATATTAAAGAAAAGTGATTTTTACTTCCTGTTATTTTTGATTTTAGAGGTGATATTATGTTTCTGTGGCTATCTTTTGAGTTTGTTGACAGATTACTCTCTTGCTTTTTTCTAGGGTGTAGTTTCCTCCTTGTGTTGCTATTTTCCATCTATTATCCTTTGTAGGGCTGGGTTTGTAGAAAGATACTGTGTAAATATAGCTTTGTCATGGAATATCTTGTTTTCTTTGTCTATGGTTCTTTGTCCAGTGTTTTGCTGGGTATAGTAGCCTGGGCTGGCATTCGTGTTCTCTTAGGGTCTCTATGACATTTGTCCAGGATCTTCTAGCTTTAATAATCTCTGGTGAGAAGTCTGATGTAATTCTGATAGGTCTCTCTTTATATGTTACTTGACCTTTTTCCCTTACTGCTTTTAATATTCTTTCTTTGTTTTGTGCATTTGGTGTTTTGATTATTATGTGATGGGAGGAATTTTTTTTCTAGTCCAGTCTATTTGGAATTCTGTATGCTTCCCATATGTTCATGGGCATCTGTCTCTGTAGATTAGGGAAGTTTTCTTCTATAATTTTGTTGAAGATATTTACTGGCTCTTTATGATGGGAATCTTTGCTCTCTTCTATATCTATTATTCTTAGGTTTGGTCTTCTCATCATGTCCTGGATTTCCTAGATGTTTTGGGTTAGGAGCTTTTTGCATTTTCTTTGACTGTTGTGTCAATGTTTTCTATGTTATCTTCTGCACCTGAGATTCTCTCTTCTATCTCTTGTATTCTGTTGGTTATGCTTGTATCTATGACTCCTGATCGTTTTCCTAGGTTTTCTATGTCCAGGGTTGTCTCCCTTGGTGATGTCCTTATTGTTTCTCTTTCCATTTTTAGATCCTGGATGGCTTTGTTCATTTCCTTTGCCTGTTTGATTGTGTTTTCTTGTAATTCTTTAACAGATTTTTGTGTTTCTCCTTTCAGTGTTTCAACCTGTTTACCTGTGTTCTCCTGTATTTCTTTAAGGGAGTTATTTATGTCCTTCTTAAAGTCCTCTATCATGATCCTGTGATCCTGAGATCCTGGGTGTGTCAGAGATCCTGGGAGTCAAGCTGCCTTTGGGATCCTGAGATTCTGGTGTGACTAAGCTCCTGGGATCCTGTGTTCCTGTGATCCTGGGCATGTTAGAGAACCAACTGCTCTGAGTATGTCGGATCCTCTAAGATGGGTCAGGATATGGTGTCTTCATGGGAGCAGACCAGCTAAGTGTCTGCCCCAGCAGAAGAGACCAGGGAGAAATGGTATTGCGGGGGGCGGGGGGGCAGGGTTTGGTGGGTGATGGGTCCAGAGTCCACAGGGCTCTCAGCAGCAGCTCTGGGACTTGGAATGGAGTGGGTTGGAGGGGTTCTTACCAAATCTCTTAGTGCAGTGGATCCTCTAGGGTGTATCAGGATATGGAGTCTTCACTGGAGCAGACCAGCTAGGAGTCTAGGCATTAGGTTTTTGATAATTTATTAAGTATTTGAATTTTCATATAGGTTTTGTCAGTGAAAAAATTTATAGGACCTGTCTTACAGTCATGTCTAGTATATGAAAAAGCGCTAGGGATATGATTGATATTTTTATATGGCAGTTGATTTATTGGACTGTGTGATTTATGTATATATGTATCAAAGGCTTAGAAAAAAGAGCTTGGTTATTTTGTTGTTGTTACCTCTGCAAAAATATCTTCCCTTCTCCTGTATGTCTTTCAATTTTGTTAAAGCTGGACAACAAACAAACAAACAAAAAACCTTGGAGTTCCTTAATTAGATTGTTTCTTGTTTTTGTACACACTCCATCAGGCCATAAGTTGCAAACGCGCATTTTCCTCTATCGACGATGTGACACTTTTCCAAGAGCCCTCACTTCCTGTTATTCTCATCTAAGGTCTATTAACACTTTCCCTTAGGTCTAGCATGAAAGCTGATTTTGGACACTTTTTAGCCTTTAAGAGCTTTTACCTGCTGTAGTAATTACTGTTAGCTCTGCCAATGCCTCTTTAATTATTAAAGCCTAGATCGAGATGAGAATGGAGAGGACTGTTCATTTCCTAATATTTTAAGGGAGCTCGTAAGAATTTTCATTTACTTGGAAGACAAAATGAGAAAAACTTGCTGGTGGATTAGATTTCAAATGTTAAAGTGAAAAGTAGAAAGCCGGGCAGTGGTGGCGCACATCTTTAATCCCAGCACTTGGGTGACAGAGGCAGGCGGATTTCTGAGTTCAAGGCCAGCCTGGTCTACAGAGTGAGTTCCAGGACAGCCAGAGCTACACAGAGAAACCCTGTCTCGAAAAACCAAAAAAAAAGAAAAAGAAAAGTATAAGTTTAGTTTTTAAAATCTTTTCTCCTGAGTAACAGTGGATTAGAGATGCTATGTAGCAATAGGTTGAAAATTTAGTTGATGAACTTATGCAGAAAATATTTAAGGTTCTTTTAGTTTTGAGAATTTTAGTTTTGAGAATCTTATAAAACTACATACTGATCATGTAATTGAGTCTTTTTAAATATTGAAATTAAAATCAGAAACATACTCTAGAAAGAGATGTGATTTGTAGAATTAGTACCATAGAGGACTAAACAGAGAACAAAGGTGGCTAAAGACAGGATTCTTAGGCAATCATTTATGAAAATGTAGATTAGGTTTTAAATATGAACACAATGATAACTAGCTGAAATTTATTAGCATAAAATTAATATTTTTAATTAAAATTATTTTAAAATGCATGGAGGACCTCAAGGGCGTATCTAACTTTTTTGCAATGAAAGAAGAAAAAAATTGTCAATCAATAGAGGACATATCTGCGAAACCATTCTTTGCTCTGGTAAATATAATCTCTGGAGAAGACTCATTCTCTTCCCTTTGTCTTGATCTCTCCATCTCTCAGCAGCCATTAATTGCCTATAGATATTCATCTAAAGGTAAGGTTATTTGAATTATTTTTCCTATCCATGTTTAAATGTCTGTTGACATTGTGTTTTGCATGTCTTGTTTAGGCAATCATATTTTTGAAAATTCATGGGTGTAGTTTTGATATTTCTCATGGAAGATATTATATACCATCAGATATGATTCTCTGGTGCTTATAATCTTTGCACCATCTCCTCTGCAATGTTAGTTGAGCCTTAGAGGTAGAGGCTGTGTTGTAGATAGCCTCAGTTGGTATTGGGTGCCTCAGAGTCAGTTGTTCTTTTCATTTGACCAGTTTCTTGATTTTTACAAAGGTCTCTGTCTGCTGACAAAGAATCATCTTTGATGAGAAGGGAGAGCCACATTTACTTATGGGTACAAATAAGTATTCAGAATGCAGTTAAAAATTACACTGGTTCAGGAAAGCGCTAATAATGGATTATCATCTAGAGTCCATGTCCCAAGCATGAATTCCCTCTTCTTGAGTGAACCTTAAGTTAAGTTAGGCAGCTGGTGTCTGTCTTCAAGATAAAAGAGAGACTCTTGCATTGTCCAGGACATTCTAAATTAGAATTAAGTTTCATTTCTCCAGTTTCAAACATCTAACTTGCCTAACTAAAAGGCATGATTTCTTTGTTTAGTACCTTAGTACCCATTTTTCATAGCCATAGGGAATCACCTAGTTACAATGAATTTTCATAAAGAATAATAGAAAAGCAAGAGATCTACAGTACTAATTTTAGTGTTTTTATTTTTGAAGTCATGTTTGAATTGTTACGTGCTGTGAATATTAAATTCACATTATACTGAAGTTTTGAAACTGCTTCAAAGAATATATCTTGTTTTTCTGGACAATATAATATATAAGTATAAGACCAATATAGTAAATAAAATATATACCTAGACAAAATATTATTGGGAAAAAAAGAGTGTGTGCAAATACCACTGAGGATGTTTTTATTAGTGGTTGAGTATCTCTCTTAAATGTGGTTTGTATACTCAGTGATAGTCCATTTGAGAAAACTACTTTTCCTTTCTAAACTGTTGTCAGTTGGAGAAGGCTTTCTGGTTGGGGATGGATATTGTGTCCATTTCTCTTATTGCTGGGACTACATACTGATTACACCTATGAGGATCTCGGTGAGTGCATATGTGCCTCTGTCCTGTTGTGTTCGATGTTGTTGTTTTGTTGATATCTTCTATCCCCACTGGCTCATAAAATGTGTCTGCTTCTCTTCCACAGAGTTCCCTGAACCCCGGAGGCAGGAATTTGATGTAAGCATCTTATTTCTGACTGAGTGTTTCAAGGTCTCTCACTTTCTTCACATTATGTACTTATGGGTCTTTATTTGTTGTAGTCTACTGCAGGTGTAAGCTTTTCTGATGATGGCTGAACCAGACTCTGTATACAAGGATGGACTCAAACTCGGGAATTTGCCTTCCTCTTCCTCCTGAGTGCTGGGATTAAAGGCCTTTGCCAGCAGTATTCAATTCCAAGATGTTTTCCCTGATTTCTTTCTTGATCAGTTTGTAATTTGTTTACTGGAAGCCTACTGATTTTCTTCTTGTTACTTTGTTAAAAGTATTTACCAATTGTAGGACATTCACAGTAGAACTTTTAATGTTACTTAGGTATACTATTGTACCATAGCAAAAGACGATTCTTTGATTCCATTTCCAATTTATATCCTCTTGATCCCCTGTGCTGTCTTATTGCTCTAGCTAAGACTTCAAACACTATATGGGATAGGTATGGAAAGAGCGACCATCCTGACTTGTTTCCAATTTTAATGGAATTGATTTGAATTTCTCTCCATTTAAGTAATGATGGCTATGGGACTACTACAAACTGTCCTTATTATGTTGAAGTATGTTGATTGTATCCTTAATTTCTGCAGGAATTTTACCATAAATACATGTTATATTTTGTTACAAGTTTTTTCTACATCTAGTGAAATGAAGATTTAATTTTATTTTGTTTTTTGTTTGTTTGTTGTTTTTGTTTTTGTTTTCATTTCAGATTGTTTCTACAGTGGATTATTTTAATGATTTAGATATCTTAACCCATTCCGGAAACTCAGAAGTATAACTACAGGAGCCAAAATGCAAGATCACCACATTTAGGGATTGTTTTCCAGTACAGTGGACTTTGATGGATTAGGTCTTTGTTTTTATCTTTGCAAGTATTACTTTTTACATGCTAAGTTTTATGGGCTGAATGGTACTTCCATCATGGCATCAGTTATTTTAAGATCTGAAAGCATATAAAGTTCCTGAGAACCATTATCTACAAGTTTGTAGGATACAATAAAGGAAGTTCTAGAAGGTAAGTTAATGTGCCTGTATTTTTAAAAAGCAACTAAAACACAATAATGACAACAACCAACACCAACAAAGCCTGGAGAGATGACATACCAGTAACAACACACCTGGAAACTCTGAAAAGAAAAGAAGAAATCACACTGAATAGGAGTAGACAGCTAGTAAAATTCAAACTAAAAGCTGAAATCATAAGTAAAATAAAATAAATCAAAAAGCAAACAATAAAATAATCAATGAAACAGTGTTTTATGAAAATCAGTATGATTGACAATCCCTTAGCCAAATTAGTTTAAATGAATGGAGAAAAGGTCCAAGTTGATAAAAATGAGATAAAAAAGAGACATAATTACATACAAATATAACTAATCATAAGAACATATTTTAAAAACAAGTACTATACAAAATTGGAAAATGTAAAATAAGTTGATAATTTTCTTGATACATACCACCTACCAAATTAAATCAAGATCAGATACTCAATTTAAACAGACCTATAATGCCACTGAAATAGAAGAAGTATTTAAAAATCTCCAAATTCAAAGAAAGTTCAAAATTCTACCAGAGTTTAAAAGAAGAGTTAATGCCTATCCTCAAATTATTCCACAAAATAGAAACAGAAAGAACACTGCCCACTTCCTTGTATGAGATCACAGTTATCATCATACTTAAACTATATATAAAGACAAACAAAACAAAAGAATTACAGACAAATTTCCCTCATGAACATATAAGCAAAATTTCTCAATAAAATACTTGCAAAATGAATTGAAGAATATGTCAAAAAAGATTATCAACTATGATCAAGCAAGCATCATCCCAGAGGGATGGTTCAACATATATAAATCAACAAACATAGTCCAGGACTTTCTGGCTTTTAGAGTTTCCATTGAGAAGTCAGGTATTATTCTTATAGGTTAGCCTTTATATCTTACCTAGTCTTTTACTTTGTGGCTTTTAACATTCTTTTTTGTTTGGTATGTTTAGTGTTTATATTATTATGTACCCAGGGAACTTTCTTTTCTGATCAAGTCAATTTGGTGTTTTGTATTCTTCTTATACCTGAATAGTCACCTCCTACTTTAGGTTAGAGAAATTTTCTTCTAAGATTTAGTTGAAAATATTTTGTATGCCTTTGATGTGGCGTTTTCTTTCTATTTATTTATTTTTTATTCTTTAATCTTTTTTTACAATCCAGACTTTATCCCACTCCTGGTCCAGCCTCTGACTGTTCCAAATCCCACACCCCCTCCCCCACCCTCACCCCCTCCTTCAAGAGGATGTCTCCACCCCCACCCACCCCACCAAACCTCCCCACTCCCTGGGGCCCAAAGTCTCTGGAGGGTTAGTCAATTTTCTCTGACTGAGTCCAGACCTGGCAGTCCTCTGTTGTATATGTGTTGAGGACCTCATATCAGCTAGTGTAGCTGCCTGGTTGGTGGCTCAGTGTCTGAGAGATCCCTAAAGTCCATGTAAGTTGAGATGGCTGGTCTTCCTATAGAGTCACCCTCCTCCTCAGCTTCTTCCAGCATTTCCTTAATTCAACCCAGATATCCCAAAACAGAAGAATGGATACAGAAAATGTTGTTCATGTACACAACACTACTCAGCTATTAAGAATGAGGACATGATGAGTTTTGCAGACAAATGGATGGAAATAGAAAATATCACCCTGAGTGAGTAACTCAGACCAAAAGGACTTGCATGGTTTGTGTTCACTAAGTGGATATTAGCCAAAAGAGTATAGAATATCCAGAATACAATCCACAGAACTCAAAAAAGCTAACATGCTACAGGACCCAAGTAAGGATGCCTCAATCCCACTTAGGATGGAGAAGAAAGCAATCACCAGGGGGCGGGGGTTAGGGGAGGGGGAGGAAGGAATTTGGGTGGGAGAGGGGACAGGGAAAGGAAGGCCCTTAGATGAAATGCCCTACAGTGGGGAGAGAGAACTTGTAGAGTTCATCTTCAGTAGAAAGACAGGGCATCAAGTGGAGAGATGGGGGTTGTCATTCCACAGTAAAAAACTCTGACCCAGAATTGTTCTTGTCTAAAACAACTACAGGGAGTAAAATGGAGGTGAGCCTGAAGAAAAAAGAGGTCCAGTGACCGGCCCAAATTGGGATCCAGCTCAGGGGGAGGCTCAAGGACTGACACTATTACTGATGCTATGGTGTGCTTACAGAGCAGGGAACTATCATGACTGCCCTCTGAAATGCCCAACAAGCAGCTGAAAGAGTCAGATGCAGATATCTATACCCAACCAATGGACAGAAGCTGCTGACCCCTGTAATATGGAGTTTTTCTTCCTCGTTGTGCTATTCATAGATTTGATCTTTTAGTAGAACCACAGTATTTCTGGATGTTTGGTGCCCAGAGAATTTTAGATTTAACATTTTCTTTGACCAAGATATCTATTTATTCTATTTTGTCTTTAATGCCTGAGATTCTGTCTTTCTTCTCTTGTATTTTGTGCATGAGGCTTACCTCTGAGTTTTCTGTTCAAGTTTAAAATATTTCATTCTTAGATTTTTCTCTGTTTGCATTTATTTCTTTGATTTATTTTCATTGTTTTACTCCTTTTTTCATAATGCTTGTTTGGTTTTCATAGATTTCTTTAAGAGAGTTATTAGTTTACTCTTTAAGGATTTCTATCATATTAATAAAGTCCATTTTCATATTTTTGTCACATCCTTCAACTGTGCTATATTTCTCAGAGCCTGCAGTGGTAGCATTATTGGGATTTTGTGGAGACATGTTTTTCTGGCTGTTATTAATTTTGACATTTATGCATGTGTGTTTGGGAAGATTATATTTCTAGCTACTGATATCTGGTCTTGTCTTTGTTGGGTGTGTGTGTATGGTTTCTTTTGCTGTCTTTAGTTCTTAAAAGAGTGTGGTATCTTTTAAAACATTCTTCTGGGACTCTGAAGAGTTTGGACACTGAGGGTTCCAGGTAGTATGTATTTCTAGATATTGAGAGCAAACACCCAAGAATGAGTTAAACATTAGATATTGGGCTTGGTGGGACTCTGAGGAGGTCAAAAGGAGCGAGGAAAGTGGGGTGTTGTTCCAGAATATAATTAATACCCATTTGAATGAGGGCATAGAGTTACAGAGCTTGGATGTAACTGGTGGATTGGATTTATAACATTTATAAACATTTATAAACTTATCTCATATTTCAAATTTATGTATATATTTTTAAAATATGATAAAATATACATTGAATTTTTTCTTTAGCTGATAGAAGATGGTGAGATATACTTTGAAACTAATCACTTTTACAGAATATATTTAAAAATTATTTCACTTATCTACAAAGCTCCTTCTAAATTAACTTTTAAATGTACATGTGCCTATAAAGTTATATTTTCAGAAAGTAACTCCCAAAAATTATTTATCAATTTATATTTCCTGATTTTGTTCCAATTCTATTTCTTTTCATGTTGTGATTGATTTTTTTATTTAGTTAATCCATGCACTTTTCATTTAGAAAGAGATAAGAAGTTTTTATATTTCCTTTAATTGTTGACAGAGGGGAATTATTACTAAAACAACAACAAAAAAGAATTACAAATTTTGAGAATCTGAAGAAATTAAGTAAATTTGAATATATAATAGAAATAAAATCAAGAGAAGAGAAAAACTGTAATGTTTTTAGTTCACTTCTTAAGCCCAATGCTGCTTATTCATTCCAGATCATAAACCCTCAAATCCTCTTAACTACATCTACTTAGAGGTTTCAAAAGGTTTTTTTTTATTTTAAATTGCTGATCTGGAAATAAAGATAATATAAATGATATTTCAAACTGACACTCCAATGATAGAAACCAGTTAACATAAGTTACACTAGACCCATAAATAACATCAGTAGGAATGCCTCTTCCATAGCTATTTTTATGCACTGTATCAGTTCAGGCTCAAAAACTAGCTTTGAGTAATGGGAAATTAGATAAAGAACTTCTCAACTAAAATATGAGGATCTGCTCTTATTAATATAATATATATATAACAATTATAAAGTAAGGTAAGCTAAGCCTTGGTAGGTATGTAGTAGTGACCAGAAAACAGATGTTGTTTTATAAACGAATAGGAAGGCATATGTTTGGTGGAGGTCCTGTATGGTATGGTGGAAGGGGTGCCTTTGCAGACCCATGCTGAGACATCCCTTTCCCCTGAGGTACCAGCCACAGGACAGTATAGAATAGAGTTTATTTAGGGCATCGGGAGTGGAGATGAGGGAGTAGTACACACACACACATACACACAGAGAGAGGAAAGAGAGAGAGAGAGAGAGGCTGGCCATGAGAACAAAGAGAGGGGGAGGGGGAGGAGAATGGGAAGAGAGGAGAAAGGGGGTAAGGGAGCAGGAGCAAGAGAGTGAGGAGGAGGCAAGTAGCCCCTTTTATAATGAGTCAGGCACACCTGGATACAGCCAGGCAACTGTGTGGCGGAGCCTAGACTAAATACCAACAGATGAGGTTCTAAACCATAGTCCATTTGATATTATGTAGAAAAAGTAATCTCTTAATTAAATAAAAATCAGAGTCAAAAATTAAAAGAATTGGTTGTTAAAATAGTCAAGGATGGAATTCAAGGAAAAAATAATCTGTGTGTGTGTGTGTGTGTGTGTGTGTGTGTGTGTGTGTGTGTGAGAGAGAGAGAGAGAGAGAGAGAGAGAGAAGTTTAGATTTGTACGTTTGTATGTAATTCAAGGCTTTAACAAACACAAAATTTGTGTGGGTATGTGTGTACCAGTAAATGTGTGTGTTTGTCCACATCAATGGGCAAAACAATATTGTAATTACATGTTTGATCTTGTAGAGGCCAGAGGTTGCAATCTGGTATTTTTAATTTCTTTTTTCATTTTATTTACAAACAAAGGGCCTCTCATTGAACCCTGGCTCATAAATTCACTTAGTCTACCTATCTTGACCAAAGAATCCTGCAATTCTGCTTCCTGAGCCCTTGGAAGTTTTGTTTTTATTTGTTTACATTTGTTTCATATTATGTATCTGGATTCTGTTCCTCATACTTACACAGTAATTATCTTATCCACTGACCTATAACCCCCACACCATAATATAATAAAATTCTGAGGGTATAGGGAGCCAGGAAATCAAGCAAAAAATTGTAAACGGTAGGAATGTATAGAGTCTAATGATAATGTGTGAGAAATTCTTTTGATAATCCCACAGTCAAAGCCAGAAAAATCTTTATCTAAACCCTGCAGAAAAAAATCATTTAGCAGCATTGCTATCATTGCTAAAGGCAACATTGACTCTTATTCAAATGTACTTTTCACATCTGAGAATATGTATTTGCTTAAATGTCTCTACAAAAGAGTTGTAGAATTTTTGGAAAATGTGGTTTTGCATCATAGCCTGAGAAAAGAATCAAAATGAAGATGACATAATATGCTAGATACCTCTATGTCAACTTGTCACAAGCTAAAATCATCTGAGAGGAAGGAATCTCTATTGAAACATATGCATAAAATTAGAATGCAGGCAAGCCTGTAGGGCATTTTCTTAATTAGTAGTTAGTTGGGGAGGGACCAGCCCACTGTAGGTGGTGGAATCCCTGGGTTGGTTCTGAGTTCTAAAAAAAGAAAAAACCAAGGAAATCATGGGGTGCACGTAAGTAGGCAGAACCCCATTTGTGTACTCTGCATCAGCTCCTATCTCCAGGTCCCTCCCCTGTTTTAGTTTCTGTCCTGACTCCCTTACATAATAAATAGAGATATGGAAGTGTAAGGCAAATAAACTCTTTCCTCCCCAAATTCCTTTTCTGGTCACATTGTTTCATCTCAGCAATAGAAACCCTAAGACACATAATGTTCTTTTTTCTTCTCCTTTCTTTTGTTTTTCTTTCTTTTTTTCTTTCCTTTTTTTCTGCCTCAGGAGACTCTTACAAATATCTACTCATTCCAGGTAGGTCATGGGCCAAAGAATCTCTCCCTAAGTGTAACTTGGTGAACCAATGAGCTTTACTGTGGCTATTTACAGAAGTGTGGGAAGTTCATTGGAGGCTACATTACCAAGGAAAAAATATTCTCTTGTCTCTATAACCATATAGAAAAATGTCTATGTATCCTTAGGGAAAGATAGTCCCCTGAGCCACTTTCTGTAACAATCCTCAACTAAAAAGGCAACATAGACTCCACTTGTCTCCATTTAAAAACAAGGGTTGGTATAAAAAAAAAAAAAAAAAAAAAAAAAAAAAAAAAAAAAAAAAGGCTGTAAGTCACCTGCCTTAAAATAGACCATAAGTCCCAGAAACTAACTCATAAGACCTCAGCTCTAGGAACAAAACAATAAAATCCCCCACCTGAGGAACAGTCTGAAGCTAGAAGCTGCAGTCTCTGGTGCTTAGCACCTCATAGTAAAACAGAAACATTGAAAAGTGATTTTAGCCTTTATTTCTAAGTCCTAATATGTTCACCACAAGTTTACACATAAATGCAAACCATAAACTGAATAAGAGGTTTACACCTGAGAATATTTACATGTGTATCTACTAAGAGTAATTATCTGAATAAACATTTATCTGTCACTAGCTCTACAGGTTCATGGAGAGTTAGTTAATCACCATAACTAAGTTATTTTTAAATTTTGTATAGGTAATAAACCCAGTCAATATTTTACCTTCTATGGTTACACCTATAGCAAATCCTTAGTTCCCTTTTTATGATCTTTGGTTAATGATTTTACAACCTCTTGGAATGTGCTCTAAGTTGTGGATGTCATCTTGCTGCCTTAGCAGCAAATAACTGATGATATTTGAGGACGGGCAGAGTTCTCATTACAGTTTTGACACCAGAGGGTAATAGCAGTCCTATTATGAAAGGTGCCTGAGTGTCTTTGTCTGGGTTGCCATTTTGAAGCATGCTTGGTTTTTTTCTGTAGAATAAATGTTCTTTGTCTTGCATACTATTTGAGTCTGGGGTCTTACTTCAGCGATTCTCGAACCCTAACATAACTATTCATAAATACTTGTGGAGGGGCAGATCTTTTTTGCGACACTCTAAAATGAGTCCAATTTTGCTCTGATCTACTTCTGTTATTCATAGCTGCTGAGAGTTCAAGAAGACAAAGACCACATCATATCCAGAATATGGTACAAAAACAAATTCAAGGATAGAAAGGGCATATGTAACAGTACTTTTAATATAAATGTATGTAAATGTATGCAGTAAATTAACACAGCGGCTGCTTTTCTTTATCCTAGATAGTTCCCCAATAACAACACATAGAGACCAAGATTTATTTAATCATCCTTTACTCCAAATTCTTGGGGAGTCATGGATCTATTTTAATTTTCTAAACTAATCTGGCGACCTCTCAGCCAAAATCCTCAAGTTACTTGCATTTTTGTACTGGTCCTATTCTGTGGGCTATGGATGTAATTTCCCATGATGTCTTCTCTTGCCCTCCTTGTGGCTGAGTCTGTCTTACTCATCTTACTCTCCCTGTCCTCTGGCTGGCATCAGTCCCACCCTGTCCTCTTCTTCTGCACAGCCATTGGTTGATCAGATTTTACTGATGAGGAACAGAATGAATAGTAAGCACACATTACACCAACTTGAGACAGAAGCTTCTTTACATAAGCATTACAATGCCATGTCCAGACTGAAAAAAATATGAAGGCAGAGAAATCAGCATTAAAATAAATCAAGGAGAATCTTTACACAGTGCCCAAAGCATTGTTACCTCAGGCATATTTATAATATGTTTATTAGCAGTAATTTTATTTGTGGGGAAATGAGTATTCATGACACACTAAAATGACAAAAATCGTACTCCTCTGTTTCATTGAAGAAATATACAAAAACATGAGGAATTAACAAGCAAAAATATCACATTTGAAGCAAAAACATATATCTAATTTATATAGTATAAAGTGAAGGCAAATTGAGCTAGGTCTATGTATTCAGTAATTCAAATATTAAAGAATTTATACCACCAATTTTAATGGATAATAACATATGAAATTGAGACAGGTTTGGTAGTGCATGCCTATAATTTCAGCACTAAAAAGACTGAGGAAGGAACATCCTGTGTCTTCGTCATATTGGACTGCTAAAACTCCACTTTCAATACAATGAATCAAGATAACTAACCAAATGAATGTAGGAGAGTTAAATAGATGTATTTATTATTCATTTACAGGCATAGATTCTCACATGCAAAAATGAAAAGAAAAATAAATTATTTTTATCATAATTTTCAAGTCTATAGTCTCTTCCAAATTAGGAAATACTAAAATTGGTTTATTTTATTAAGATATAGAAATGGATTTCATTGAGAAAAAATTACTGGATTTAGAGTCAAAATAACTATATTGACCTATCTTTACAACAAATTCTTTGTTTCTTTAATTTTTATGAAAACTATATATATGAGCAAATTATACTCCCATTGTCTTCGCCCTACTCAAACTACTTTGTCCTGGCTTTGTCAGGGCTTGTCCTGAGGAAAGTTGGCTTTCTCTCCATTAGCACCTATGACCACCTCCAGATCTTCTAAGTGTGGAGCCTTGTTAAAGTTTCATCTATATATCTTTGCAGGTAGTAGAATTTTCTCTGAACGTCTTGTGTAGGTAGCCATATCAGCGATAGTTTATATGTGCAACATATCTGTCCTGTTCAGAAGTTACTATCTTGTAGTACTTGTTCCATTCTGGATTCTTCCAACTTTCTGCCATGATTTTCTCTGAAGAACCTATGCCTTAGATACAAGAGTTGTGTTATAGATGTTCTCTCTGGAGTTGTAAAGCCCACAGTAATTAATTCTCTGCATTTTGACAAGTTGTAGATCTTTGTAATAGCCCCAGTCTTATACAAAAGAAACTTCTTTGATGAGGGACTAGAATTATATTCTACTGTATATATAATGATAAGTATTTCTGAAACAGTTGAAAACTACATTTTTTCAATAGCCTGGTAGTAGTTTGTGCTGGTCTATTTTCTATGATCTCTTCAGCTATTGGTTGTTGACTAGATTTACAACACTAGCCATGAGTTCTTGCAAACTGGATGGGGTATTGGTCTAATTTGACAACTTATGGTTTATCCTAACATACAAGTGTCACTATTACACTGTTGGTCATACAAACATGGGAAATGCTGCTGTGGTTTGCAGGCTTTACAGATAAATTATTAATAACATTTCTTTCTTGGCAGATTGCATAGCACCTTCCAACACTCTAGGAGTAATTCCTCAAACATCAATGTCACTACCAGGTTCATTTCCCTTAGTCTTGAGATCAAAATACTTGCTTTCTTCAGCAAAGTTATATTGCTTTTTTGTTCAAGCAAGAAACCAAGAGGAATGACAGCAGATTATATTGCTTTTAGAATCACATTTACTCCTATGACCAACAACTCAAAGGGAAAGTTCCTATGCAAGACACTGGAGTTTTTCAAAAGATAATCTATGGTTCCAGGGTGGTCAGTATCTTATCACGTGGTTTAATTCGTGTGTGCTGTGTCTATGTGTAAACTTATAAAGTTTCAAAGGTTTTAAAAACCACGTGATCACAACTGAAAAAATGAATACAGAA
Source organism: Uromys caudimaculatus (assembly GCA_028551405.1). Lineage (NCBI taxonomy): Eukaryota > Metazoa > Chordata > Mammalia > Rodentia > Muridae > Uromys > Uromys caudimaculatus. Next base: position 53,546,170 of record CM052704.1, read on the forward strand.
AATGTGGTTCATTTGTACAATGGAATACTATTTAGCTCTTAAAAACAAGGACATAATGAATTTTGCAGGCAAATGGTTGGAACTAAAAAATATTATCCTGAGTGAGGTAACCCAGACTCAAAAGGACATGCCTGGCATGTACTCACTGATAATTAGATAGTAGCCAAATTGTACAGGATACCTAGGATATAATCCACAGACAGTCTGTAAGAAGTTTAACAAGAAGGAAGGCCCACTTAGAAAGGAAACAAAATAATCACAAGAGGCAGAGGGAGTGAGGGATCTGGTTGGGGGGGGCGGTTATGGGGAGGATCACGTACGGAGGGGGGGGACATGAGAGAAGCACACAGGGCCAGGAGAATGAATGGAATTATGCAGCTGCTAGGGGTGAGGTGTTGTGGGGGGAGGGGAACCTCTAGAAATTCCAGAGACCTGGAATAGGAGAGACTTCCAGGATTCAAGGGGTGGGGGAGTAACCTTAGCTGAAGTACCCATCAGTGGGGAGATGGAACCTGAAGAGACCACCTCCAGTAGATAGACAGGTCTCCCAGAGGAGGGATGAGGTCTTTATTCCACCTTCAGCACGTTTGACCCAGAATTGTTCCTGCCTAAATGAAATGCAGGAAGAAAAATGGAGCAGACACTGAAGTAAAAGCCATCCAGTGACCAGCCCAACTTGGCATCCATGGGAGCAGGCACCAAAACCTGACACAATTATTGATGCATTTACAGACAGGAGCCTAGCATGGCTGTCCTCTGAGAGGGCTCTTCTAGCAGCTGACTAAGACAGATGCAGATACTTACAGCCAACCATTGGACTGAGGTTGGGGACCACTATGGAGGAGTTAGGGAAAGGATTGAAGGAGCTAAAGAGGATGGAAATGCAATAGGATGACCAACAGTGTCAACTAACCCAGATCCCTGGGAGCTTCCAGAGACTAAGCCCCCAACCAAAAAGCATGCATGGGCTGACCTGTGGCCACTGGCACATATGTAGGAGAGGACTGCCTTGTCTGACCTCAGTGGGAAAGGATGCAAACAATCTTATAGAGACTTGATGCCCAAGGAAAAGGGGAGTGGAACAGGAGGAAGGCAAAGGGAAGGAGGATGGGGTAAAGAAGTCTGGGAAGGGAAACTGGGAGGGGGCAAACTTTGGAATGTAATAAATAAAATAATTAAAATTACATGCTCTTGCAGTATACATATTCTTATGGTAAGGAGATTTGGAAACAAAGCATAATATATGGTTAAAAATAGATCATGAGGACCTGATGTATAACTAAGCATGAATAGATGAGTATGATTTTCTTTTAAGTAAAGCATGTAATGATCATAGAAAGGTATGTGATGGTTAAATGGTTAAGTGACCAAAACAGTACTAATAGAAAAATCCAGCATTTTAAATTCTGTTTGTAGAAGTATAGTTTTGATAAACAACATTCTTTACCAATTAAAATGTAAATAACTCTATATGTCATAAAATAGCAATTAACAATGGGCAAAGCTGCCCTAATTACACTTAATTAATCAGTTTACTCAATTTTATACAAAAATGATTTCTGTGAGGTTTATTAATTACTCAAATTACTGAATCACAAACTATTATAATTATTTGGAATACTAATGTTTTCATAACTATATTCAATTAGATGTTGAAAACACATGTAATCTGGTATCTGTAGTTTATGTTAAATTTCATATGATATATATTTTTCATATTGTACAGACTATGCCATATTTACATTACCCACCAGCCAATATACTATATAATACTATAATTGAGTATATAAAATAAATACTTGCTCAAAGTTTTAATCCTTTGACATTTTCTTTGATTTTCAGGTTGCCATATTAGTGAAGATAAAGGAAAAAATATTGACATTTAACAGTTTGTAGGAAGAATTTTCTTTCTAGAGTCTTATAACTGAAGGCTTATTTAACTTCTGTGTGATCATTTTCGTAGAATTCTTGCAGCTAAGATCTTTCATTGTGAGTATAATCTTGAGAGAAAACCAGGACTAAGTATGATGACAGATGACACTCCAGGAGATTTGAAATGACTCGATGTGTGCTGTGAAATTGTGATTTCTCTTGTCAAAATAGTATTTCTTAAAGCAATACTGAGTTTTTATAATTCTACAATACATTTTTAAAACTTATTTGACATATATATATATATATATAAACATTAAATTTAAGTAAATTAATTCTGACTTGGGCTTTATTGCTACAAGTTAAAATGACATGGATGAATATTTAATGTGTTGTGACCTTCAGGTTTTTTGCATATTAATCACAGATTGTATCAGGGTCAGATAAGATAGGAATTTACAATATGTAAGCTACCCATCACAGTATAATATTTTTATAGTACTTGTTATGACAGCCTGAGCATGATATATATATTAATACTTACTACATAGTATATAATAATAAATGTCCTCTCTTGGTACTTTAATTCATTTTCATAGCAATCATAATTATAAATAATTTTGTATGCATTAAAATGTGTGCTTTATGTATATTAAATATGGCAGAACATTAATAGTTTTCATTTAATTTTCATAAACCATAAAACATACTATCTATGTTTTTATTCCTATTGTTTGTATTGAAGTGTATAAATAGCCATTCATAAGAGTGAATATGTTTTCTTACTACTTTTTTATTTGTACATAAAGCTGTTAAAATTTATTTAGTCTTTTCACAGTTATAAAATTTTGTCCCAGTTTTCTGCTACTACAGATTATGTTATGTAAATTTTAAATATATGTCTGCAGGTATATCTGCACAATATATTTCGTTAAGACAAATTGCTGTGAAGAAAACCGAGTGTCCATATTTTTTATAGTATCATTTGGTATAGATCATATTAATGTTTTCTCCAGGAAAATACAAGAATTCCTGTTAGCTTACATCATCACACACATTATCATGTAAAATTTTAGATCTTTGAAAATATGATATATATATATATAATTTAAGGAGGCTTTATTTATGTTCTATTACTTTAAGTGATTATGAATATTTATTTCATGTTAAAAGAATAGATATGAAATTATTTGCTCACCTCTTCCCCTTGCATATTTTAATATGCTTTTTAATTCTTCTCTGCACAAAGTATTGTCAAAGTGATTGATGACAACCTTTTCTTTTCCTTTACAGTAAATTGGTGCAATTTTTTTTCTTGCTTGGCTTTTGTTTCCAACAATTGTACTAAAATGTCTTTCAATATGTTTCTAATAATTTTACCTTTCTAAGTATAAAGAATGCCCTTTCAATAAAAACTTCTAAATGTTTGTAATCATTATTTTAGACATGTTATATTCCAATAATTTCATACTTGTATACAATTTCGGGAGATCCCATTTACATTCTGCTATCTGCTACCATCCCCCTTGTAGGCTTGTCAGTCTGTTTCAGAATCCTGAGTCCACTTCTTATACTAATGTCACTCTTTTACTTCACTTCCTCACGTCCTTCCTTCCCTTGCCCTAACCTTCCTTCTATCACTCTTTATCCCTTCTTTGTCCTTCCCTTAATCTTCCTTCCTTCCTTCCTTCCTTCCTTCCTTCCTTCCTTCCTTCCTTCCTTCCTTCCTTCCTTCCTTCCTTCCTTCCTGTGCAGTTCTTGTACAGGTGCCCACACATGCTGTGTGTTCATGAAGACAATCAGCATGTCATATCAAAAAGACAATGTCTTACAGCAGTCCTTTGTATTTTGTAGCTCCCAGGGTCTTTCCAACCCGTCATCTGTGATGTTTCTTTATCCTTAGAGTAGGTGGTATCGACATCCATATTTGGCCGGGGTATCTAACTGTTATTTATTCTCATCCTTTGATCAGATATGAAAGTCTCACTTTGAGCATCACTCACTGACAAAATATTTCTCTGGCCAAATTGAGAACTATACTAGTCAATGGGTATCAACATAAATATTGAGAAAGATACTTAAACTAAATATCCACCAAGCAAATCATAAGTAGTAAAATACCCATGGGGCCTGTGATCTGTCTCTCAATTGACCATCTCTCTTGTTATTCCCACTTCATTTTAATTAAAATGTATTTTATTGAAAGTCATAACACAAATGTATTAATTCTTAATTTTAATAAACATGGCTTATCAAGTTTCAATATGACCAGGCACCTCTCCTCATATTAAGCCTGCTAACTAGGAAAAAAGCAACTCAGTAGGAAAATGTGGGTATCACACTCAGGCAAAATCATTACAAACGTATTCCACTCCATCTTTTAGGAGTTCCACAAGAAACACCAAGCTACACAACTGTAACATATATGCTGAAGGCATAGGTTAGATACATGCAGGCTCCCTGATTGTTGGTTCAGTCTCAGTGAACCCCTATGAGTTCAGATTAATTGATTCTTTGGGTTTTCTTGTGGTGGCCTTATCCATACTAGCTCCTACAATCTTTGCTCCTTTTCAACAGGATTCCTTGAACTCTTGTCTCTGCATCTGTTTTCAACCATTGCTATATGAAGCCTATCTGATGACAATTAGGTTAGGTAACAATGTATGTGTAAAGCAAAATATCATTAAGCATCATTTCATTGACTTTTTTTTTTCTTTTGCCAATGGTGGGTGTTTGGTTCCTAGGTGTCTGGACTATCTGGTCTCTGGTTTCTAGTCCCCCAAGTGGTGGATAGAACTTGAAAAAAATCATTGTGAGTGAGTTAAGCCAGATTCCAAAAGATACATATTTTATGCAGCAACTTGTAAGTGGATATTAACTGTAAAGAATAATTATATTACAATCTGCAGACTCAGAAAGGCTTACTAACAAGGAAGATTCAAGTGGGGGTGCTTGGATCTCTCTGAGGAGAGAAAATAGAATAGATATTGTGGGTGATCTAGAGGCTTGATGGGGACAGGAACAGGAAGGATCAGTTAGGGGTGTGAAGGAGAGATTACTAGGTGAGACAACTGAAATTGGGGGACAATTTGGGGAAAGGTAGGAACCTAGTACAGTGAAAACTCCCAAAATCCTAGGGTGACCTTAGCTAAGACTCCTAGTAATGGGGGCTACAGAGGCTGTACTGGACATCTCCTATTACCATGTAAGATTTCCAGTGGATGTACTGCGAACCAACGCAACCATAAAACCTTTGGCCTATAATTATTCTTGCCAGCATGATGTGCTGGTGTAAAGGTGGCACAGACATGGTGGAAGTGGATAATCAATGAGACAGGTATTTTCTAGTGCTCATTGTTATGATAGATTTATTTTCCTGACTATTTAAGAAAAATTACTTACTCAAAGAATCTGTTTTATTCTTTTAAATTTCTGAAAATTTTTTGTAATGGTAAAAAACATGTGTCATTTAAGTGATCTCTTTCAAGGTTACCCATTTGAATCTACACTGCTTGGAAAATACACTGTAAGAAAATATTTCCAGAAGCTCTTCTGTACAGTGGGTCCTTTCTTGTATCAGGAGACAATGTTTCAGTATATACAAATCAAAATATTTTAAGTATCTGGATATTTGGAGATAGCAGGCATGTGTTCCAATTTTACTAAATAGACTTCTAGAAAATATTTTTTGTTCAGTTTGACCCTGTTTAGTTATCTCAGTGTGTGTGTGTGTGTGTTTGTGTGTGTGTGTGTGTTACTGTGGGTATGTATATAGCATGACATGCATGTGGAGATCAAATGCCATTTCTTGGAGTCTTCTTCCATGGTGAAATCTGGGGACTCAACTCAGATCATCAGATTTGGGAAGCTAAGGTCTTTACCCACTGAACCATTTTTCCAGCACTCTAGCCATTTTTATAAGGTGTCACCCGACCTCAGTATTACCTCTGTCACTCTTTTCCAATCTCTCACATTTCTGTACTGTGGCCCACTTTCTCAGGTAGATTTTTTTTTTTGTCTTGATTTTCATATTTTCCATAGTAAAATTTTTATAGTGAACATTCTCCATTACTTTATTTTTCTTTTGTTCTTATGTTTGCAGATCCACATCTAATCGTATTTCTCAAGAAAGATTCTGGTTCCTTTTAAAGACATGTCATCATAGTAGATCACTGGCCACTGCTTTCCTTTTCTCTTTAACAGAGTTTGGCTTTGTAAAGGGACAGAACTCTTTTCTTAAACTCATGCTTTCTGGCTCGGCTTATAAAGCTTCATTACATTTCTAGACAATTGCAGTATGCAGTCTTCATACTTCTATTTTTATTTTCATTGGCCTCCGAAGGTTAGACTAAAGCACAAAAAGATAGCTGAGCTATGGAGAGACATGGTAATTGGAATACCTTGGTCACAAAACACTGTAGCCATTCTACTTGTCCCCAGTAGATCCATTGCAGGTCATTCAATAGATGCTTTCTCAGCAAATAGTACCAAACCATTCATGCACCACAGTTTATATATGCACATATCCATAACAAAATTCAATTTGTAAATGAGGCATAATGAGAAAAAAGAAAACCTAGTAAAACAGAACTACAACAATATAAGACAATAAAATTGATTTAAACTTATGGATTGCTTATTTTTGGAGTTTCTATTTAGTATGTTTAAGCCTCAGTAAATCATGACTAAATAAAACTGCATAGAAAAAATATTTTTAGTGGGAGAGGACCATAGGATAAATTTGGGAGGATCTGTGACATTCAAAATAATATTCATTGAGAACCCTGTGGTTGTGCCTAGGTGTGTGCAGAAGAGTTCAACTGAATACCATACTAAATAGTAGCATGTATTGTATTAGTGTAGAAACTTATGTTACAAGAAGAAAACAAATTAAACACTAAACAGATTAAGTAATTGCACGTTAGGGAGAGGCAAGATGCATTACAAGTCAGATACTGTAAGGGTGATAAGGAGAGTCTAACAGTGAAGTAAGTATTTATAAATTGTTTATGAATGGTGTCAGTTAAACCGACGGGGAGAGTTCATTGAGGAAATACAGACACACCTGTGCCAGTTGCAGCAAGAGAAGCAATTTAAAGTGAAGTTTGAAGTCCAGAGCTCAGAGGGGCCCAACTCCAGGACTCTGAGCTTCAAGCTGCGCTCCCTCCAGCTCCAGCAAGAGGTGGAATTTGATGTGCAGCCAGCCTATAGTATCCAGTATGAAACTACAAGTACTTTGACTCTGATAACTACAACAAAATATATGGCCAACTCATGTGAGTGCACCACCCTGAAGAAGGAGGACGAGTTCTCCATCTGCTTCACGGACCTCCATCAAAGCTTACTGAAGTATTGTGCACCCAAGAATCCCATTTGTCTGATCAAGCGTTGGCATCAACTGTGTAAGGAGAAGCTGGGGAAGCCGCTGCCCCACAGTACGCCATGGTCTATGCCTGGGAATGCGGGATCGATGACAGCTCTGGACTACACACAACACAGTGCTTCCGAACTGTCTTTTATTATTATTATTATTATTATTATTATTATTATTATTATTAATACTTTATTTACATTTCAAATGGTTTCCCCTTTCCAAGTCTTCCCTTTGGAAACCCCCTATCCCATCCCCCCTCTCCCTGCTTCTATGAGGGTATTCCCCTACCCACCCACCCACCCACCTACCCACTCCCCTCTTCCCTCCCATGCATTCCCCTATACTGGGCCATCTAACACCCTCAGACCCAAGGGCCTCTCTTCCCGCTGATGGCCAACAAGGCCCTCCTCTGCCACATATGTGGTAAGCACCATGGGTCCCCCATGTATATTCTTTGATTGGTGGTCCAGTCTCCGGGAGCACCGGGGGATCTGGCCAGTTGACACTGTTGCTCCCTCCATGGGGCTGCAAACTCCCTCAGCTCCTTCAGTCTGAATAGATACAGAAAATGTACATTTACACAATGGAATACTATTCAGCTGTTAAAGCTTTTGAATTGTGTTAGAACTGATCACTGAGTATCCGTGTCTTCGAATCTACTGGACATGGTCTCTGACTACCTGAGCAGACAGCTCCAAAAAGACAGGCCTGTGATCCTGGACCCAGCTGATCCAACAAGGAATGTGGCAGGTTCAGACTTAAGTCCTGGTACCTGATGGAAAAAGTGGCAGTGATCTGGATGCATTCGACTTTCTTTATGGACTGTGATATGTCCCTTGTGTATGGCTGGGAACTGCCATCAGAGAGAGGAGAATGTATCTTCCAGTGAGCACTGCAGCACTTGCTCAGGAGGCTATAGACTCAGGGTCATGCACTTCTCTGCTGCAAGACCTTGACCTAGATAGGACGGGATGGTGCTCAAGTTTCCAGTAAGGGACATCCAAACTGTGATCAGACTTCAAGCTTCTAATCCCTGCCTGTCCTTGGGCAGCCTTCCTCACAGCTTGCTTCATCTGTCTTACCCTCCAACTGTGTTCTTCGGGAGTCAGACTCTGAAGGAAAGAGAACTCAAGCTTGACTTCTATTTGTCCACCTGTTGGGAAATTCTGTCAAAAAAAATGTCTGATCATCAACAATAAACCACAGCAAGCCATGATGGTGTGTGTGCACTCTGATGGATGGGTCCTCATCCCACAAAGCAACTGTTCAGCAGCTCATGTGGCCCTGGAGCAATGGGAATCTGGCCAGTGTGCATCAAGGTGAAGTTTCTGCAACATGAAGGCTGGGGTTACAGCAGTGCAGGAAAATAAAATTGCGTGCATTTTAAAACTTATGACTTTAAAACTTAGGTGTGTGTGTGTGTGTGTGTGTGTGAGAGAGAGAGAGAGAGAGAGAGAGAGAGAGAGAGAGAGAGAGAGAGAGAGAGAGATTTTAAGAACTGCATCAAATTTTAAAAAATAAATAAATGGTGGCAGTATAATCCTCTGTTTAAAGTGATCTGAGCTAGAGGAATAGTTGTGGAGAATCCTTAGCCTAGGAAGTGGAACACATTTAGAACTGGAGAAATTTATGCTATTTTTCTATCGAGGCATATTTCCTGGAATAGTCCCCGTAATTTTAATAATTTGAGAGATTATTGTAGAATGTATCTTGATAATATTTGCTACCTCAGTGTTTCATCTCTCTCAGATCCATATCTCCACCCCTGACACCAATTTGTGGTTTGTTTATTTTATTTTTTTATTTTTATCTTTTAATTTTTCTTTTTAGGAAAGACAGTAGCTACCTTGGTCCTCTAGCTCTTAAAATCTTTCTGCACTTCTTGGTATTATATTCCTGAGCCTTAAGTATAGGAGGTATCTTGTAATTATTTTAATTGAGGGATAAGCACCACAAAAATGATTCATCTCCATGCTTGACCAGGTGTGTCTTTTTGTTATCATTTATAGTTTAAACTTAATGGACTTTTATCTAAAGATCATTATTATTTATTAACCATTAAATAATTTACTATATACCTTGGTTGCTTCATTTACAATGATTTAATTTATCATTGACTTGGCAACTCTGCTTATCAAAGAGTTTTTAACATAATTTTTGAATTTCTAATTTTTTGTACTATTTATATTTGCCATATGTTTGTTTTATGATGATGTAAACTAGCCTTGCTTCAAACTTATGATCTTCCTACCTAACTCTCTCCAGTGTCGTAATCATAGGCTTTTGAAACAACATCCATCCTAATTACCAAATATTACTTAGTCTACTGTGGGTTGTATTATGACTCTTCAAAAGACACATTGACCTACTCATCCCTGGCATTTATGTGATGATAGTTGAAAAAAAATTAGGTCTTGTAATTAGCTGAGTTCTTTGGCTGGTCGCTATAGACAAGGTGAATGATTTCTTTGTCATGAGGATAAACACAGAGATAGGTATGCCCAGAGTTATACCTTTGAGAATCGCAGAAGGAGAAGGTACTCGGGAAACTCAATAATGTGATCTAAGATGAAAATCAGGAGTTGCAAGGAAACTAACAGTGAAACAATTCTATTCTGAGTTCTCAAGGGAGAATATGACTTGCACAATCTTGCAATTCTGGAGTTCTAGCCCCCATAACTTTCAGAAAGAAATTGTTGCATTAATCTATCCAGATTTCAATTCTTTCTTTTTTTAACCTGAATGTATTTTTAATTGGTTATTTTATTTATTTACATTTCAAATGTTATCCTCCTTCCTGGTTTCCCCTCCTTGAACCCCCTATCCTATTCCCCCTAACTCCTACTCTATGAGGGTGCTCCCTACCCACTCCAGCCTCACCCCCATAGCATTCCCTTATGCTGAGGCATCGAGCCTTCACAGGACCAACAGCTTCCTCTCCCATTGATGCCAGATAAGGTCCCTCCATGTGTACTCTTTGGTTGGTGGGTTAGTCTCTGGGAGCTCTGGGAGGTTTCAATTCTTATTTTAGCTCTGGGAAATTAACATACTTTTCAAAATATATTTTGAAATCTGTACCTTCTCCTTACCAAGTCATGACAAAATAAATGTAGAATGGTATGTGGATGCCTTTTTATCCGGAACATCCTGTAAAATATAAGATTTTCTTATTGTAACTTTTTCCAATTTTGGGAAACCGCCTGCATCCTAGCAGCATCCTTGTGTAAATGAAGCAAGAAGGTAATAAGATAGATAGCCCATCCTCTTCAAAAAACCCCTGAACTATCTGAATAATACTCCTCACTAACACACACTGAGGCACTTTTTTGTTCTTTATTCTGCAACACGATTTTAGAGATACTTTCCGTTTTAACCCATTTTAATCGAGAAAATTTTGGGTGATACTGGATATGCAAATATATAAAATTAGTACTCAACACAGATATTTCATGATAATAAACCATAAAGAACTTTATTTCAAAACAATTCTGTAGTATATATAAATACATGCATGCATATATAATTTAAACACTGATAGAATGAAAGCAAATTACCAAACACTAAGATTGACTCACCTATATATAAAGTTATATCTTAGCTCAATATTTTAGAGTTTAGAATCCAAAGACTTTTCAGTGATGTTTTAGTCATAAATGCTGAGTGTGTAATTTCATGTCAAGCAATGGAGCACAAAGCGGCAGAATTATTTTAATGGCCATTTTGAAAATTGTTGGAATTTCTGTCTAATTTAAAATTTTTTTTTTGCTAATTAGTGTCAAAATGAGATGTGCCATTTCAGCAAACTCTGGGATCAATTGAGAAATTGTGAATTAAAATGAGTAGAAAGTATGGAGAGAGACTCCTAAAGTTAACTTTAGGTATCCAGATGCACAAACATACATGCAAACCACACACACACCATACCACAGCACATAAGCAAATCTACACACACACACACACACCATACCACAGCACATAAGCAAACCTACACACTCACACACACACACACCATACCACACCACATAAGCAAACCTACACACTCACACACACACACACACACACAAATTTTTAAAAAAATCCCTTTTAATGATTTTTGTGATTCTCCTGCTGAGTCATATAGCACCTTATTATTTCTTGACCAACAGTTAAAGCAGCTGAGCTCTAAAGTTGCCAATAATTAATGAATATCTGAATCATCTGAAAATATTTTTAACATGCAAATTCTTACTGAGTATACTAATTCAATATTCTACATATCTAATAAGCAATCTGATAATAATATTGTTTGAAACAACACATAAAATGTGTTCATATTTTACAATGTAAACCAATAAACTTGACTCAGTAACACATATTGGAAGCTTACATATTATCATTAATATAGATACTTAGGACTAAGCAGCATGTCCATGAATGTGTACAGAAAATTATACTTCTCTAGGTGCTAGAACTTTTCTTTCATTTTTTAAAATTGGATATTTCCTTTATTTACATTTCAAATGTTAATCCCCTTTCTCAGTTTCACCCCCTCCCAGAAAACCCCTATCCCATCCCCCTCCCACTGATTCTATGATGGTGTTCCTCCACCCACTCATTCACTCTGGCCTCCCTGCCCTCAAATTCCCCTACACTGAGGCATCTATCAAGTCCTCATAGGACCAAGGACCTCTCCTCCCATTGATGCCTGACATGGCCATCCTCTACTACACATGCTGCTGGAGCCATGGGTCCCTCCATGTGTATTCCTGGGTTGGTGGCTTAATCCCTTGGAGCTCTGGCAGGTCTGGTTAGTTGATAATGCTGTTCTTCCTATGGGGTTGCAAACCCCTTCAGCTCCTTCAGTACTTTCTCTAAGTCCTTTCAAAAGCCTGCTCATTGGTGCAAGAATTAAAAATAGATGTCCCAGTGAATAGGTATATTTGGAAACAATACATTCTTTGAAGGAACATAGAATTCTATAAAGTCTTAAGGTTTCAGATATTAAAATGCCTGTTTTCTCTATTGACATTGCCTTTAAGTGGCACAAATGTCATCATTTGTATACTATACCTTCTCCCCTCTGTTTCAGCAGCAGCAATCATATCTGGCAATTATGTAACAACTTTTACCAAGCTAGGAATCTTCTTTCCTCAGTGCATACACTGACCACAGAAAAAATTGCATAAATCATATTTAAAGTTTTCTCCTAACATTGGAATCTTAGTTGCTGTTTTGTTGCTAGGAAGAAATACCATGAACAAGGCAACCTACAGAAGAAGGACTTTGTTGGGCCCTGTGGCTCCAGAATTTTAAGAATTATAACCACCTTGATGGAAAAAAATCACAACAGGTGGGTTTGACACTGAGTCAGTAGAGGAGACTTTACATCTTTATTCTAAATTATGACAGGTAAAAAGAGATCTTACTGGAAATGAAGCACCTTTTGAAACTTCAAAGCCCACTCACAAGGACATACCTCCAACAAAGGTTTAATGTGGTTGCTGTACACTCAAAAGGAGGCAAATTATGCCTAATACTGAAAATCTAGTCAGCTTCCCAAGGCTTGTGAGAAAAAGATGTACTATTGCCAGTTTGGTAGACCACCATAATTCCTTAATATATTTTAAATCTAATTCTTGTATATACTGATAAGTATGGCAATCTTCCCTCATCATAAAGACTTCTCTTCAGACATTCTGATAAGAACTGCAACTGGACATAATGTAGCATTCAACAGGTCATGAGCATTCTAATCCCAGTGGATATATTTACATCACAGATCTTGCATCTATGGCTTAGGTAACATCACAGCAAGACTGTTAAAAGCAGAATACAAATAGGTTTACTATAAAACAGTGTCTCACACAAATGACTGTACAAACAAGACCTGAAAATGAGAATATCAAGAGATATGTTAATGTGGAAGTAAGATAATTTCATAGGGCCCTACTTGAAGGCACAGAACTATAAGTAACTGGTGATTATTGAGAAAAGATGTGTTAGCTATTTCCAGGTTTAGACTCCTATGTATTCATCTCTAAAATGATATATACAAAGCAATAGCAACAAGACCAAGCAGGATGTAGTAATATATTTGTAGACATGTACGTAGCAGTAATTCTTTGAGGAAGAAGAAGCAATTAATTTGATGGTGAAGTGCAGAACTTGGAAAGTGCTGGAGAAGGATGCAGCAGGAAGGGGTTGGAACAAGGAAATGGGAAACAACAAGCAGATAATTATGTTTTAATTTTAAAATATCAAAAATCAAATAAGAAAGTAAAATAATAAATTAAAAACATTGAAGCTCAGAAAGTCATTGTAACTTTCAAAGGACTTATCAGAGACTTTCAGAGATCGTATACAATTTACAAGAAAACAAGCCAAAACACTAGCGACTACACTATTCAAGAGGTTTTGAGGTTCATTCAACTTGATTCTTTTTATTTCTGGGCACATAATCATTGCTTATCTCACTAGCTCATATGTACAGCTATGGGTTGGGTTCTAGCTCATCTGTGATGGGGTGTTAGAATCTCGACTCCCATTGGGTCTTATATTCTTGGTCCCTTTCTTTCCAAAGCACCTATACATAGCTTATCAAGATACTCATTTCCAGTCTTTAAATTCAGGCTGTCCTGCAGATTTCTCTTGAAGAATTTTATGTAACAGAAGCAATGCCGTCTGACTTCTGTGGTATGCTTCCTACAACAAGCATGCTTTTTTGTAGCTATTTTCATCTTCAAAAAATAGTTCCCCATGCAGTCCAGTCTTCAAAAAGCCTGCAGTGAAAGACTATTTAAAAATAAGCCAGGCTTACACAGCTGAGCTCAGTTCCAGCTTATCATGTACTAAAATACAGCCACAGAAATAGGCCACAGAGATACTGGTAACATAGTCTTGGAATGAAGTAAATTTCTTCCAATCCTGAAGACTCAAGTTCAATCCCTCAGACCCATATTTCAGCTGAAGACAATGAACCACTCTCAGTTGTTGTCTGACCCCCATACATGCACCAGTGGTTCATCTCCCCAACTTTAAATATATAATAAAAGTAAAAGATGATTATTCAAAAGAAAAAGCCATAACAAGACCATATTTTTAAAGATATGATCAATGAAACCATGAGGCTATAAAAAAAATGTTGCTTTCTGACAGGAAGGTTTATGGTGACCTTTTTTATGAATATAATTAGATTGATATAGAAAAGACTTTCACCATTCTGACTATATTAATTTTGGGATGTCTTCTAAAATCCTGGAAGTATTTCTTCATAAATTATCACAACATCATAGATGCCATTATTGAAGATTATAAACTCCAGAGCCCAATTCTCAAATGGCTATTTATCAATGCAGGAGCATGAGCAAGTATAAACTTTCAAAGCATTTCAGTCATTTTGTTATGTTTGTTGTTTTGAAACAGGGTTCATGTAGCCCATGTAGGCCATGAATACCAGGTTTCCTGCTTCCATCTCCTGAGTACTTGAAATAATATAGATATAATAATGTCTTTATAATTAGCCTTGCTGTTTCTCACTTAATTACTATTTTGGATGTAATTTTTTATACATAATATTTTTCTCTGAAAACATTAATGATTTTTACTTATATATATTTGATGTATAAGTTAATATTTTAGTCAAAATTAAAATTTTAGAAAAATTCAAGTCAAGAAACAAGACATAATTTCAACATTAGAATTTTTAAACTTTTCATGAATAATATATGTACATTCTTAATTTATATAGTTACTTCAACTTGTTTTTTAGGGTCAGTGCCATTTCTGAACATATCTAGATTTTCCAAAATGGTTGTTTCATACTCCATCTAGTGGGTACAGAATTACTGCTGTCTATAGACACATTCTAAATGTCAAAATGCTGAAATTCTTTAAGGAATATTCTGCAAGCATCTATCTTTCCACCCTTCAATAACATTAATTCAATTTCTTCCATAATTTACTAATTTTATGCTTAGTCATTAAGATTATTTGTTACAGAATGTATATGAAGTATCTTCCTTTAGATTTATGCTATATTTTCTTAAAAGGTAGTGATGTTTATGCAGCATTAATCCTCTGTATCAAACTCTTCAGTCTTCAATTTTCAAGCTTCATGAATAACTTAGGACATTATGATGGTTATCACTTACTCTATATTATCACTTAAACTTCTTAACCTACACTGTTAAGCCTTTCTATATATTTTTGTTTTTATCAATAATTACAGTTGTTTCCCTAGTATATTTTATATTAACATATCATGTTCTCAATAGTAAAGTCATATTCCCAGAAAAAATATTTATTGTAATACAAGATTACATTTCAACCCATTAATATTCACTTTGTTTCCCATGCAATCATGTGTTTCTAAAGTGTTTCTATCTGATGATATCTTTGAGGAAACCTCTTATTCAGTCCATCTGGAGCACATAGGTAATTTTCTTAGCATAAATTCAAGTATTATCTAATGTTTTGAACGTTAAAAGACACACAACCAGAAAATTGTGAATATTTTTGGCAATGAAGACAAACAACTTTAATTAAACAACCACATGTACTAGAACACTATTTTATGCCTATACACTGGAATAATTAATATATAAAGGAATATTAGCATATATATGTGTGTGTGTATTAGCATATATATGTGTGTATATATTAGCATATGTGTGTGTGTGTGTGTGTGTGTGTGTGTGTGTGTGTGTGTGTATAGCTCCAGTGTTTAGCTACAGTAAACACTTTGTGGACAGATGTTTCTTTGAGTACTCCTTTTCAATTCTTTAAAACATACACTTAGTACTGGGCTGGAATTATCAAAAGATATCTTTTGATTCACCATTATAAGAAAACATCCACAATCTTTCTGTATGGTTCATGGGACCACCATTTTTTATTCTCATTAGTATTCTGCCGGTATTATAATTTATCTACATTCTACCAATGTTTAGAATTTTCCTTATTAGTCCTATAGACACTCTAGCAGAGGCAATATCTCATTGTGGCTTAATTTCTGTAGCATAGTGATAATATTGTCAAGACTGTGATAAATATATTTTTCTTTCAAAGCATAATTTTATGAAATGTAAGCATTTTTTAGTAATCTTTGACATTCCAGATTATAGCAAAATAAAACATGCTAATTTTCTAGGTATTATCTCAAAATAAATGGTTTCTTCTGTATTGGAATTCCATTACTGTGGATAATATATGACAGAATTATATACTCCAATCTTTGCACTAAATCAATAGTGATAGCATAAGATTTATGTGTATTATTTTCAAATTTGTTCATAAATCTAAGGCTTTGTCCCATTATGCATCTTTCTGATATCTCTTAATACCCATTATTACAATACTTTTGCTATCCACTGAATTCTAAAAACCATTGAACACCAACTATTTGAGGCCTTACATATGCTGTTTTTATCTTTTATGCCACTTTTTTGGGTCTGAATCTATCTTTGGTTTCTTAGCAACTTTTCTATTGCTATGTAAAATATTTTAACAAAGGTACCTTATAGAAAAAAAAAAAAAAAAAAAGGTTGATTGGTCCAAAAGTCTTAGAATCAATGATGCAAGAGAAAAGCAATGGTGGCAAGAGCAGGAAGCTGAAGACTTGATGGTTGAATCATAATCAGTAAAGTAAGAACATGAACTGGCAGATGGCTTTAAGACATTAAAGCTTGCCCCCAGTGACATACTTCCTCTATGAAGGCCACAGTTCCTAAACTTACTCAAATAGTGCTACGAGCTGAGTTACAGACACCTGAGTCTATGGGGAATATTTTTATTCTAGCCACACTTTATGAAACTTCCTTTAGCCTCAGGAAATAGCCTTTGATACAGCTTCTACCTTGGCCAATGTTGCCAACCAAGTTACAACTCCTGTAAGTTCCAAAAGAATAGCAAGTTATTTTACCATTCACATAAAGCTTTTAATATAAAATTTGTAATGACAAAAAACACTCTTATGAGTTATTTTTTCAAGTAAAGGTACACAAACTTTATGATATACTACTTAACAAAATAAACAAAGATTATATACATTTAAAAAGACATAAGAAGTAATTTAATGAAGCCAATCATGATGCTAGGCTTATTTTACCCAGTTTTAGCAAGTAGGATTCTCAGCCTCTGCTCTAAAACCTCTACTTCTAAGTAATTCAGTTTTAATGTGCTGCAAAACACAGAACCATTTATTAACTTAAGTTGGCACTGATAGTAGATGCTTTCTCAATATAGTCTTTAAAGCTTCTCATCCTCATTAGGGGAAGAAATTCATAATACAGGAGCAGTTAAGACTATACAAACAGTCTTTCCATGCCACCAAATAGACTTGATAACAACAATAGCTATAGTAAAGAATAATGACTGTGTTCTATCTTCTTTATTGGGAAATATTCCTATTAGCTATCATTATCAGCTAAACTCTATTTACAACTGTGAAAAATAAATGTCTATGGTGGTCATTATCAATATGCAGAGTCTTCCAAAGTAAATGTCTGATATGTTTAACTGCCTGTTAAGCTCCCCCAGGCTGTGACCAATTGTTAATTGTTCAGTATACCTTTCCTCCTTAATAATAAATAAAATAATAAAAAAGCTTGGCTTCTATTCCTTGGAACTGAGTTTACAGTGTACTGCTAGGATACAGGAATAAATGACATCATTTGTTAGCAGTCAAAACACAAATAGGGGTTTATCCGAAATGTAACTTTGGCTTAAAACTCAAGCATGCATTCAGTAAATTATTGTATATAAATCTACTAGTGACAGCATGAGAGAATGGAAAAAAAAAATGGATATGTGGACTCAAAAATAGAGCTTGGATTCTGTTTTCTCCACTTAATTCCCAATGAAGAAAATTACATAGATTTTTGATACTGTTATTTTCCTTCATAAACATTAGTACTACTTGGCAGAATTGTGACTAGTAACAAATAAAGTAACAGATATGTAAATATTCTTTCAGCACTTTTCAGTAGAAAAACTTGCATTAAATATGAACTCCAGAGACTCATGTGTTTCACATAGTTCTCTCATATGGAGAAACTGTGCTCTCACTACAGTTCAGTGGTTGAACACATGGAAATGAGGTACAAGGTCATGGGTTCAATCTTGGTCATGGCAAAAAGAAAGTGAAGGCAAGATATCATATTATATATATTTAGATGTGATTATTTTTTCATTTTCTATGAAAACATAAGTTCTCTTAAATTATTCTTCTTTGGGAAGTATTAAATGATATAATTTTGATAAACTATCTTTGATTATAGTTCCAACAGATCTGAGGCCTTTGCAAATACAGGAACACAAGTGTTGTATATGTATGTATGGAGGCAAACTCTCATATACATAAAATAAATAGCATTTAAATAAATAAATTTAATTGAATAAATAAATAAATATATAAAATAAACTATTGCCATAGAAGTGTGTATGATTCAGTCTCATGAACAGTTTTGGAGGAAAAAGTAATCTTTTGCAGGAAGTGTGATAATTAGGAAATTTGTATTAAATTAAATCTACTGTAGCTATGCCTTCTTTCAAAGTACTTGGAGCTTAAATCCTTTTTTTACATTAATTCATGTTATTGTAAACAGTTTGTTCATTTAATATATACAGATTATGGTTCCCCTCTCTCTACTCCTCCCAATTCCTTCCCACATTTCCTCTCATCTGGACACCTTCAGTCTTTCATTAGAAATGGAATAGAGCTCTAAGTATTAATAATAGAATTCAACAAAATATAGTAAGATAAAAGAAAAACTAACATATCAGACTTAGATAAAATTACCAAACAGAAAGAAAAGAGTCCAAGAAGAGGCACAAGACACAGAGATCCACTGATTTATACACTCAAAATTCCCATAAAAACACCAGACTGGAAGCATGCTTTTAAGGGAAGGTATTTAATGAAGATGTCCCATTTAAGATTGAGTAATGGAGTCTAGCTTCTTGACTTCTTTGTATATATTGCATATTAGCCCTCTACTGGATGTAGAATTGGTAAAGATCTTTTCCCAATCTGTCAGTTGCAATTTTGTCCTATTGACAGTGTCGTTTGCCTTATAGAAGGTTTGTAACTTTATGAGGTGCCATTTGTCAAGTGTTGATCTTAGAGCATAAGTCATTGGTGTTCTGTTCAGGAAATTTTCCCTCGTGCCCATGTGTTTGAGGCTATTACACATTTTGTCTTCTATTAGTTTCAGTGGATCTGATTTTGTTTGGAGGTCCTTGATCCACTTGGACTTGAGCTTTATACAAGGAGATAAGAATGGATTGATTTGCATTCTTCTACATGCTGACCTTCAGTTGAACCAGCCCCATTTGTTGAAAATGCTGTAGTTTTTTCCACTGGATGGCTTTAGCTCCTTTGTCAAAGATCTAGTGACCATAGGTGTGTAGTTTCATTTCTGGGTCTTCAGTTGTATTCCTTTGATCTACGTGCCTGTCTCTGTTCCAGTATCATACAGTTTTTGTCATTATTCCTATGTAATACAGCTTGAAGTCAAGGATGGGAATTTTCTCATAAGTTCTTTTATTGTTGAGAATAATTTATTTTCCTTCAACAATAACCACCACCACCACCACAACAACAGTTGGCTTAAAACTTCAAAAATAAAGGCAAAAATCCCCAGTGAAATCAAGCAAAGGTAATTTAACCTGAAGTTAAATTAGCATTAAATTCACTAAAATACCAAAAAAAGGAAGAAAAATGAACAAAATTTTATCATTATATAAAAATACCAAGCCACATAAAAAAGGGGACATAGGAAGAAAAATATTCAAAACTACCAGAACATATTATCATAAGTCTGTTTTTATCCATTGATTACTGTACATGTAATTGGAATAAAACATGCAGTCAATATAGTTTAGACATGATGAAGAAAAAGGAAACCATCTGTTTCTCATAAAACAAACACATCTTGAATAAAGACATAGTCTAAAAGTTTTGTGTAACGTCACATTTTATACATATAGGAAAAAGGAAAATAGGACAGGCATTATTTGTATAAACTAAATAGGATTTAAGTCAGAAGCATAAAATGTGTAAAATAAAGTAATTATTTGGGGGGGTAGAAAAGTGTTTATTCAGCTTATATTTCCTCACTGCTGTCCATCACTAAGGGAAGTCAGGACTGGATCTCAAGCAAGTCAGGAAGCAGGAGCTAATGCAGAGGCCACAGAGGGATGTTTCTTACTGGCTTGCGTCTCCTGGCTTGCTCAGCTGGCTTTCTTATAGAGCCCAGGACTACCAGTCCAGGGATGGCACCACCCACAATGTGCCCTCCCACCCTTGATCACTAATTGAGAAAATGCCTTACAGCTGGATCTCATGGAGGCATATTCTCAACTGAAGCTCCTTTCTCTGTGATAACTCCAGCTTGTGTCAAGTTTACACACAAAACCAGCCAGTACAATTGACCCCTTGTCAACTTGACATACAAATAATTGCAAAGCATCTGTAAGGCAAAGGACACTGTCAATAGGACAAAACGGCAACCAACAGATTGGGAAAAGATCTTAACCAATCCTATGTACGATAGAGGGCTAATATCCAATATATACAAAGAACTCAAGAAGTTAGACTCCAAAAAACCAAATAACCCCATCAAAAAATGGGGAACAGAGCTAAAAAGAGAATTCTCAACTGAGGAAATTTGCAGGGCTGAGAAGCACCTAAAGAAATGCTCAATATCCCTAGTCATCAGGGAAATGCAAATCAAAACAAGTCTGAGATTCCACCTCACAGCAGTCAGAATGGCTAAGATCAAAAACTCAGGTGACAGCAGATGCTGGCGAGGATGTGGAGAAAGAGGAACACTCCTCCACTGTTGGTGGGACTGCAAGCTGGTACAACCACCCTGGAAATCAGTTTGGTGGACCCTCAGAAAAATGGACATAATACTACCTGTCCCCATACAAATACAACAATAATAAGGTAAATCTTGATTCGTGCGTAATTGAACTTAGGAAGCAGTAACAAGTTCTTTTCAGAGCAGAACATAATCATAAATTTCTAGCCATCCTTAGCATTACATATTCAATAAAAAACATCAACAAAATCCTCTGTAAATGCAAGAATTTAAACAAGAATATTTGATAGGACAAACAGCTTTAGATTCTCTGGTGCCATTAGGTATATATGCATGGGCCTTAAAATGTGACTCAGTTGTTAAAATCAATTACTGTTCATCATGAGAACCCAGGTTCAGTTTTCCATACCCTCATGGAGCTCACAACCACTGTAACTCTAAGTCCTGAAAATACACAGCCTCTTTTGCCCTCTATGGACCCCAGGGACATATTCAGTGCACAAAGACACATGCAAGCAATACACTCATGAACATAAAATAACATATAAATAGATCTTTAAGAAGTTATGTGAGTATACATATACAGGCTTCTAATATTTCAACACATAACTACTGTAAGATACTTAAAATCTTGATCTAAATTGATTTATTATAGAACTATAACTTTATATAACGTAAAATTTTCTCAAGCATTTAATTACATTTATTGTGTAAAGAAAGTATTGCATGCATTTATAATTAAATCACTAGACTAATTCCACTCCATATATTTTTGCTCAAAGAGTTTATTTTTAGGCCAACTGTGCCATAATACACCTCAAAAATATTGCTTTAATTACCAAGTTTCTGGGATATAATAGTTTTCTCTAAGGTTTATGCAATGTTTTTCCATAGAATATCTACTATAAGCATTCACATAACAGATGGAGTTCAGGAGTAAATTACTGCCCCCTAGAAATTTAGCATCCAACAAATAGATAATTTTATAAATAGTAATATTTTTCACAGAACATTTTCAGTGTTTTTGCCTTTTCTGAATTTTCTGTAGCCCAGGGTGAAATAAATCTCCTTATGGTTCAAGAGGATCTTAAACTTATGGCAAAGTGCTTAAGTCTTTTGAGTGCTAGGCATACAGGTGTGTGTGGCCATGCTGGGCTTTCTTCTTCTATCCATAGAGGTATCACAGGAAATGAGTGTTTTTAGTGCAGCATCTCTTTCTTAACCACTAAGCAAAATTGAAGCCATTTTTCTTCAAGCAGTTGTGTGTTGAAGGCTAGACTGGCCTGAGGCTTTTCCTGAGGCCCTGATGTACAGTAAAAGAATATAACTCCTCTAAGTCAGGAACATGTTTGGCAGAGTAACAATAGCCTGGGTCAGGAACTTGGAAGGTTTTCCCTGAGGGTTTGAAGAGAGGAGAAGGAGCACAATGTCTTCTCTAAAACTAGAAATGTTCTTGGAGGAGTCAGTGATGGCCGGGGATCATATAAACCCAAATCTTTTTACCACAAGCAGATATGCTCATCAATTCCAAGGATGTTGTGTGCTTTCTCTATGATGTTCTTGATCTACCCTGCTTTCCCTTCCTGAAAGATTGTTTGATGAGCTGTTCGATTACTGTTTTTGCACTTCAAATAGTATGTAAGATGCCGCCTTTGATAAGCTTGCTTGGCAAAAGACATTGCTTGGCAAGACCTGCTGATCTCAGCTTTTCTATGTTCTTTATTTTTTCATTGACCTGCACCATCCCACTTAAATCCCTGTCAGTGAAGAATGGCCACCAGTCTTGGGCATTTGTAGAGGGATTTGTAGAGCCAGTAACATGACTCCTATAGTAAGGGATCACATTCAAAGTCCTTCTAGTTCTGTGTGACCTGGTAGGAATTCAGGCAGGCAGCACATCTTTAATCCCTCTGGCTGGAATGCAGGCATGCCATTAGTACATACTTTTAATCCCAAACAATGAAGGTAAACTTAGTTTGTAGAAGGAAGCAGCTACGTTGAAAGTGGCATCTAATTGATGGGCAGATAATATGATGAATCAGAGATAGGATATTACCAATTCTCATGAGAAAGGTACAAGAAAGAGGTGAATAAAGAGAAGAGGAAAGGAGAGAGAGAGAGAGAGAGAGAGAGAGAGAGAATATGGAATATGAGAGTTTTACATGGACAGTTTTAAAGAGATAGATTGCATGTGAAGACAGAAGGAGCCAGAGAATGAGAAGGAGCCAGAAGATAAGAACGCACTGCCAAAATTAGTTTGAGGCCAAACAGAGTTATTCAGTCAGAAGCTGCTAAGCCATGTATTTGCATAGCTTGTGCATGGTTCTCATCTCACTACTTCTTCTGATGAATATAAGCACCTCTATAGCCAGCCACTATTGGTATTTTTCCATATATCTCCTGTAACTTGTGACTTCGGAAGTCAGGTTCGACTGAATACTGATTTTCTGAGTTGTTCCTCAGTCTGTGATTTTTTTTCTTTATTTTACATGATTCTTCATACCATCTGATATTAAATTGTCTTTGATTTCCTTTTAAAAAATGTATTATGTTATTGTTTTCTCCTCCATAGCATTTATACACTTTTATACAAGCATTGTGTATACACACACACTTACACACACAAATACACACACACAGCAACACAGTACATACACAGACACATAATTTAGAACAATAAAAATAAATCTTTGAAATAAATTAAGAGCTGAGCAAACTCTTTAATAATTGTTCTAAAATGAGGTTACAGAAGTATATGATGGGTTCATGATAATAGGAGCATTGACAACCAATGGTAAATGCTTTAATGTCACAGAAGTGTCATGTTTGTGCTGTAGATGTGATAAACTTTAATTTTCTCCTTTCACACTTTTAGACAGTCTTGCTATACTGCCCAATCTTGCTTTGAGCTAATGGTTCGAGAAATTGTGCTTACTTAGATTTGTAAGCAAGTGGAACTATAGGTACCTGACTCTCTTGGCATTTTATCAACAGAATATCTTTTAAATAGGAGGGTGAATTAGACACACAGAGTGAATATTTAAAAGCATAATTTTGTAGTGTACATTCACATTAGATTGAAATCAACTATGGACATAAATATTCCTGTTTAAATAACATATTAGACATCCTGCATGATACTGTGTCATGATGTCAATTTCATTATATAATTTATATAAATATTAGAATATTAGAATACAAGTCATTTAAACAGATAATGACTCATATTTGACAACAACAATGTTAAGATCCCCTTTTTATAAATTTAACTAAGTGCTCATAAGGATTCACTTCATTTTGAAGACTAGAGAATCATGAATTTATCTAAGAGGCCTTAATCTATTTTTATTCCTAGGTAATTCATGAGTCAGTCTTGGATACACATTATGTTTGCATGCGTGCTTATTCTATAAGAAGTTATATAAATCTCAATAAAACATTTTAGCATTAAATTTGCTGAGGGAAGTAAAAAACCTCTTCAATAAAAACATTAAACCTATGAAGAAAAAAATTGAGGAAGATACAAAATGACAAGGCCTCTTATGGCTATGGATTGGTAGAACTAGCAATATGAAAAAAGATCATCTGACAGAAAAAGCAATTTCCGGTTTCTGTGCAATTCTAATCAAAATCCCACAATATTCTATACAGAAACAAACAAAAAAATCCTAAAATTCATATGGAAGCACAATATACCGAAGATAGTCTAATCAACTATCAGGAAACAAAAACAATGTTGAAGGATTTACTATACCAGCTCCAAGCTATATAATAGAGTTATAGTAACAATAACAGCATGATGCAGGCATGAAAACAGATGTGGAGATTGTTGGATAAAATAGAAGATATAACTACAGCTTATTATATTTGACAAAAATGACAAAATGCATATTAAAAGAAAGACAACATCCTTAGGAAGCTGTGCTAAGAAAAGCCAATATCCACATGTAGAAAAATGAAGTTGGATCCATATATGACACCCTTTGCAGAATTTCACAGCAGAGGAATGAAAAGACCCTGGAATGGCGAAACTGCTGGAAAAAGACAAAGGCAGCACCCTACAAGATATACACACAGAAAAAATTATGTTCTTAATAAGATTCCATCTACTCAGAAATCAGAACCAAAAACTGACAAATGGGAATTCAGGAGCTAAAAATATCTGAACAGCTGGAAATACAGACAGTCAGGTACAGTGGAAAGTCCTGGAGAAAGGGAGAATCTTTGCCAGAGATGGATCCAATATAGGATGACGATCTAGAGTGTACAAAGAACTCTTCTCAGCTTCCTCCAGACTGCACTGACTGTGTGATAACTTCACACAAGCTGGAGTTATCACAGAGAAAGGAGCCTCAGGTGAGGAAAAGCCTCCATAAGCTCCAGTTGTAAGGCATTTTCTCAATTAGTGACCAAGGGGGGAGGACCCCTTGTGAGTGGTACCGTCTGTGGGCTGGGAGTCTTGGGTTCTATAAGAAAGCAGGCTGAGCAAGCCAGGAGAAGCAAGCCAGTAAGCAGCATTCCTCCATGGCCTCTGCATTACCTCCTGCTTCCTGACCTGCTTGAGTTCCAGTCCTGACTTCCTTTCTTGATGAATAGCAATATGGAAGTATAAGCTGAATAAAACCTTTCCTCTCCAAATTGTATCTTGGTCATGATGTTTTGTGCAGGAATAGAAACCCTGACTAAGAAATAACCTTCTCTAATTCCACCACAGGGATCAGCAGCTTCTGTCCACTGGTTGGGTGCAAATATCTGCATCTGACCCTGCTGCTTGTTGGGGCTTTCTGAGGGCAGTCCCAATCCATAGGCTCCTTTTTAAAAAAATTATTTATTTATTTTTTGATACTTTGTTTACATTTCCAATGTTTCCCCCTTTCCAGGTCTCTTCTGTGGAGACCCCCTATCCCCTCCCCCTCCCTGCCTGTATGAATGTATTCTACCTCCCACCTACTAGCCCACCCATTCCCATATTCCCACCTTGACATTCGCCTTTACTGGGGCCTCTAACGCCCTCAGGCCCAAGGCATTCTCCTCTCTCCCTGATGGCCATCGAAGTCATCCTCTGCCACATATGTGGTCCGAACCATAGGTCCCTCCATGTGTATCCTTTGGTTGGTGGTCCAGCCTCCAGGAGGACCAGGGGCGGTGGGAGGGTTAGGCCAGTTGACACTGTTGCTCCCTCCATGAGACTGCAAATTCCCTCAGTTCCTTCAATACTTCTCCAACTCTTCCATCTGGGAGCTCACTGTCTGTCTAGCAGTTATTGAAAGGGAAATTTGGGTATTCTGAACTTTTGGGCTAATATCCACTTATCAGTGAGTACATACCATGTTTGTTCTTTTGTGACTGAGTTACCTCGCTCAGGATGATATTTTCAAGTTCCATTCATTTGCCTGCAAATTTCGTGAAGTCATTGTTTTTAATAGCTGAGTAGTACTCCATTGCGTAAATGTACCACATTTTCTCTATCCATTCCTCTGCTGAGGGACATCTGGGTTGTTTCCAGCTTCTGGATATTATAAATATGGAGCAATGAACATAGAGGAGCATGTGTCTTTTTTACATGTTGGAGCATCTTTTGGCTATATGCCCAGGAGTGGTATAGCTGGGTCCTCAGGTAGTATTATGTCCATTTTTCTGAGGGTCCACCAAATTGATTTCCAGAGTGGTTGTACCAGCTTGCAATCCCACCAACAATGGAGGAGTGTTTCCCTTTCTCCACATCCTCATCAGCATCTGCTGTCACCTGAGTTTTTGATCTTAGCCATTCTAATTGGCGTGAGGTGGAATCTCAGACTTGTTTTGATTTGCATTTCTGTGATGACTAAGGATGTTGAACTTTTTTTGGGTGCTTCTCAGCCCTGCAAATTTCCTCAGTTGAGAATTCTCTGTTTAGCTCTGTTCCCCATTTTTTGATGGGGTTATTTGGTTTTCTGGAGTGTTACTTCTTGAGTTCTTTGTATATATAGGATATTAGCCCTCTGTCGGACATAGGATTGGTTAAGATCTTTTCCCAATCTTTTAGTTGCCCTTTTGTCCTATTGACAGTGTCCTTTGCCTTACAGAAGCTTCGGAATTTCATGAGGTCCCATTTGTCGATTCTTGATCTTAAAGCATAAGACATTGGTGTTCCGTTCAGGAACTTTTCCCCTGTACCCATGTGTTCGAGACTTTTCCCTACTTTCTCTTCTCGTAGATTCAGTGTATCTGGTTTTATGTGGAGGTCCTTGATCCACTTGGACTTGAGCTTTGTACAGGGAGATAGGAATGGATCAATTCTCATTCTTCTACATTTAGCCTTCCTATATTCGAAGGATAAACAGGCTGAGAAAGAAATTAGGGAAATGACAACGTTCACAATAGTCACAAACAATATAAAGTATCTTGGTGTGACTCTAACCAAATGAGTGAAATATCTATATGAAAAGAACTTCAAGTATCTGAAGAAAGAAATCGAAGAAGACCTCAGAAGGTGGAAAGATCTCCCATGCCCATGAACTGGGAGGATTAATATAGTAAAAATGGCCATCCTGCCAAAAGCAATCTACAGATTCAATGCAATCTCCATCAAACTTCCAACTCAATTGTTCATAGACTTAAAAAGAGCAATTCTCAAATTCATTTGGAACAACAAAAAACCCAGGATAGCAAAAGCTATTCTCAACAACAAAAGAACTTCTGGGGGAATCAGCATCCCTGACCTCAACCTGTACTACAGAGCAGTAGTGATAAAAACTGCATGGTATTGGTACAGCAACAGTCAGGTAGATCAGTGGATTGGAATTGAAGACCCAGAAATGAACCCACACACTTATGGTCACTTGATTTTCGACAAAGGAGCTAAAACCACCCAGTGGAAAAAAGACAGCATTTTCAACAAATGATGTTGGTTCAACTGGTGATAGGTTCCTTTTTTGTGAGCACTGCTTAGCCTCAGTAATAGTGTCAGGCCTTGGGACCTTCCCTTGAACTGGATCCCACTTTGGGTCTGTCTCTGGACCTTTTTTTCCACAGGCTCCTCTTCATCCGTGCAATTCTTTCAGACAGAAACAATTATGGGTCAGAGTTTTGACTGTGGGATAACAACGCTATCCTTTACTTGATCCCCTGTCTTTCTGCTAGATTTGGGCTCTATAAATTCCCTTGCCCTACTGTCAAGCATTTCATCTAAGGTCCCTCTCTTTGAGTCCTGAGAGTCTCTCACCTCCCAGGTCTTTGGTGCATTCTGGAGAGTTCTCCCAACTTCCTACCTCCTGAAGTTGCCTGTTTCCATTCTTTCTGCTGGTCCTCAAGGCTTCAGTTTTTTTCCCTCACCCAAAACCAGATCAGGTTTCCCTCTTCCCCTCCCCCACTCCCCATCCACTTTCCCTCCTAGGTCCCTCCCTTCCTCAATAGCTCAGAAATGAGGGCTAATATCCAATATATACAAAGAACTCAAGAAGTGAGCCTCCAGAAAACCAAATAACCCTATCAAAAATGGGGAACAAAGCTAAACAGAGAATTTCAACTGAGGAAATTCATAGGGCTGAGAAGCACCTAAAGAAATGTTCAACATCCTTAGTCATCAGGGAAATGCAAATCAAAACAAGTCTGAGATTCCACCTCACACCAGTCAGAATGGCTAAGATCAAAACCTCAGGTGACAGCAGATGCTGGCGAGGATGTAGAGAAAGAGGAACACTCCTCCATTGTTGGTGGGACTGCAAGCTGGTACAACCACTCTGGACAACAGTTTGGCAGAACCTCAGAAAAATGGACATAATACTACCTGAGGACCCAGCTATACCACTCCTGGGCATATACCCAAAAGATGCTCCAACATGTAATAAAGACACATGCTCCACTATGTTCATAGCAGCCATATT
>CM052704.1:53575582-53607003 GCA_028551405.1 Uromys caudimaculatus
AGGGAGTTTGCAGTCCCATGGAGGGAGCAACAGTGTCAACTGGCCCAACCCCCCCCCCCTGGTCCTCCTGGAGGCTGGACCACCAACCAAAGGATACACATGGAGGGACCCATGGCTCGGACCACATATGTGGCAGAGGAGGGCCTTGTTGGCCATCAGGGGGAGGAGAGGCCCTTGGGCATGAGGGTGTTAGAGGACCCAGTAAAGGGGAATGTCAAGGTGGGAATAAGGGAGAGGGTGGGCTGGTGGCTGGGAGGTGGAATACCCTCATAGAGGTGGGGGTAGGGGTAGGGGATAGGGGATTTCCAAAGAGGAGACCAGGAAAGGGGGAAACATTGGAAATGTAAATAAAGTATCAAAAAATAAATAAATAATTTAATAAAAAGTTGTCACTTGTTCTTGAAATCTTCCTTTCCTAGTATATGCAGCATAGCTGTATTCTTTGCTGTGTGATAGTTTTTGAACTGCTAGCCAGCACCACTCACATTTTCCGTGGTGGAGTCTATTTACCGGGTATAACCATCAGCATTATTTTGCTCTGTGACAGATCACAGATGAATCTGACTCAAGGAAGCTGGGTCTACAAAACCAATACTGTACACTCATCATGTAAAAATATAGTTATGCAGAACAGATTAAAAACATTACTAATATATGACACTATAGAACTCTTCACTATGGAACTATTATTTTTGAACAGAGATACTAAGCTGAAGATAGTATGGAACAGTAGACTTATGGTGTCCATTTTCATAGTAATAGAGATTACAAAGAATTAACTTATTAAATATCAGCATGTTTCCATAATTCCAGTAGAGGTAAGAACTTGAAGACAGGAGGCAGAAAATGTGTCTAGGTTTTATCTCCTATTTATTTTCTGATTAAACTCCCATATGCCCAGAGAAGTTACTTCAAAATGGTGCCATAAGACATAAAACTTACTTAATGAAAAGTGAAAACCACTATTTTTTAATATTTGCTTTGTAACTTTTGTTTGAATCTTAGATTCTGTTTATTCTGCAAAGAGTTAGAGGTTTTGTTTTTTGAAAGAAAGATATAGAGAGAAAGAAACTAAAGTTGGGTGATGAAAGAGGTAGGAGCGGGACTAGGAGGAGTTAGCGGGGGGGGGGGGTGGAAGAAAACATGATCTAAACATATTAATAAAAAAATAAATTTCAATGTTTCAATTGAGAAGTAGAATAATCCTGCTCTCACAACATATCTCCTGTCCTATTATTTCTATTTATAAGAAAACTGTATGTAAGCCCTATTATCCTTCATTTTCACTGAACAAGAGTGAAATATATAATGAGGTTTCTTCTTTGTTCATAAATTGTTGAGTCAAAATTTTCCCTCCCACTGGAGTTCAATGTGGTTCTAAGTTTCCAAAGCAAAGGAGTCATCCCTATAAGATTCTGTATCTTTGCTTATAGAAGAAAATGAATATATATATATATATATATATATATATATATATATATGGAGAGAGAGAGAGCTTGTCTCAATAAAACAAAACCAAACAATATAAGCAAATTGTATATATGATATATGACATAAATATATGATATATATGTATAGATACAGATATAGATATATAGATATATAATTTTCATTTTTTCTACAAGCCAAGATACTGAATATATGTGCAAAATGCTGAATACATATGGTTTGGATATTTTGTTTGATTTTGTTTGATTAAGACAGGGTCTTTCTTCATAGCTGTGGCTGTCCTGGAGCACACAGATATCTACCTGACTCTGTCACTCAATAGCTTTGATTGAAAGTTTTTTAACATTATTTTTTTAATCTGGTCATATGGGACCTAGAAAATGCTTAGGATTGACAGGGTAACAAATGGGATTGAAGACTTAGCACCTTTTTCCTCGGTGGCTTTTTTTTTTTTTTTTTCTGGTTTTTTGAGTCAGGGTTTCTCTGTATAGTCCTGGCTATCCTGGAACTCACTCTGTAGACCAGGCTGGCCTCAAACTCAGAAATCCGCCTGCTTCTGCCTCCCGAGTGCTGGGATTAAAGGCGTGTGCCACCACTGCCCGGCTCCTGGGTGGCTTTGGATTGGCCCAACCTTCACATTTTATAATAATAAAATAATAATTATAATAGTTTTAAAATGTGTAGGGAACATTTTACCTTGAGATGCAGGGTTCTTCCCAGGATAACTCAAGCTCTCTTTCAGCCACCTACCCAATCTGTCCTTCAACATTACAGTCTAATGTGTTTACTTGTTTTTGGATCCCTTGATTTTCAGGGACACGTAACAGCTTCAAAATTTTTGTTCATGTGTCTCAGATATGACTGGCCTATCTATTCTCTGTCTAATAATAATAATAATAAATACATGATCATAATAAAGTGTTAGATCTTAACTGAAGCCCATGTTACTCAGAATTATTTCTTACCTCTTATAGCAACACTAGATTAAAATTAATTTATGTGTACTCATAAAAATAAGCACAAAATGAGAGAGTCCATGGTGGCAAAAAGTATTTCTCTGAACACAAAATATTATGGTATAAAGATCAATGTGCGGAAAGTTGTCAGTCTAAGAAAATTTTTGTGAAGCATCAAAAATAGTAATGTATTATTCATTCAAGGAATGTTTGAGTTATTCTATTATATCATTGTCATTAATCTTATTACATCCAACTGATTTTGCTGTGCAATTAGGAGAGTGCCCAATCTCAGGCTGATTAATGATTTACTTTCATATACTTGTGAGTGTCTCCTTTCTTATATTTGTGCACACTATGTCACACATATATACATATTGTACCATAAAATCCAAAAACTTACATCAGAGTTGAAGATGACTTGCAAGTTATCAACTTCCTTTCAGTATAAGAGACAACAGAAAGACTATTGCCTTCTCATTATCTTACAGGCCATTTCTATCTTTATATCAAACCATATCATCACCAAGCAAAATAAATGGACTGTATTATCTCTGCCCCCCACAGATAATCCTTTACTGATTTATGATTTAATGTGATGCCCTCAGCTTGGATAACTTAGCTCAAGCTGACTGAGCCTGATTAAATTGTGCTCCCCCATTGGTACAGATATTAGAGGTGGGATGTGAAACTCATTTACATGAAGGGAAAGTGCTGATATTATGTACTAGGTAATTTTAGTTTTATACATATTCAGGAATGCATCAAAAGTCTTACTTATAACAAATATTTTGAATATAAGGTTTTCATTTATGAAGGGATATGCATGTATGTTTGAAAACATTGTTCAAATATTTTCTATTGTCTCACCCTACAATACATTGTTACTAATACAGATGTTTTGACAATAGTGATGCTATTACGGGGACATGACTTATTAGTTACTTTATTAGTTTAAAGTGGAGACCATAATAATCCTGACAATGCTATTTTTACTGCTCTGTTACATAAAATCCATTTTAAACTAAGTCAGAAGTCCAATTAGAAAAAAATGCATAATTATTTGTGACTGGTGTTCTGAAGCAAACTGGAGAAATACATGTGAATATTTTCAGACACTAATATAAAAATACTTGGAAAAGAATTCTAGTGAAGTATTTATCAACTATTAAGAAATGGAAAATAAAGAAAAGGAAAGTTGAGAAGAGTAAGACCAGACAACTAGAACACTACCTTCAGGATAACAACAGAGAAATGAAGTCAGCACTATCAGATCAAAGCGAAAATACACAGCTTTTCAAACAAATGCCAGTGATATGCATTTGGGCTACCTAAACCTGGAGACACAGAGCCTGATCAAGCAAAGCTTATTGTTACACTCAGGATTGGCTCATTTTGCTTAAGACGATTGTCGAGGCTTTCTTAGAGGCTTTCTGTTGGGTTAAGGCATGTCTCAATATTTGGCTTAAAGAGGTTATGTTGAATGTTTCAAAGGGTTACATTCCACTGTTACCACTTTTGCCACAACTATCATTGAAGAAATATAGAAATACTATTGCTACTATGAAACACTATGACCCAAAGCAAGTTGTGAAGGTTTATTCAACTTATAATTCCACATCATTTTTCATCATCAAAGGCAGTCAGGGCAGTAATTTGAACAGGACAGGAACCTGGAAGCAGAAGCTATGGAGTGCAGAGGCCATAGAGTTCTTACTAAATGGCTTGCTCTTCATGATTTCTCAGTGTTCTTCATTTAGAATCATGCCAGGGATCACACCACCCATAATGGGCTGGAGCTACCACCATTGATCACTAATTAAGAAAATGCTTTATAGCTAGATCATATAGTGATATTTCATCTATTGCATTTCCCTCCTTTTAGATAAATTTAGCGTGTCAAGGTGCCAAAACAAACAGAAACAAAAACTTAAGTTTTCACTAAACTAGGTTTACAAGCCATCTTTTATATGTCCCTCGATTTCAAAGGTCTCTCTCTCCCTGCATTGCTTTTCCCAGCCCTCTCTCTCCACAGTCTCCTCACCTGATTTTGCACTTCTTGTTCTTTGATCCCTAGTCTATCCATAAAATCTATTCTGTTTTTTTTTTTTCTGTGTGAGAGATCCACGTGTGCTCTCTAGTCCCTTCTTCTAATAGCTAACCTCTCTGGGCTTATAGATTGTAGCTTGCTTATCATTTATTGAATGGCTGATGTCCATACATAAGTAAATACATAATTGTCTTTCTAATTCTGGCATATCTTATTCAGGATGATTTTTTTACATCTATCCATTTCCCTGCAAATTTCACGGTGTCACCCTTTTCTTTTTAACAGCTGAATTACACTCCATTGTCTAAATGTACCATTCTTCTGTTGAGAGACATCTAGGTTGTTTTCAGTTTCTGGCTATTATGAATAGAGCAGCAGTGAACATGTTTGAGCAAGTGTCCTGTGGTAGGATGTGACATCCCAAGAGCGATATAGCTAGGTCTTGAGATAGATCAATTCCACACTTTCTGAGGAACCACCATATTGTTATCTATACTGGCAATACATGTTTGTACTCCAAATAGCTCTGTTTGAGTATTGTTTTTATTTTACATCCTGACCAACATGAGCTGTTGTTAATCATAGCCATTCTGACAAGTGTAACACAGAATCTCAAAGTAGTTTTGATTTGCATTCACTGCTGGCTTAAGGATATTGAACATTTGCTGTCGAGGATGTGGAGAAAGAGAAACACTGTTCCATTGCTGGTGGGATTGCAAGCTGGTACAACTACTCTGGAAATCAATCTGGAGGTTGCTCTGAAAATTAGAAATAGATCTACCTGAAGACCCAGCAATACCACTCTTGGGAATATACACAAAAGATGCCCCACCATGCTACAGGGGCGCATGTTCTACTATGTTGATAGCAGCCTTATTTGTGATAGCCAGAAGCTGGAAATAACCCAGATGTCCCACGACAGAAGAATGAATACAGAAAATGTGGTTAATTTACACAATGGAATAATACACAGCTATTAAGAATGACGACATCTTGAGTTTTTCAGGCAAATGGATGGAACTAGAAAATATCATCCTGAGTGAGGTAACTCAGACCCAAAAGGACATGCATAGTGTGTACTCACTAATAAGTGGATATTAGCAAAAAAAATTATACAGAAAATATAAGCTATATAAAAAAAACTATACAGAATATATATATATCAAAAAGGTCAACAAGCTAAAGGGCACAAATGAGGATGCCTTCAGTCCCACTTGGGAGGGAGAAGAAAGCAGTAACAAGTGGGGAGGGAAGGAGGGACCTAGGAGGGAAAGTGGATGGGCAGAGGGGAACCTGATCTTGTTTTGGGTGAGGAAAAAGGACTAAAGCCCTGAGGACAGCAGAAAGAATGGAAACAGGAAACCTCAGGAGGTAGGAAGTTGGGGGACCCTCCAGAATGCACCAGAGACCTGGGAGGTGAGACAATCTTAGGACTCAAAGGGAGGGACCTTAGATGAAATGCCTGACAGTAGGGAGTGGGAACTTATAGAGCCCACCTCCAGCAGGAAGACAGGTCATCAAATGAGGGAGGGGGTTGCCATCCCACAGTCAAAACTCTGACCCATAATTGTTCCTGTCTAAAAGAGCTACAGGGATGGAAATGGAGAGGAGCCTGAGGGAAAGAAGGTCCAGGGACAGGCACAAAGTGGAATCCAGCTCAAAGGGAGGTCCCAAGGTCTGACACTATTACTGTGGCTATCGAGCACTCACATAAAGGGACCTTGCATGACTACACTCCAGAATACTCAATACACAGCAAAGAGTCAGATGCAGATATTTACATCCAAACAATGGACAGAAGCTGCTGACCCCTGTGCTTGAATTAGGGAAAGGCTGAATGAAGCTGAGGAGGAGGCAACCCTGTAGGAGGACCAGCAGTCTCAATTAACCTGAACCACTGAGATCTCTCAGACACTGAACCACCAACCAGGCAGTGTACACCAGCTGATATGAGGCCCCCAACACATATACAGCAGAGGACTGCTGGGTCTATGTTCAATCAGCACCTAACCCTCAGGACCCAGGAATTTTCGAGTTCAGGTGAGGTGGGGCTGGGTGAGGGGACATCCTCATGGAGACGGGGGAGGGCGTGAGGAGGAGGTATGGGATGTGGAACAGTCAGAGGGTGGACCCAGGGGAGATAAAATCTGAAGTGAATAAACAAACAAACATTTCTTTAAGTATTTCTCAGCCACTGAAGCTGTGTCTTTTACTATTTCTCTTTTTAGTTCCTCACCCATTTAATTGAATTATTTTATAATTGATATCCAATTGTTTTGAGTTCTTTATATATTTTGTGTATCTGTCCTATGGTGGATGTGGAGCTGGTGAAAATCCATTTCTCATTCTGTAGGCTACTTCTTTGTACAAATGACCATGTCCTTTGCCTTGCAGATGCTTTTCAGCTTCATGAAGTCCTATTTAGGACTTGTTGATGTTAGTGCTGTGCAAGTGCTAGTGAGTTCAAGGCTATTCACCTTTTCTCTTCCATTAGATTAGGTGTATCTGTTTTTATATTGAGGTCTTTAGTCCGTTTGAAGTTGAGTTTTGTGTATGATGATAGGTGGGGATCTATTTTAATTCTACATGCAGAAATCCTTTGAACAGCAACACTGATTGGAGATGCTGTCTTTTTTCCAGTGTATATTTTTGGCTTCTTTATAAAAATTCAAGTGTTTGTAAGTATGTAGATTTTTCTATGGACGTTTAGTTCAATTTTACTGATCAATGTGTCTGTTTTTATGTCAATATTATGCTGCTTTTATTACTATTTTGATTTAGTACCAGTTGAAATCAGGTATGCAAGACCTCCAGCCATTCTTTGATTGTTCAGGATTGATTTAGCTATCCTGTTTGGTTTTTTGTTTTTTATTTTGTTTTATTTTGTTTTTCTATGAAATTGAAAATTGTCCTGTCAAGATCTGTGAAGAATTGTGTTAAGATTTTTGAAGGAGGGTGCATTGAACCTGTAGATTTCGTTTTGTAGGGTGATAAATGTACTATGTTCATCCTATGGATCCATAAACATGCAGATATATTTATCTTCTGATATTGTCTATAATTTCTTTGTTAGTAACCATAATTAAGACAAATTGGCACTAGCATAATGGGCTACTGCCATGATATCCCTGGCCATGTTGTTTTGGGGAGGATTGTTGAAGGGCACTAGAACTTTGGATTAGAAAAGCCATTGAGTGTTGAGAGCTCAGTGAGCTATTTTGTAGGAAGTTGGAAGATAAAAATGTTGAGAGCAGTCTAAATTCTTGAGTTCTTTGTATATATTGGATATTGGCCCTCTGTCAATGTAGGATTGGTAAAGATCCTTTCCCAATCTGTTGGTTGCAGTTTTGTTCTATTGACAGTGTCCTTTGCCTTACAGAAGCTTTGCAATTTTATGATGTCCCATTTGTCTATTGTTGATCTTAGAGAATAATCCATTAGTGTTCTGTTCAGGAAATTTTCCCCAGTGCCCATGTTCTGGAACCTCTTCCCCACCTTCTCTTATATCAGCATCAGTGTATCTGGTTTTATGTGGAGATCCTTGATTCACTTGGACTTAAGCTTTGTACAAGAAGAAAAGAATGGATCAATTTGCATTCTTCTACATGCTGAGCTCCAGTTGAACCAGCACCATTTGTTGAAAATGCTGTCTTTTACCACTGGATGGTTTTAGATCCTTTGTCATGAATCAAGTGACCAGAGGTTTGTGTGTTCATTTCTGGGTCTTCAATTCTATTCTATTGATCTATCTGTCTATTGCTGTACCAATACCATACAGTTTTTTATCACTATTGCTCTGTAATTCAGCTTCAGGTCAGGGATGCTGATTACCCCAGAAGTTCCTTTATTGTTGAGAACAATTTTCTCTATCCTGGGTTTTTTGTTATTCCAAATGAATTTGCAAATTGCTCTTTCTAAGTCTATGAAGAATTGAGTTGGAATTTTGATGGGGATTGTATTGAATCAGTAGATTGCTTTCAGCAAGATGGTGATTTTTACTACATTAATCCTACCAATCCATGAGCATGGGAGATCTTTCCATCTTCTGAGATCTTCTTCGATTTCCTTCTTCAGAGACTTGAGGTTCTTGTCATACAGATCTTTTACTTGTTTGGTTCAAGTTACATGAAGGTATTTAATATTATTTGTGACTACTCTGAAGGGTGTCATTTCCCTAATTTCTTTCTTATTCTGTTTATCCTTTGAGTAGAGGAATGCTATTGATTTTTTTTTAGTTAATTTTATATACAGCTACTACTGAGATAACCATGTGTTTTTTTTCCCCTTTGAGTTTGTTTATATAGTGGATTTCCCTATATTGAACCATCCCTGCATCCCTAGGATGAAGCCTACTTGATCATGATGTATGATTTTTTGGATGTGTTTTTGGACTCAGTTTTGTGAGAATTTTATTGTGTATTTTTGCATTGGCATTCATAAGGGAAATTGATCTGAAGTTCTCTTTCTTTGTTGGGTCTTTGTGTGCTTTAGGTATTAGTGTAATTATGGCTTCATAGAATGAATTCGATAGTATTCCTTCTGTTTCTATTTTGTGGAATAGTTTGAAGAGTATTGGTATTTAGGTCTTCTTTGAAGGTATGATAAAATTCTGCACTAAACCCATCTGATCCTGGGCTTTGGTTGGAAGACTTTTAATGCTACTTGCATTTCTTTAAGAGTTATGGGACTGTTTAGATGGTTTATCTGATCCTGATTTAACTTTGGTAACTGACAAGTACAGAGGCGAATGTTCACAACTAACCATTGGACAGAGCACAAGGTCCCCAATGGAGGAGTTAGAGAAAGGACTGAAGGAGCTGAAGGGGTTTGCAACCCCATAGGAAGAACAACAATATTAACCAACCAGACCCCCCCAGAGCTCCCAGGGACTAAACTGCCAACCAAAGGGTATACATGGAGTGACCCATGACTCCAGGAGCATATGTAGCAGAGGATGGCCTTGTAGAGCATCAATGGGAGGAGAGGTCCTTCATCCTGTGAAGGCTCGATGCCCCAGTGTAGGGGAATGCCAGGGAGGGGAGGCAGGAGTTGGTGGGTGCGGGAGCACCCTCATAAAAGCAGGGGTAGGGGGATGGGATAGGGGTTTTATGGAGGGGAAACTGGGAGAGGGGATAACATTTGAAATGTAAATTAAGAAAGTATTCAAAGAAAAAAAAGAATGTTGAGAACAGTGCAAAAAATGGTGGTCTGGCTCCTTTCAGAGAGAAGTTTACAGATTATATCAGGACTGCTTTCTTTTTTTAACTAAGAGCCTGTTGTTCTGATCAGATGGAGCTGAAGGATCAGAATTCTATGATTCTCAAGAGATTGGCACAAGTGAAGTGAAACCTTTGTGTGACTGACACATGGTGGTTAGCTGGGATTAGAAAATTTGCAGTGATTAAGAAGAAATTAGCATCATGAAGGTGAAATCTTTGGGAAATGTTTCCTCTCAGTCAGCACACAAAAGCTGTGTTCCAAAAGTAGCCAAGTTTGTACTTCTCACTGTAAGAGAAATTTGGCAGTTTAAGAGTCATGTAGGTAATATAGGTGTTACTGTTCTAAAAGTTCTTACCTTGTGTGAGTTCCTGCCCTCACTGCTTTTGATGTTGGAAGTGTAAGCAAATAAACACATTCCTGTCCCCTTCAAATAGAAACAAAGAAGTATAGAAAAATATCTAATAATCTGGAGCCAAAATCACACATAGATAATTCTGATATGGATAGTTCATGGGCAGTATGGTTTAAGAAAGGTCAATTTTTATTTCATGTTTGCTTATAAAATAATTTCATATTAAATTTCAAATCAAAATAAGGTAAATCCATAAATTTTATCTCATGTATTAAGAGACTGAAAACACCTTAAAGATGTTTTCTAAGGCAACAAGTCTGAGTAATTCATGTAGCCTGTAGAGTAATATTTCTAAAATTTCTGGCAATATGATTCTGAGTGCAGCATTTTTATTCACTGACTTCTACTTTTTCCACTTGGTGAAATGCAGTTTCCAATCTGTAAGTCACAGTTTTGTGAGAATCAAAATTAAAATGGAAGCAGAAAATTATTTGCACAGTCATAATATTTTAAGTTTAACTTACTTCGATATTGTCATTCTCATCTTTTTGACACAATTTCTAGTTTGTGAATCTCTTCAAATATGTTAATTACAAAAATGGCTAAACAGCTATACAATATTTTTATTAATAGTTATTTATTAGTATTCATTAGGAACACTGACAATTTCAACTTTAAAGCCTGATAAAATCAAGTATGGCACTGAAATTGTAAAATTAAATTAAAGCAAATTAAATTAAAAGAAACAAGATATTATATTACCTTGGGAGTGGAAATGTGATATTCACTAGGCCCCAAATATAACATAGTTGATTTGAGACTCAAAATATCACTGGGAGAATAGGACTTTTATTTTGCTTCATGCATATGTGTATACATATTCATGTGACTACATATTCACAAATGTGTAAATATATAATTGTATATATTTGTGGTATATAATATATACAACATATTGTATATGTTTGTATATAATTTTTTTCATATAGGCCTAAATATTAACTGGGTGTTCTGACCTAGAAGTTACACACCAT
Source organism: Uromys caudimaculatus (assembly GCA_028551405.1). Taxonomy (NCBI): domain Eukaryota; kingdom Metazoa; phylum Chordata; class Mammalia; order Rodentia; family Muridae; genus Uromys; species Uromys caudimaculatus. The sequence goes on from CM052704.1 coordinate 53,586,644, forward strand.
TTTCTTACAGGCAAATTTGTTCATGGGTGTTCTGACCTAGAAGTTACACACCATTTTCTTATAGGCAAAGTTGTTCATTGGCTTGGACTTTACCTAGTAAATTTAGCTTCTTGGTTTGTGATCTCTAAGGATCTACCTGTCTTTACTTCCTCAATACTTGGAGTACAGGTATGAGCTACTCTGCCTAATAGAATTTGTTAATGTGTGTTTTAATTATCAAACTCAGCTCCTCATGATTTCAAGGCAAACTCTTTACTGACTAAACGATTTTCCAGCTCCTGAACAAGTAATTAAGGCATTAATTATTATTGAAGAATATATAATAAAATGACAGATCTAGTCTTTGTAGAACTAGGCTGTTAATAAAAGTAAAGATAGAGAGCAAGAATAAGTAATGACACAAAAGCATATCATCTGTAGAAATTAGTCATCACCATCATGAAAAACAGCCAAACACCCACAAAAGATGCTACTCCATTTGAATATCATAAATATTTTGACCTAGGTTGACAGAAAGTTTCCAAGTAACTGATGAATATTAGAATGCACTCCAAGCTTTTTACCATGTCAGCTGACTGTTTTATGATCCCACTAAGAATTTTGTTAATTTGGCAATAAGTGTAATTTTTTTCATCAAAATCCTGACATGTTGGCTCATTAATGTACTCAAAAGTATTAAAATACGAGCAGAAATTCAGAAGCAGCATTGGCCAGATTGACGAGGTCATTAGGAACAACCTTCACAATCCCACTGTTGCCTGGGCATCAATTAGTCATTAGGTTCCTTGTTAGCATATACTTGTATTTAGAGTTCAACCTCTTTTTCCTCCAACAATGATACAAAGAAGAAGAGGAGGAGGAGGAGCAGGAAGAAATTTTACTCTTTTCTGGCCATGTTAAGAAGGATTGAGACACTACATTAATTACTGGCATTAAGGGGAATAATTAACTCATACCATCATTTTGTAAGGATTCAGAAAATTGCTTCTTCTCCAAATGGACATGTGAATCATCTGGCAAGCGAGGCCCATAATAGAATGTGTTCTTATCTTTTTCTCATCAGAGAGGCCCTTTTATAGCTTGGGAAATACAGGAGGGAACATAATTGACCTGGTTGTTCCATTTCTGAGTAACTGGTACTGGCATTTCCTCAGTGTTTTTAATATTCCAGTGGCATGACATATTGAACAAGGACAATGTTGGATATAGCTTTTCACAAGGCAGAGCAGACAGTGCCCACAGCTGCCTGGAACACTTTCTTGTGATATCTCTGGCATATTTATGTGTGCAGGGGGATCCATGCCATCTGGAGGGCCAGTTTTTGAGAATAATTTTTTTCAAAACTCATTAACATGACAACTTTTAAATAGGAAAACAAGCATTTTAATTTAGATTCATCAGTTAGTCACCTAACTTTGTATTTGTCTATTTTCAATGTCAGATTACTGGTTAATATAACTTTTGCATGAAAATTGAATATGGAGTATCTCAATGAATTTGAGATAAATATGTTTCTATTGGCTCTGAATTATAATATTTTGGTATAGTATAAGGAAAAGATTAATGGAATAACTTATTGGGTTTGTGATGTTCAATCCCAAATATTACTAACAAAGCAATGTTACTTATTGAATTCTGGGATACAAGTTCTAATACTTATGAATAACTTGTTTTATAAGTACTCTTCAATTGCTGAATGGATAATGAATATATAATCCACACACAATGGGATACTCTTCATCTGTAAAGAAAAATGAAATCATGAAGTTTACAGGTGAATGAATAAAACTAGAAAATACATTACTGAGTGAGGTACCACAGATCAATAAAGACAAACACCACATGTTTTCTGTGCTTTCCAGATCTTTTTGTCAACCTTAAACAAACTTGAATTACTTAGAAAATGGGAACATCAATTGAGAAAATGACTCTACCATATTGGCCCATAAGCAAGTATGCGGGACACATTCTCAAGATTAATGATTTGTTTACGAGGGCCCAACCAGCTGTGGGATGTCCTACATTGCAGTTGGTGGCCCTGGATTATATAAGAAAACAGACTGAGCTAGACATGCAGACCAGTAAGCAACAGTTCTGCATGGTCACTGTTTTAGTTCCTTTCTCGGTTTCCCTCAATGATTAGCTCTTAGTGGGATATCTAAATTAAATAAATCCTTTCTTCTCTGAGTTGCTTTTCTTCATAGTGTTTTACCATAGGAACTCAAAGCAAATGAAGACATCCTTTTTTATTTGTGGATGGAACCTATTTCAAATCTTTAGATGTGACTATATCAGCCAGAAAGTTAAAAAGGTACCAAAAAGTTGTGGAAAAGGGATGGGAGCTTTAGAGAGAAGAGCACCATGGGATACAGATGCTGTGAAAGCAGAAGTAAGGCTAGCAGAGGTCGGGAGACTTGGTCTTACTGAGGAACAAGCAGAGCCAACAATGTGGGAGAGGGAAGTAGGAGGATAAATAGCACTAAGAGTGTTAGAGGAAAGCCATTCAGAATGTAGTATTTTATGTTTACTTAAAATTGTGTGTGTGTTTGTGTGTGTGCATGCATGTGGGTGTGCATGTGCATGTGTGTTTTCACGCTTGTAACTTAAATGAAAATATTCCATTTGGAGTGGCAATATTTCTCCATGAAAGCACTAGTATCAAACCTGTGAAACCTCTTTTTGAATTTTTGGTTTGTAGAGTTTAAGAGATCTCCATCTTACCTCAAGAGTATACACTATTGCCTCCAATAATTGAAGATAAGACTCTATTTGTGGAGAGACCATATGCTTTAAATACAGGACTTCAAGGATTCCAGCTGTAATTGGCCCTGAACCATCCTCTCTAGAGCTTAGACCCCATAGTACCAGAAGGAGCTATTCAAGTTGCCAAGAGAGAAAAGTAAACAAAACTTTAACCAGATGTAATACCTGTGAACCATAGTAATGACCAGAATAGCAAGATATCTATCTAGGTAAGCACAACATTTACATTTATAACCTGGGAGTAAGCAGTGGCCTCACAGTTATAGTAAAGGTGACCCCAATAGGAGGAAAATGTGCTAGTTATTGTAACACTAACACACCAACCCCAGTTTGTCAACTCACAGACCCTGGATGATAACATACTACTGACACAGCCCTAAATCAGTTGCTTTCTGAATAGTTATCCTTACACTAATAGATAAAGTTAGTTCTTACCCCTCATCATTTATTTATTTATTTATTTTTGCAGAGACTGTTACAGAATCTACATCTGTCAAAAATGCAGAGAACAACTTAGTATGGGGTGCCAAATTTCAGTTTATATGTCTACAAAGCAACCCCTACAATTAAAGCTCAGGAAACATTGCTGAGGAGCAAACAGGAAAATTGCAACAGCTAGACATCCAGCAGGCCCTGGGGAGATAGAGTGTTTTATATAAGACAGTGAAGCCACTCTCATGAAATTTTCACATGATTGCTTGAACAAGAATTGCAGAATGACACCCTCTTGTCACACTGTTGATATGCCACTGTAAATGCAGGAAATCCTACATGGCCTCACTGCTAAATGAAGTTAAGATGGCTGCGGAGAGAGTTAGAATCAGTCTTCTTCACAGATGACTCCTTGACAGGTTATCTAATCCAAAGTGGACACACCTAAACACGTATAAACTGCACTAAATAAACCCAGCAAGTTTTATTGATATTATATATATATATATGTATATATATATATGTGTGTGTGTGTGTATGTATATGTATATATGTGTGTGTACATGTATGTGTGTAATATATATCAATCATAATTAAAGAATAAGAATCCTCCATTAATTTGAGTAGTGGAGTATGCAAAAGAATTTGGAGAAAAGAGGAGGATGGGAAAATGTCACTATAAATACAGTACTCATGTATGAAATTTTCAATAAATACAAAAATTGGAAAAAGTGTGTATATATTACTATGACCATTACTCACATTAAATAATTCATACTATAAACCTGATAATAAGGGAAGATTGGCTTTATGTTATGTCAGTTTGACTACTGGAAGGCTCATAGAGAAACTGAGGTCAATCATAAGTTGGCTCCATGCCTCTGTAATAAATGCACAGTATGCAAGAAAAGTTAGTGACTACAACTGTGGTGGTACACCACATACTGCTATATATCATGGAGGTTGCAAGTAGTATCTCTGCTTCTTCTCTCAGAGATGTCAACATTTTTTATGGATGTAAATGTTTGTGTAAAGCACAAGTATTACATTACATTTATTTATGTCAAAATGTCAGCCAAAGTAAGAGGAACAGCTCAGAGACATGTGCCATTTGTAAAAATAAATCATTTTACTTTCCAAGAAATGCACTTGTAGTGGTTCAGTTTTAAGAACTGTGACAGCTAGGTCAGGTGGAGGAAGAAGTCTGTCTAAAAAATTGTTTAGACATCTAAATTTTGTTACCACATGCAAAATTATATTTAAAGCATGGTTGTCAGATAAACCTGATGAGTTTATTCGGAGAGATCTTTGGTTTGGTCTCACCCACTATTTATAGCTCTAATACTATCATGTTGTCCTCCAGAGCAAGAATCAGGCAATTGTTGTGGGTATGTAAAGTGTCAGGTTGACAGGCTTCAGAGTCTCATGGAAGATGGGCTTCCTCTTATGGTTGTAAGTATTTTTGGGGGGTAGTCTCAAGCTGAAAATTGCCTTTATTGTTAATTGAGGTCGAGAAACCTGCCCAGTAGGCCTGGAAACATTCCCCGGATGAGATTATGAACCTTATATGGACTATATTACAGAAGAAATGGAAATTACCAATGATAAGTATTAATCATAGATACAATGTGACCAACTGCCTTAAGCTTCCTCTGCTGTGATATCCTCACTGTCATGAACTATAACCTTAAACTGTGAGACAACATGAAACTTCTTTCCCTTAAGATGCTTCTCAGAGTATTATATCACAATGACAAGAAAAGGAACAAACAACAGTCTGTTTTACTACTTTTAAATTTAAATTTGAATGTTTTATTTTAGTGCAATGCACAATAACCCAAAGCTAACTTACATTAGTATGATTGCTTTATTTATTTAAATTGAGATCATTAAAATAAGATTACAGTCAACTTAATATTTCATATGAAAAATATTATGATTAAAATAATGTTCTTCCTTTAACATGTCTACTCAAAATTAACAAAGAGACACTAATACCTATCAAAAATTATAAAATATAAACAAATTTCCAGTAGAATGCCCACACAATCAAGAAGAAATTTATTTTAACAATTTTACTGCTACATAGTTAATAATACGATTATTTAGATACTTTATTGTTGTTAAGGTAATAGCATAAACTCTCCAGATAGATGAAATAATACTGTACAATTTTCATGTACAGTAAATGTCATTTAAGGTGTGACTCTAATATAAAATCAAAGATGCTCATTAATTACATTGGTTTGTAAAAACTGATCCTAAGACTATATGAAATCATGTAAACTCAGTTATACATGGGGCTAAGCAAGTCCTTAAGACAAAAAAACCTGACAGGACAACTAAGTAAGATTATTTTAAAAACCAAAGTATGAATAGAATTAAGATTACAGATTACTGACAGTGTTTACGTAGTATGTGTAAAGACTCACATTCAAACTTATGGCAAGAAAAGTATTTTTTCTAAGTATAGACTTTATTAACATTTACATATGGGTGATGATTCTGCTTGGCCTGGATAACAGAGATATCAGTACTAGTACATCTCTTTCTTTGAAATTTTTATGTAATTATTCTTATTTTGACTGTATAATAGTTCACCTCTGCCCTAGGTATGTGATTATGTAGGAATCTCAGTGGCAAATCCAGGTAGGGATTATGAAGCTCTTTCTATCAGGTGACCCACAGCTGCCACATGTTCCTAAGAGACTACACAAATATTGGAATAAACACATACACACACACACACACACACACACACACACACACACACACAAATATAACAACACCTAGATTCATAATCATCTTAAACTCATATGCTTTGAGACCAGCACAAAAACACTGTCACTCACATCCAGGAAAATGTGCCTCCCTTGGAACCCAGAGACCTCACTACAGTGGACCCTGAGAAATGCAATACAGATGAAGCAAAAAACAAACTCCTTTTTAGACTAAGCTCTTCATTTTATAGATTTTTTTATCTTTATAAAGTTATTGAAATTTTATGTAGAGGTTTTCCTTTACCACATATATTCCTATACCTCAGTATTTCCATAATGTCCATTTTCTAATGGAGAATGTCCTGGTATGATTGTCATGTCCAGATGTGCTTCTCTTGTTTACATGTTTGTTACATTTTCTGAAATTTTTATTTTGAGTAATCTTGGTAATTTATGGGGGTTACCAATCAACCATGTCTTAAGACTTCACTCTCTTGGAAGAAATGCTGATTTAGTTCTCATTTGGAGGTAGTTATTACTATGCAGGAAGATCCTGGAATGAAAATGTCATATTTTTGTCCCATCAAACCAAGTTACAAACTATCACAAACGGTGACGGCCTTGTATGTGTGGTGCCATGGAGTATTTGGGAGAATATTTTTACATTCAAAGTTTACTTTTGTGTCTCTTCCCCCACATTTTACAGTTTATGAATTTTAAAGCACAGATTATGTATACAAATTGGAAAACATGATCAATATGTTTAAATAATGTACATAAAGTATGCAATATTATGGAGTTACCATAAACGTCTACATAGTAATTGGGTCCATGTATGTTTTCACACTGAATTATTTCTTCATGAGAATATTGAATTAGAAGAAACTCATTTTATGTTGGTATTCACTATCTAAGATTACTGCTGCTTTTGTTACTCATATTGTTCAAGATTGTATATTTCTTTATATATCATATTTTAGATACCATGCCTGAATTCAGGGAATGATAAGCACATCTTTGAGCTATATTTATAGTTCCTCCTATATTCTTTGATTCAAATATATATATATATATATATATATATATATATATATATATATATTTTTTTTTAATTTTATGTCAGCCATGTATTCTAGGGGACCTCATTGAGTTTTCTGGAGAATACTATTGAAACCAGTTTGACACTGAGTGATCTTGTTGCCACTGGGATTTGTTTGCTTTGAAGCCCTGAAAGCTAAGGAAACTTAAGCACATCTTGTGTATCAACTTTAGTATATAACATATACTTATACAAACTAATTTCTGGGTATGCAACCTTAATCTGGAAATTCAACTAATAGATACTACACAATTGTTTGCTTTTGAAACAATAACTTGATGTAATCTGTGGAAAATTCAGCCTAGGAGCTGTGACAGGTTCCAACAGGTAAGTGAACTGAAAATATTATATAAAATTACATTCAGGTTATGTGTATATGATGCATAAAAATGCAAATGAGCTTAGTGTTTAAATTTGAGTGTTATTTTCCAGCAGTCTCCCTTATGTAGATGTAAATATTCAATAAGCCAATCAAAAATTTGAAATCTGAAACACTTCTGGTCCTAAGAAAATCTCTAAAATTTCTCTGTCTCTGTCTATCTCTGTCTGTCTCTTTCTCTGTCTCTGTCTCTCTGTCTCTCTTTGTCTCTCTCTGTCTCTCTCTCTTTCTCTCTCTCTCTTCCTGTGTGTGTGTCCAGTTACAATCTACTGTTTAATTATATTTAAGTTCAATCTATTGCTACATGAAAATTTTAACTTTTGTAATACTTCATAAATTCCCCCTCTATAACAGAAAAACTCAAGCATTCACATTCAGTACTTAACTAATGAAAACAGTATATGTGTTAAATGATTTTATTAACTAAACTATTATATATTTACTGTGCCTTCACATACATGCCACTCACTTCCTAAACCATTTAAGCAAACAATGTTTGTTACTATCTTGCTTACTAAGGCTATCCGGATACATGAAATGTTCTCTTTAACATTCTGCATTCTGTCCTTGGATATGATCAAGTTTTTCATACTGTAAGGTTTACTTTTTTATACTATACAGTTTTACGTGATTTGATAAATTCTTGGTGACATGATCACTATTATACTGTATGTCAGAATGCTGCCATTTGTCACAACATTTCCTGAACTTCACATAATGCCTATCCTTGTTACTCCTGAGACCCTGACAAATTTTCCTGACCCTATTTGTCTCAAGTTTTGTTTTTACAAAATCTCATGTGATTATGGACATCTAGTCTGTAGAGTTTAAAGAGGGGCTTCTTTCATACTATAAAATAAATTTATAAATTGCCAATAACTTTTTTTGCTGGAAAATTATATGTCACTACATGTGTATACCACTCTTTATTTACATTTTGAAGAAAAGCTTGGATAACATTAATTATTAACAACTGATTTTAAACATATACACACAAAAGAAAGATGATTGCATGTTAGTAACTTAGATCTGTTGTACATAAAAACATGATTACTGGATTATACAGTAAAGCTGATTATTTTTATAAGAAGTCACTGAATGTTATCCCAAATTGATTATTCCATTTTATACTCCCTCCAGAATGAATGGAATATCTCTCACTCTTCATTCATATTGTAGTTCAGAACTCTGAGGTGTTTACATTTAATGCATTCTAATTAGTATGTATGGAATCTCATTGTTGTTTAATCTTAAGTCCTTAATTAAATAATCATATAGGTTGTTGGGTATATTTGCATAGATATGAGTTTTGTAATGTAATGGAATCTTATTTGTCAAAAAGTCATTTTCTTCAATGATGCAATAACTGTATGTTGTACACCCTCCAGTAAATAGCTCCCATCTCTACCCATACAAGAAACCCTCATGTAATAGTGTAGACATGTTTTTAAGTCCATGTCAAGAACTATATAACTTTAAGCATTAAGAAGTAAACTTTAAAGTATGACAAAATGTAACTCAATTGACAGTTACAGATCCAAAGACAGAACACAGAATGTGACAAAGACATTACGTGTATCTGAACAGCCTCAATGAGAAAGACAGAAACAAATCATACCCGCTGAAATGATTTAGGAATTGATTAGGGTGTTGATGAAGACACAGCACATAATGCACAACAAAGTCATAAAAATAGAACTAAGAGGGAAGAAATACGTAAGGAGGTGCAATTAATGCGCAACTGTGGTGAATGTAATCAAAGTGCATTGTATATATGTGTAAAATTGTCAAAAATAAAAATTGCAAAGGCACATGCTTACAGAAAAAGTCTTTACGGAATGTTCTCCTAGGCCATTGTAGACATGTGGAACGTTCATTTTATTATGAAATGGCAGATTGTATTAATTATATAGTAAATATAAGATTATATTTACTATGAAGTGGGTATGTTCAAATCATAGCATAAAATACAAAGGAACAGACAACTAATACAGAATTTGTTAATTCTGTACTATTTCTTTTAAATTTTTGTGATGATAGTTTACTCCTTCAAAATAATATTTGGAATCAAGAACTCAAAATAATGGTTTATTTACTACATTATTTCATGAATACATACAAAATTTTATTTTGTGGTTTTAAAATAAGGTAATAATTAATTTCAGATTTTGTTGGATCTTAAAAACATTCTTATCTATGGACACAATCTTTGTATATCAATGTGGTTAGATTTGTTATAAATATTGTTATAGATGAATGGATGTGAAACTACAAATATAAGTTAAAAAGAAAACACGTTACATTAATGCAACAGGGTAAGTGAAAGGGCTACTAAAATACTGGCTTATGTTCCAGGTTTCCTCTCTCAAAATCAGACTGTTAATGATAATAAGTAAAATGCACCTTATTTGTGGAATGTAGGGATGGAAACAAATAATTATAACAATCTATTCTGTGTTTCAAAGATTATAGAAAGTTGGAGGGAGTATAGTGTGATCAGTATCTAAACCTGGACTTCCCATGAGTTCTGCTGATGGTTTTGTTGCTTTCCTATAAATATGAAGGAGACTACACTCCTCTAAGAAGTGATTTCTCTCTGCCTTTCTCAAATATTGGTGAGTTGAGAATATGGTTTGCTAACAACATTCATTAATGACTCCCATAAGTAGGAGGCTTTAGTTCAAACAAAGACATTATCCCAAATGCCAGAATTGTAAGCATGACTAATTAGTATATTTACTAATATGTGTTCCCTATTTATCAGAACATTACCCTGGCTTAGACCTAACTACCTGCTCACATAGAACTCTGGACACATTCCCATGGAGCTGGAGCTAAACACCACCAGTTAAAAGTATTTAATTGCTCTTGCATAGATTCCAGGATTATAGCGGGAACCCACATCAGGTAACCCACAGTCACCTATAATTACAGAAGATCTGATTTACTTTGGTCACCCTCAGCCCATTCTCTCAGGTGATTTATATTAATTCATATAGTCATACATATAACACACAAATAAAAATGATAAATTAATCTTTGAAAAGAGAAAATGTTCTCATATCTCTAAAGCCAAGTAGTCTCTTGAATATTATGACAATAGCTTTTTAGTTTATTTTAAGGAAGAGTATCCAAATACTAGCTCGAAGTTATAAACTAATAACCTATTAGTTTATAATTATGTTTAGAAACAGGAAAGGGTTTTCTTCTTAAAATGTTGAAAGCAAGATATGAGCAGCTCCAGTGGTGTGTGAACTTGTATCCCTTCTTTGGAGAACGAAGTTTGACAAAGGCAACAGGGTTGATTTGACACCATGTTCATATACCAGCCACACACCATCCAGGCAGTCTGTGACACAGGCAGCTAGAAATGATGCTATAGCTTTTGTATCTGTAAAAGTTGAACAGAAATTACAGGATCTCCTCAAATCTGGAACTGTAATATGACTAATTTACATAATTTTCACAAAAATACTGGAAAAAATAGCCATAATAATTTTGTGGTAATGAAGAATCAGTTTTGTGTTACTGATTATCATTTATAAAATTTTTGCCAGTCACCAGGCAGTGATGGCGCACGCCTTTAATCCCAGCACTTGGGAGGCAGAGGCAGGTGGATTTCTGAGTTCGAGGCCAGTCTGGTCTGCAGAGTGAGTTCCAGGACAGCCAGGGCTACACAGAGAAACCCTGTCTCGAAAAACTAAAAAAAAAAAAAAAAAAAAAAAAAATTTGCCAGTCAATTATGTAAAAGTGTATGTTATCAAATAAGTAACTTTAATTATATTCTATATATTACTAGTTTATGAACCATTGTATTTTCCTATTAATTCTAGATCTTTGATAGAATATAAATCAGTGAGTATATTGAATACACACAAAATGAAATTTTATAATAGGACAATAAAAACTTAATTATATCATTCTAAGTAAAAGAAAAGATAAACAGTCTATGGTTTTCAAAAATATTATTTCACTTTCTTAAAATGAATGAAGAAACTGGTGACAATGGTAAAACGTGATTTGTCTAGTCCATCTGGTATACAGTCACCAAACCCAGACACTATTGTGGATGCCAAGAAATGATTGCTGAAAGGAGCCTGATATAACTGTCTCCTGAGAGGCTTTGCCAGAGCCTTAAAAATACAGAAGTGGATGCTTGTAGCCAATCATTGGACTGAGCATGGGGTCCCCAATGGAAGAGTTAGAGAAAGGACTGAAAAAACTGAAGGGGTTTGCAACCCTATAGGAAGAACATCAATATCAACCAACCAGACCCCTCAGAGCTCCTAGGGTCTATGCCACCAACCAAGTAGTGCACATGGAACCACCCATAGCTCTAGCTGCATATATAGCAGAGGATGGCCTTGTCAGCCATCAAGGGGAGGAGAGGTCCTTGGTCCTGTGAAGGCTTGATAGATGCCCCAGAGTAGGGGAATTCAAGGGTGGGGAGGTGGAAGTGGCTAGATGTGTGGAGGAACACCCTCATAGAAGTAGGGGAAGGGGGATGGGATAGGGGATTTTCTGGGAGCAGGGGAAACCAGGAAAGGCGATAACATTTGAAATATAAATAAAGAAAATATCCAAAAAAATCGGTTAAAAAAAAGAAGGAATGGAATTTAATGAATTTTCTCTTTTATATATTGAATTTCTATAGAGCACTGTGATACATTTAAAAATAAGTTTTTCTGCACCATTGCATATTTGCCATTGGAAATGTGAATAGTCTAAACAATTTAATAAAATAACTGCTTTTATGTGGATATGAACAAGATGGCTTAGAATCTAAGGAATTTTTTTGCCCAAGCCTGGTGGTTGAAATTCTATCCTCCAAATTCCTATAAAGATGAGGAAATAAAAAAGAATTTAACCATAAAAGCTTGTCCCCTGACTTTCACACACATTATGTGACATCCATGCAACTAAACAAGAACATGTGTAATAGACATAAACATTGGACGGACACATATACAACTTAAGAAAAAATGATGTTTTGAAAATTTAGAGTTGAAGGATATATTTTGTCTCATAATGGAAAATATAAGAGCATTTTGGGCTATAGAGGAGCTTGTTCAAGAAACATGGATGCTCTGGCAAGGGATCACAACCAAAGACCTTCTAGGTCAATGTGATCCCACTGGAATAGAGAAAAACACCTTTAATGCCTCTGGCTAAAATACACATAAACCTTTAGTACACATCTTTATTCTCAAACAATGATGCCTAACTCTAGATAAAGTGATGTGTGTGTGTGTGTGTGTGTGTGTGTGTGTGAGAGAGAGAGAGAGAGAGAGAGAGAGAGAGAGAGAGAGAGAGAGAGAGCTAATTTTACAAAGACAGGTCACAGGTGAAGACAGAACAAGCCAAAGAACAAGAAAGAGACTGAAGAGTAGAACATTACCAAAGTTAGTACAAGGCTAAGCAGAGCAACTTAGTGAGAAGCCAGTTTGAATCTGTCAGCTTGGAGAGGAGTGTGGGCGAGAACATCTGAGTTGAACCAGCCAGGCAGAGTTCAGAAAGAGCTACAAGAGTGAACATACTCAGCTATAAGCATAGAAGACAACACTTAAATCTGGCAAATAAAAGATAAATTTACATCAAACACTTAAATGTCAGTTAGGAAATTATGTTAGTTAAAATTTAGGCAGCTCAACAAAGTTTAAAATGGTAAATGATAAGTCATACTTAATATTGATTTAAAAATATAAAGCAATATTCTGACTATGCAAAGTTTGTCTTCACAAATATAATCATGCATTTTCTATTAATACTCCTTCATGTATCATCCGTCCCACATGCCAACATTTCCAAAATGGTTGGTTAGCAAAAAAGGAAAAAAAAAGAAAAGGAAAAATGAATGAGAGAATGATTGAGAGAAAGGAAGAAAACAAACAAACAAACAAACAAACTAGTTTGAATGGAGGACACCCTACATGGGTACAAAGGTACATAAAGCTGCTCCTAGAATGTGTGAGTTATTAGTTGAAAATCTCAGTAGCTGGCTTTGGCTACCTCTCTAGGAACTGGAGGTCAGAGAGTTTTCTGAGTGCCCCCCCCCCCATTACATCAGATAATTGGCACTGCTGTTATTTGCCTGCCAGAGTTCAAGGGCAAGTCCCTATTGCTGGCGTTGCCATACTCCTTGTCAACTGGACATTTTTCTAAATGGACCTGATGTAGTTATAAAACTTACTTCACCTAACTGTTTGTACACAGAGGTTACTGTTGCTGTCAGCTGTGCTCAAAGAACTTTTATTTTGCAGCTCTCAAAATTAACTACAGAGAGGCAAACACATTATCTAACATGTGTTGTGAATGGACAAACACATTATCTAACAGATGATAAGGGAAAAGAGGCATTTCCTTCAAGCAATGCAGTGACTTGTTTGAATAAACCATCACTCATTCTCATGCAAGCAACCGCAATAGGCTTATGGCATAACCCAAACTCCTAGTCTAATGACAGTTTATTAATAAGTTTAAAGATTTTTAAAGATTAGTTTATTTATTTACATTCCAGCCTTTGCCACCCTCCTGATGCCCCCCCCACAGTTTCTCATCCCATTCCTACTTCTCTTTACCTCCAACAGGGTGCTTCCCCACACCAGCCATCCCCCTTCCCTGGGGCCTCAAATCTCCCCAGGACTCTCCTTCTCCCACTGAGATCAGACCAGGCAATCCTCTGTTATATACGTGCCTTGAGGCTTTGGACCATGCCATGTATGCTGCCTGGTTTGTGGTTCAGTCTCTGGGAGCTCCCAGGGGTCCAGATTTGTTGAGATTGCTGGTCTTCCTATGGGGTCGCCCTCCTCTACAGCTTCTTCAATCCTTCAATTAATTCAACCATAGAGCGTCCCAGACTTCAGTCCAATGATTGGGTGTAAATATTTGAATTCTCTCAGTTAGCTGCTGGTAGGGCCTCTCAGAGGGCAGCTATGCTAGGCTCCTGTCTATAAACGCATCATAGCATCAGTAACAGTGTCAAGCCTTGGTGCCTCCCCCATGTTGAGTTGGTCATTGGACAGCCTTTCCTTCTGTCTATTCCCCATTTTTTTATCTCTGCATTCTTTTAGACAGAAACGAATCTGAGTCAGAAATTTTGACTGTGAGTAGGTAACCTTGTCCCGATATTTGAGGCCCTATCTATCTTCTGTAGGCGGATTCTGTGAGTTTCCTTTCCCCATTGTTGGGCATTTTGGCTGACACCCACATTGAGTCCTGAGAGTCTCCCAGGTCTCTGGTACTCTCTAGAGAGTTCCTTTATCCCCAACCTACCCCCAGAGTTGCATATTTCCATTCATTCTTCTGGCCCTCCTACCCTACCCCACCCATATCTGATCCTGTTTCCTTTCACCTTCCCTCCTCTCCTCTTTCACCCAGGTCTCTCCCTCCCTCTGCCTCCAGTGATTATTTTGTTAACACTTCTAATTGGTATTGAACCATCCTCCTTTGGGCCTTCCTGTTTGTAACACTAGAAGCTAAGGGCTTTTTTTTTTTTTTTTTTTTTTTTTTTTTTTTTGTCTTATGCTCCATTTTGGTCCCTAAAATGAATGTTAGTAAAGAACTGCATATTTATAATTGAAATATTTTCCCATTTTTGTTCATTGCACTAAGAGATATGGTTGCTCTGCCGCTGTAATAAACATTTAACAGATCTTTAAACAAAATATATTATTATGATATATTATAAGATTTAAAAGCTAAAAAAATATTTGGTATTTATTACTTTGTAATAAGTCACATGAGAGTGCAGATGAAGCAGTGTAGGCTCTTCAGTTTGTTTTTATAATGAGAATTTAGTATCTATATGCTCACAAATGAAAGAGCAATCCATGATAGATGTGAACACTGAAAGGTCTCTTAACCCCTACAGTAGACTGAGGTCAAGTTGCTGGAAGAGCATATAAGATTGGTTGCATAGGGTCATAGTTTTAACAGAAAAAAATATATAAATATATAGAGAAATGATGCTGAACTATGTATCTATACCCTAATCAGAGTTTTGATCATTGTTTTATGACACTTCCAGCATATATTTTCTAGTGATAGAACAAAAAAAAAAAAAATGGGATTCATTTTTCAGGAATGTTACAGAAGCTGGGAGAGGAAATAATTAAATGAAAATGTAGGTAATTTAAGACTATGTGATTCTACAATAACTAGTGGATATTTGAATATTTTTATTTGTAATTTGTAATGGGCTTCAATTCAAATCATATAATGATGCTTTAAAAGCTACATCTTTTGAGCCACTATTGTACCAGTATGTTTTGAAGACAAGTCATGATTGTAGAGTAAAGGGTTTATAGCTGGGTTGGTATTTACTTTTTGTCCTCTGGTCATTTGCAGAGTATGTTCCAGTAATATGACCTCAATTCAGAAGGTGTGAAGACCCTTGTGAGGCACCAGCTGACTTCGCCAGTGAGTTATATAGTCGTGTTTTTGGCAATTGGTCCTTACCATCATTTTGTAGAGAGCAACCAACAGTCTGGCAATATTCTGGGTTGTTTGGGTATTACCATGGGGCCTCTTTGGTCATCAACTCAATTAAATGTAACCTATTCCTTGTACTGGAGACTTTGATGGATGGCAAGAGATGACTAGTCAGTGCTTTGTCTTTCCTGTTATTTAGAGATTCCATTTGGGTTTCTGTCATATATTTTCATATTTTAAGAAGCTTCTACAGAAATAGGTTTCCAAATGACCTTCCAAATGTCCCTTCATCCTTCTACAGAGTCACTTGCTTAATCACGAACATTGCTACTTAATTCATAAAAATTAAAAATTGGAAACATTCTAAATTTTCTTCAACAGAAAGGTAAATAAAGAAAATGTGGTTCTTTCATAGAATAGAACATTGCTTAACCATTAAAAACAGAAATTCCTTGGTAAATGGATGGAACTAAAACTAATGATACTAAGTGAGGTAACCCAGATTCAGAAAGACAAATAGGGTATTCATTACTCAATTTTATTTTTTGTTAAACTGTTTCCTTTATTAGTAATTACTTTGCTTGCAGTTTCCATCTGTGGTTGGGAGGCCTCTGCCTGGGCAACTAGGGATCCATAGACAAATAGCACCGGGAGAAATCTAACCTCCCAGGAGTGTGGAAAAGCCCGTGAGTGGGGGCAAGATAAGCAACACTGCTCTTCAGGATGTGCCCGAATCCTTGGGACACAGGGACCGAGGAACAGTGGGGGACGGAGCCTTCTGGTTTCCATCTGTGGAGGAAGACCTCTGCATGGGCAACCAGGGCTCCACACCCAAATACTGCTGGGAGAAAGCTAGACTCCCAGGAGTGTGGGTAAGCCTGTATGCTCAGAGGGACCCACCTGGAATCCCCAGGACACAGAGACCGAGGAGTGGTCTTCTGGTTTATTTCGGTGGCCAGGGAATGGATCCTGTGACTCAGGGCTACATGCTCAAATAGTGCCAAGAGAGAGCTGGTATCCCAGGACTGCCAACACACCTTCAAGCACAGGCAAGTCCACCACTTCTGTTCAAATTCACTGGATCAAGAGGGACCCTTGCAGAGCCAACAGGACACAGGAACCAAGGGACAGCTGGGGACAAGATCCTTCTGGATTCTGTCTGCACCCCAGAGCTAACCCTGTACCATACCTCTCCAAACCCAAATACCTCTCAAAGAGAGCTGGTCTTCAAGGAGTATTGCCACTGAGTCTTGCAGGAGGGACAAGCCACAGTCCGAGAGAGTAAGACCAGCTAACACCAGAGATAACTAGATGGCCAAAGGCAAGGGCAAGAACATAAGGAACAGAAATCAAGGCCACTTGGCATTATCAGAACCCAACTCTCCCACCACAGCAAGCCCTGGATACCCCCAACACACCGGAAAAGCAATACTTAGATTTAAAATCACATCTCATGATGATGATAGAAGATTTTAAGAAGAAAATAAATAACTCCCTTAAAGAAATACAAGAGAATACAGGTAAACAACTAGAAGCCCTTAAAGAGAAAACACAAAAATCCCTTAAAGAATTACAGGAAAACACAATCAAACATATGAAGGAAATGAACAAAACCATCCAGGAATGAAAAATAGAAATAGAAACAATAAAGAAATCACAAAGGGAGACAACCCTGGATTTAGAAAACCTAGGAAAGAGATCAGGAGTCATAGATGCAAGCATCACCAACAGAATACAAGAGATAGAAGTGAGAATTTCAGGTGGAGAAGATACCCTAAAAAACATTGACACAACAGTCAAAGAAAACACAAAATGCAAAAAACTCCTAACCCAAAACATCCAGGATATTCAGGATACAATGAGAAGACAGAACCTGAGGATAATACGTATAGGAGAGAGTGAAGATTCCCAACTTAAAGGACCAATAAATATCTTCAACAAAATTATAAAAGAACTCTTCCCTAACATAAAGAAAGAGATGAACATAAATATACAAGAAGCCTACAGAACTCCAAATAGATTGGACCAGAAAAGAAATTCCTCCTGTCACATTATAGTCAAAACATGAAGTACAGAAAATAAGGAAAGAATATTAAAAGCAGTAAGGGAAAAAGATCAAGTAACATAAAGGCAGACCTATCAGAATTACACCAGACTTCTCACCAGAGACGACGAAAGCGAGACGATCCTGGGCAGATTTCATACAGACCATAAGAAAACATAAATGCTAGACCAATAAAAAGACATAGGTTAACAGACTGAATACATAAACAGGACCCAGCATTTTGTTGCATTTAGGAAATGCACCTCAGAGTTAAAGACAAACACTACCTCACAGTAAAGGGCTGGAAAACAATTTTCCAGGAAAATGGTTCCAAGAAACAGGCAGAAGTAGCCATTTTAATATCAACTAAAAGTCATCAAAAAAGATGAGGAAGGACACTTCATACTCATCAAAGGAAAAATCTACCAAGAAGAACTCTCAGTTATGAACATCTATGCCCTGAATGCAAGGGCAACCACATTCATAAAAGAAACTTTACTAAACCACAAAGCACACATTGCACTCATACAATAATAGTGGGAGACTTCAACACCTCACTATCATCAATGGACAGATCTTGGAAACACAAACTAAACAGAGACACAGTGAAACTAACAGATGTTATGAACCAAATGGATTTAACAGATAGCTATAGAACACTTCTTCCTAAATCAAAAGAATACACCTTCTTCTCAACACCTCATGCTACCTTCTCCAAAACTGATCATATAATCGGTCACAAAATGAACCACAACAGATATAAGGAGATTGAAATAATCCCATGCCTTCTATCAAATCACTACAAATTAAGGCTGGTCTTCAATGGCAACAATAACAACAGAAAGCCCACATACAAATGGAAGCTGAACAATGCTCAACTCAATGAAAACTTGGTCAAGGAAGAAATAAGGAAGAAATTAAAGACTTCCTAGAATTTAAAGAAAACGAAAGTACCCAAACCTATGGGACACAATGAAAGCACTGTTATGAGGAAAACTCACAGCTCTGAATGCCTCCAAAAAGAAACTGGAGGGAGCAAACGCTACCAGCTTAACAGCACATCTGAAAGCTTGAGAACAAAAAGAAGCTAATACACCCAAGATGAGTAGAAGGCAGGAAATAATCAAATTAAGGACTGAAATCAACCAAGTAGAAACTAAAAGAACTAGACAAGGAATCAACAAAACCAGGAGCTGGTTCTTTGAGAAAATCAACAGGATAGATAAAAACTTAGCAAGACTAACCAGAGGGCACAGAGACAGTATCCAAATTAACAAAATTAGAAATGAAAAGGGAGATAAAACAACAGAAACAGAGGAAATTCAAAAAATCATCAGATCCTACTACAAAAACCTATACTCAACAAAACTGGGAAATTTGGATGAAATGGAGAAGTTTCTAGACAGATACCAAATACCAAAGTTAAGTGAGGATCAGATAAACCATCTAAACAGTCCCATAATGCCTAAAGAAATAGAAGCAGTCATTAAAAGTCTCTCAACCAAAAAAGCCCAGGTCCAGATGGGTTCACTGCAGAATTCTATCAGACCTTCAAAGAAGACCTAATAGCATTACTCTTAAATCTCTTCCACAAAATAGAAACAGAAGCAACACTCCCCAATTCATTCTATGAGGCCACAATTACACTGATACAAAACCTCACAAAGACCCAACAAAGAAAGAAAACTTCAGACCAATTTCCCTTATGAATACCGATGTAAAAATACTCAATAAAATTCTCGCAAACCGAATCCAAGAACACATCAAAATCATCATTTACCACAAACAAGTAGGCTTCATCCCAGAGATGCAGGGATGGTTCAATACCCGTAAATCCATCAATGTAATCCACTACATAAACAAACTCAAAGAAAAAAAACCACATGTCATTTCATTAGGTGCTGAAAAGGCATTTGACAAAATTCAACATCCCTTCATGATAAAAGTCTTAGAAAGATCAGGAACTCAAGACCCATAACTAAACATAGTAAAAGCAAAATACAGTAAACCAGTGGCCAACATCAAACTAAATGGAGAGAAACTCAAAGCAATACCACTAAAATCAGGGACTAGAGAAGCCTGCCCTCTCTCTCCCTATCTATTCAATATAGCACTTGAAGTTCTAGCTAGAGCAATTAGACAACAAAAGGAGATCAAAGGGATACAAATTGGAAGGGAAAAAATCAAAATATCACTATTTGCAGATGATATGAAGGTATTAGTTAAGTGACCTGAAAACCTCCACCAGAGAACTGCTACAGTAGATAAACAACTTCAGCAAAGTGGGAGGATACAAAATTAACTCAAACAAATCAGTAGCCTTCCTATACTCGAAGGATAAACAGGCTGAGAAAGAAATTAGGGAAATGACACCCTTCACAATTGTCACAAACAATATAAAGTATCTTGGTGTGACTCTAACCAAACAAGTGAAAGATCTGTATGACAAGAACTTCAAGTCTCTGAAGAAAGAAATTGAAGAAGACCTCAGAA
>CM052704.1:53615929-53676559 GCA_028551405.1 Uromys caudimaculatus
CAATGATTTAATGAAATTTGCAGGCAAATGGATGGAACTTGAAAATATCCTGAGCGAGGTAACTCAGTCACAAAAGAATGAACAGAGTATGTACTCACTGATAAGTGGATATTAGCCCAAAAGTTTGGAATACCCAAGTTTCACTTTACAGTAACTGCTGGACTGAGAGTGAGGTCCCAGATGGAGGAGTTGAAGAAGGGACTGAAGGAGCTTAGGGAGTCTCCAGTCCCATGAAGGGAGTAACAGTGTCAACTGGACTGACCCCCCATCCTCCTGGATGCTGGACCACCAACCAAATAATACACATCGAGGGACCCATGGTTTGGAACACATATGTAGCAGAGAAGGACCTTGTTGGCCATCAGGGGGGAGGAGAGGCCCTTGGGCCTGAGGGTGTTAGAGGCCCTAGTAAAGGGGAATTTCAAGGTGGGAATAAGGGAATGGGTGGGCTGGTGGGTGGGAGGTGGAATACTCTCATAGAGGCGGGGGAGGCAGAGGGAATCGGGGGTTTCCAAAGAGGAGACCTAGAAAGGGGGAAACATTGGAAATGTAAATAAAGTATCTAAAAATAAAAATAAAAATAAAAAAAAACAAAAAAAGAGCAATTTTTCTCCATCAGCCTGTTGTAATATGACTGTGGTTCCCTCCAGAAATAACGTGTTCAGCTCATGCATGCCATCTTAAAGTACCCAATTCTTGGTCAAGTAGTAAGAACCATTATAAGCAGAATACTACCAAAGTAGCTAGGTCTATGGTAATGGTAATACAGTTACTGACTGTGCTCTAATAGAGAGAGAGAAAGGGCCAGTCACAAGATCATCTTTCCTATTCCCCACATTCCCAGCTTCAAAGGATCTTGAGAGATGCTGGAATATACAGGAAGTGGAAGGATATCTCAAAGAGGGCCTCTATGAGATGATTATCCATGATGAGGGAATTTTCAGTGGTGCAGTTCTTCTTCCTTCCTTCCTTCCTTCCTTCCTTCCTTCCTTCCTTCCTTCCTTCCTTCCTTCCTTCCTTCCTTCCTTCCTTCCTTTCTTTCTTTCTTTCTTTTTGATACTTTATTTACATTTCCAATGTTTCTCCCTTTCTAGGTCTCCTCTGTGGAGACCACCTATGCCTTCCCCCTCCCTCATCTCTATGAGGGAATTCTATCTTCCACCCACCCGCCTGCCCACTCCCATATTCCCACCTTGACATTCCCCTTTACTGGGGCCTCTCCTCCCCCTGATGGCCAACAAGGCCCTCTGCCACATATGTGGTCCAAACCATGGGTCCCTCCATGTGTATTCTTTGGTTGGTGGTCCAACCTCCAGGAAGACCGGGGAGGGGGTCAGGCCAGTTGACACTGTTGCTCCCTCCATAGGACTGCAGACTCTATCAGCTCCTTCAGTCCCTTCTCCAACTCCTCCATCTGGGACCTCACTCTCAGTCTAGCAGTTACTGTGAAGTGAAATTTGGGTATTCCAAACGTTTCGGCTACTATCCACTTATCAGTGAGTACATACCATGTTTGTTCTTTTGTGACTGAGTTACCTTGCTCAGGATGATATTTTCTAGTTCCATCCATTTGCCTGCAAATTTCATTAAATCATTGTTTTTAATAGCTGAGCAGTACTCCATTGTGTAACTGTACCAGATTTTCTGTATCCATTCCTCTGATGAGGGACATCTGGGTTGTTTCCAGCTTCTGGCTATTATAAATATGGCTGCTATGAACATAGTGGAGCATGTGTCTTTATTACATGTTGGAGCATCTTCTGGGTGATGCAGTTCTTTGGGCTCACTTGCTGTTGAGAGTCTGTTCTAGTCTAGGTTACTTACATTATGTAAAAGGTTTTCAAATGGGCTTTACTCCAGAGACTGTGTTCTATTAAACAGCTTTGACACTACTTTGAGGACAGAAGATGACTCTTGTACTTGAGTGGTCACAAGAACAGAATCATGTGATCAACATCACCCTCTGATTACTTATTCCTGGGAGTAGAAGGGGTACCACCCTATAAACTTATTTGAGTAAATGGGGAATATAGGAAGCCATGGGCATACTAAAATCCTATCAAGAAAAACAGGTCAAAATACTTACCAGACATACTAGACCAAAGAACGACTAAAACTCCCTAACCTAGTCAGTACCTTGCCTCATTGAAAACTAAAAAAGAAAAAGTAAAAAATAGGCATTTTTACATAAATAGGGGAATCTCATGCTAACAGTCTCTATGGTCACATATTTATGTATTTTATTTACTTTTTCTATTTAATTAAAAATAGATTTTTTATATAGCATATTATGATTACTATGTCATCTTCCACCCAAATCCATACTCTGTTTTCTCTCACTCAAGAAAACAAGCAGGTATCTAAAAATAGGAGAAATAATATGAATAAAACAAAATTGTATAAAATAAACACAAACAAGAATAGAAAAACCTAAACACAAACAGAAAAGAAAAAAAGAGCCAAAATAAAAAGCATAAGAAACACATACAGACACAGAGATACATGTTTCCAAACACAGAAAAGTCATGAATACAAAATCAGAAAGAATAGCATAATCAAAAGATCTATAATGTTTTTTAAAAGCCTAGATAAACATAGTGAGTCTGTCCTTAAGTGTGTTTTGTATATACAGTCAATCAGATCCCATTGGAGAAAACCAAATTTTCATTTGTGAACAGTTATCTACTGGAGATAGCTCCTGAATTAGGGATAGAGGCTCATGTCTTATTCTGCTCTCACCACAGGAAAACTTAATCTTAGACATGTGCAGGTTTCGTACTTTCTGCCAACAGTCTCTATGAGTTCATATGTCAATCAGTCCTGTTGTGTCTAGAAGGCCTTGGTATCTTGGTGTCCTCTCTCTTTGCTGGCTATTGACTTCTTTCTAATTCCTCTTCTATAATTATCTCTGACACCTGAGGTTAGATATTTGATGGAAACATTACATTTATGGCTTATTGTTTTAAACTATTTCACTCTCTGTACATTGTCCAGTTGTGGGTCTTGGTTTTTGTTTCCATTTATTGCAGGAAGAAGTTTCTTTGTTGATAACAGAGCGATGTACTGGCTCTTAGGTATAACAAAATATCATTAGGAGTCATTATATTCTTACATGCCTTTAGCTGAACAGTAGGATTATTTTTTAACTTAGGATCATGGCCTATCTCTTCTGAAGTTCTTGGCTAAACACGCTGTGGTAGCCATGGATTCCATCTCATGGAGTCAGACTTAAATTAAATCAGAGAGTGGCAGGTTACTCCCACAAATTTTTTGTTCTGCTACACACATGTATCTTGTAAGCAGTTCATAATTGTTAGTCTCAGGGTTTGTAGCTGGGCTAGTGTTCATCTTTCTCATCTGGTAGTGTATAGAATACCTTCAAGTAGTGTGAACTCTAGTAAATAGGGGTAAATGATTTCAGGACTTTCCCCCACATTTTCTTCAACAGATTCAGTGTATCTGTGTATATTGCCATTTGTTAAGCTTCTTAATCTATTTGGAGATGAATTTCATGAACAGTAGAAACTATAATTCTATTTGTGTTCTATATGTAATATGTTCAAGCATCATATGCTGAAGATGCTGTCATATTTTGATATTTTGATACAAGTTTGTATATCTTGCTTCATATTTAAAAAAAATCAGGCACTCATAGGCGTGTGGCTTTGTTTTTATGCCAATAACAAGTCTTTTTTACTGGTTTACTTTTTATCTTCATCTTTTTCAGCTGTCTCATTGCTCTAGCCAAGATTATAAGTACTATATGGAGCGAGTATATATAAAGAGGACAACTGTGTCTTGATCGTTGTGTTAGTAGAATTGCTTTGAGTTTCTCTCCATTTAATTTGAGGTTGGCTATAGGCTTGCTGTCAACTGCCTTTAGTATGTTGTGGTATGTCCCTTGAATTTCTAAACTCTCAAGTACTTTTATCATGATTGGATTTTTGCTTTTGTTCAAAGACTTTTCTTCATCTGATGAGATAATTTTGTGGTTTTGGTCTTTGAGTCAATTTCTATTGTAGATTACATTTATTGATTTACTTATGTTGAGTCACCTCTGAATCTCTGAGATGAAATCTATTTGATTATAGTCGATGATCATTTTCATCTCTTCTTGGATTTGGTTTGTATTTCATTTAAAATGCTTTTATTTATGTTCCTGATGAAAACTGGTTTGTAATTCTTTTTCTTTGTTGGATTTTCATGCAAGTTAGGTGTCATGGTTACTATGACCTTGAAAAGAATTTGGGCCAATGTTTCTTTTGTTTCTACTTTTCAAAATCATTTGCAGATGATTTGGTGTAAAAGCATCCTTCATTGAATCTATTTGACCCTGGGCTTATTTTCTTTGGGAATCTT
This sequence comes from Uromys caudimaculatus, assembly GCA_028551405.1. NCBI lineage: Eukaryota > Metazoa > Chordata > Mammalia > Rodentia > Muridae > Uromys > Uromys caudimaculatus. The sequence goes on from CM052704.1 coordinate 53,620,289, forward strand.
TTAATTAATTACTGTTTCTATTTCAGTAGAAGTTACAGGATTCTTTAAATTGCTTGATATTATACTTTAAGTCAAGGTAATGTTTAAATTCCTTATCTAATCATGAATGGTAGGTCATATGTAGCAAAAAAACATTAGATTATCTAATTTAGTTGGGTACTTATTTTTAAAGTATGTTCTAATGATTCTTTGGATCTCCTCAGTGTGAGGTCTGATATTCTCTTTTTCACCTTCATTGCTTTTTAATTTTGATCTTCTCTCGATGCACTCCCATTAATTTTGGTTATGTGTTTGCCTATCCTATTGGTTTTCTCAAAACAAAGCAAAACAAGACAAACAGCAAAACAAATCCCCCAAAAAACCTATTCTTTGTTTTATTGATTCTTTGTGTTCTTGTTTGTTTTAATATTGATTTCAGTCCTAAGTTTGATTCTGTCTTACCATATACTCCTTTTGATTTTTTTTCCCATTTTGTTCTAGAACTTTCTGGTGTGCTGCTAAATTAGTAATATGAAATCTCTCATTTTTAAAAATGTAGGCACTTGGTGTTATGAACTTGTATCTTAGCACCATTTTGTTTCCCATAAATTTGGATTTTTGTCATTTTCATTTAATTCTAAAGAAAAGGTTTAATTTTTTTTCTTCATTTCTGTCTTGAGCTAACTTTCATTCAGTGGAGACCTAAGTTTCTAGGTGGTTGTAAGCATTGTTTTTTTCTGTGTGGTTGATATCTTGCTTTAGTCAGTTGTTGTAATATAGATTTTTAGGGTATTATTTCATTTCTCTTATAATTCTCCAATATATGGTCATTTCGAAGAAAGTTTCTTAAGCTTGAGAGATGTTATAAACTTTTGTGTTTTGGTGAAATTCTCTGTGAATATCTTTGGAGTCTATATTCATTATGATATTATTTAATTCCAGCATTTATCTTCTGTGGAGTTTTTGTATCGATGACCTGTCTATTGAGAAGAGTGAATCACTGGAGCCACCCACTGTTACTATTTAAGAACAATTTGTGATTTAAGCAGCAGTAGTGATTTTTCAATTTACTTGTCTATCTGTGTACCTGTCTGTCTGTCTAGTGGGCTTGGGTGTCCTGGTTTGGTGCATAAATGTTAAGAATTGTAATATATGTTTGTTGATTTCCTTTCATGAATATATGGTATTCTTCCCTAACTCCTATGATTAATCACTTGAAGTCTTGCCTCTGTTCAAATACTTAAAATTTTCATTTCCAGTTTTCTTTATTGATTATTTCCCACTTCCATGTATTGAATTCTTTCTTCATTTCATTTCATTGTTTCTTTGTGATTTCATAGATTCAATTTATTTATGGACTCATTATTATTCTCTTTCTGGACCTTTAACATATTTATAAGGGATATTTTGAAGTCTTTTTTCTTGTGCTTCAGGCATAGTGCATTTCTCGGGGGCTACTGTGATAAGGTTGTTGGGCTCTAGTGGAGACATAATGTCCTTCTTATCATTGATTGTGTTTTTACACGGCTGTCTCTACTTCTGGGTTTGGAGTTATTGTGATACTAGGTACTATATCTTGCCTTGCCTTTTTTGGGTGCTTGTTATGTTCCTTGGTTTCTTTGATTTCCTTGCTTGGCTTCTTTGATTGTTAGGAGAATGTAGTAGTTGTACATTACCTGGAGGAAATGTTTTTGAGATCCAGCCGGCTGTGGTCACTTGAAGTTCCAGGTGGTTTGTGTTTTAGGTATCGGGAGCTGAAACGTATAAATGGGCTGGACTAGAAGGTGGGTATTTGAGGAAGTCCATCAGAGCAAGGTATGGCAGCAGGATCTGTGTAGTCCCTGTAGACTGAAAATAGAGAAGAAAAAGGGGTTCTTCTTAGGCTGAGGTTTCATTGGCTGAGGCTTACGGTTCTGGGGATACCTTATTTTCATGGAGAGGTATTTCAGGTTGTTAAAACTGTAATTTTTGCCAAGGATTACACTACATTCCTCAGGTAGAAGATTGTAGGTCAGGATTCCCAGAACAGACAGAGAAGGGAAAGCCCTGCTTAAAAATCTGCATCCTCTATTTTGTGCTGAGCTCAGAAAAGCTTTCTGGACATGATAGACTATAACCTTAGTAGCAAGGTGCAACATGGACTAAAGGATTTCAGTCAGAGGGATTAAAACTGCTTGACATTTCTTCATTCCATATGGATTACACAGACCTAGAAGGTCTTTAGATACGATCAGAGCAGCCATGTAGCTGTATTAAAATTCCTCTACATCTTTCCCCTTTCTGTTTAAGATACACATAATTTATAGTCTAATTATTACAACAGAAACAATTATAAATCCCATAAATTTAGCAGTCCCAATGTCCTTAAACTTAACAGTTTGAATGTCCTTATGAAGATCTGTTGATGCAATGATCTTTATCCCATAATCACAGTCTTGGTCATCTTCAGCAAATGTCCATTTCAACATCCATTTTATCAGTCTGCATTCTAAGGAATAATCTGTTCTTCTTTAGGTAGTTTGTTGAGTTGTCCCCATAAGGTTTATTCTGCCTCATCTGCATTGCTTTCTTTCAGAGTTTCTTCCCTTCTTCACTAGTGTCTTTCATGTGGAAGCTTATTTTATGCATATCTAATCTTAATCAAGTTTGATGGAACTTTTTATGCATATCTAATCTTAATCAAGTTTGATGAAAATCAAGTCTTTCATCAACTGTCAAAACTATAAACAAAAATTCTTCCCCAATGTAATATGTTCCTTTACTGATCTTCCTAATTCTGATGTTAAAACATGTTTAAATTATACAGGTTGATCTGATTCATCAGGTTTTTCCGTTTGATTGGGTTTTTGTTGGTGGTGCTGGTGTTGGTGTTTTTGTTTACTGTTTTGTTTGTTTTGTTTTCTTCTTACAATCCAGTGTCTCGTGGGCAATCTTATTTCCCTTTTCTGTTTATCAAGGTACAATTAGATCTTTATGATCCCACACATATCAAGAACTAGAAAGTTTTAGCTTTTAAACAAGACAGTCAACCACTCCCATACTAAGCCCCACTCCATGCCAGTGATTTGTGCTTCTTAGCTATGTAAATACAGAGACAATGAAGACATATTGCATAAGATGTCAATATACACTGTTAGTCAAAATAAGTATCCATTTTCTGAGATTGAAGGAATTTAAATCTGAGTTCCCCATTGTTGTAGTAGAGCTCTACCCCAGAGGTTTATAACTATGTCTACTGCATAAGGCTTTAACTCTCTTAATTAACTCTATGGTCTCACACAGTAATTTGTCTTACATTTTGGTTTACTTAGGATAACGTTCCAAGCTGAACCAACTATGTAGATACCTTCTATATAGGCAAATGTAGATTCAAAAATTTTCATGAGATTAAAGTTACATCAACTTCTATGTCCACCAAATCTTCAATTTCAATACCATTTATTTTAATTTTAATTTTGGTCTCTGGTCACTGATAACAGTTTGCCAAGAAACCCATCATTTAGTAATTCCAAATCCTCCTGTTCTTTCCATTAGAGCTGCTTTACTTTCGAGACATAGAGGCAGTTAAATCTGAGCAATCATGTCTCTTGCTTTAAAGTGCATTATTTTTTCTTTATATAATCCATAATCTCAGTCTGCCTATTGAATTACTCCTCTACAATTCCTGGATGCACAATGAATTTTCTTCCTTCTAAAACAATTTGTATTGTCTTTGGGGGTAGAGGTCCATGAAACCCAAAGGTTATTTTATAACATGGAATTTTTAGTGATAGTGTGAGATTTTTTAATTTTGGCTAAGTCTATGGCAGTGCTTCCTTCTGTAATGTGCATTAGATCTCCACTGTAGATTTCTAACAGAAAACACACGGCTTATGTTTTCGTTGTTGTGTTACTAATGAACCCTCTAAGGGAGTGTCCTATATTTACAAATTATTTCCCAGGGAGTTTCCCTTTGGTAAGGAATTACTCCATATATCTCATGCTGAACTCCATTCATTAGTCTGATACCTACCCTTTCCATACCTTCTAAAACTCCCAGAAGGCTGAGGTCTTCTTGAGAAGTCTCAACAAATGCCTTACCTACAATCCCTTTTCAAATGACCCTATCTTTCATAGACAAAGCAGCAGACATTTTGTTATCTAGGAATACTGACTATTGATGGTTCAATTACATAGTCATTAATGTCAATATCAGCAGTAGTGTTTTTGTTTTTGTTTTTTAATCTTTTTTTTTCTTTTTTTTTTCTTTTTTTTGATACTTTATTTACATTTCCAATGTTTCCCCTTTTCTGGGTCTCCTCTTTGGAAACTCCCTATCCCCTCCCCATGCCCGCCTCTATGAGGGAATTCCACCTCCCACCCACCCGCCCACCTATCCCCATATTCCCACCTTGACATTCCCCTTTACTGGGGCCTCTAACACCCTCAGGCCCAAGGGCCTCTCCTCTCTCCCTGATGGCCATCGAGGTTATCCTCTGCCACATATGTGGTCTGAACCGTGGGTCCATAGATGTGTATTCTTTGGTTGGTGGTCCAAACTCCAGGACGACCGAGTGGGGGGTCAGGCCCATTGACGCTGTTGCTCCCTCCATGGGGCTGCAAATTCCCTCAGCTCCTTCAGACCTTTCTCCAACTCCTCCAGTTGGGACCTCACTCTCAGTCCAGCGGTTACTGTTAAGTGAAACTTGGGCATTCTGAACTTTTGGGCTAATATCCGCTTATCAGTGAGTACATACCATGTTCGTTCTTTTGTGACTGAGTTACCTCACTCAGGATGATATTTTCAAGTTCCATCCACTTGCCTGAGAATTTCATGAAGTCATTATTTTTAATAGCTGAGTAGTGCTCCATTGTGTAGATGTAGCACATTTTCTGTATCCATTCCTCTGATGAGGGACGTCTGGGTTGTTTCCAGCTTCTGGCTATTATAAATATGACTGCTATGAACATAGTGGAGCATGCGTCTTTATTACATGTTGGAGCATCTTCTGGGTATATGCCCAGGAGAGGTATAGCAGTAGTTACAATACATTCATTCATGGGTGCTGTTGAGCTTTTAAAGGTCCAATAATGTTTAACATTCAGCATTTCAAAAGCTAAAGTTTCAGTTAGTCCTTCTTCACATCTAGATTTGATACTGCCCTGTTTGTAGGTGACATTAATCTGTGTAGGAAGTCAGCAAAAGTCTCTCTGCAGCTTTGAATAATCTTTGTGAATGTCATAAGCCTTTTTCCTGGTTTCTTTACCTTATCCAAGGCTCTTAAAACTACTAAAGTACATTGTATAATAATAGATGCACCAAATTGCATCTGCCATATTAAATCAACAAATTCACCTTCACCTATCAATTGGTCCTTCACAATATTAACAGGTTTGACCTATTAAGATTTTTCCATAATTTCAGTGTGTTTTGCCACAATGTCAAACATTAATACTGAGAACAAGCCTCGAGTACAACTGCTGATAAATCTTTCCAGTCTTGAGAGAGAATCCTGTTTTAGATAGCCCAGGTATGTAACATCTGTTTCATATAGGGTGAATGCATTTCATAAGTTATTATTGATTCTTTAAAATGTTTAAGATCTTGTATTTTAACAGGATGCCAAAACAGTGTTTTTTGTTTTGTTTTTTATTGTTTTTTTTTTTTTTTTTTTTTTTGTAATTTTACCATTTTCTGGCATTTTTTTCCAGATAATGGTGTGGCCACATTTCATCAATTTCATCAGTTACTGTAGGTTCACTGGGCTGTATACCTTGAACTAAATTTCATTAGGTATGATAGGTTAACTATTAAGCAGTTCCTGGTCTCTTACTTCTCTTTTCTCTCTCAAGGCTTCATACTGCCATAGCTAATTTTTCTTGTTTTACAGTTATTTTTTCAATTTTTTTGAGAGGAAATATACAAATTGCCACTAAAAGCAAGGAACGGTTTACTCTCATGGTCATAGTTGCAATAAATACTGTTATGCCTTTTTCAAGTAATTTTTATATGCCCTTAACGCATACTCTTCATGTTAAGGGACTTCAAATGGACTTCCCATGTTTTCAAGCCAGAAAAGTCTGTATAATGAAAATAGTCTTTTTGTGGTGACTTACTGTGATTCACTGTGTCAGAGGATCCTGTATTAAATCACGATCTGGCCTTAAAACCCTTACCACTTTAGAGTGTTCCAAATCTCTCTGGATATCCAGCTGACCTCAGAGATCTGATGCTTCTTCTGGAGATGGTCCTAGACAAGTTTCTCCTCTGCATCATTCTATAATATATATTCAATCTTCTGTGACATTTCTTTTAGGTGTCTTCTGCTTTCTGTAATGTTGGTGAACACTCTGTTTCTCCAGTTTTGTTGGATGGCAGATAGAAACGTAACTTTTATTCACCAGATGTAATTATTGTGTTGGAGTCTTACTGCTGAATAAGCTCACCATTTCTAATTCTTTCTGAATTCTTGCTGGCTGATTCAACTCAGGTGTTCTGCACCAAACTCTCTACAAGCTGACTGATTAAAAATGGCTTTCCATGGTTTCTGACTGAATTACTCGGCTTAACTTTGAACAAACATTGTAAATCTGTTCTAAGCTTCCTTCTCTTTCTAACTCTCTGACTAGTTCTGTCGTCACCTTCAACCTGTCTCTGTAAAACAACTGTCTTTGTAAAACTGCCTCCTTTCTCTCTTTTCCTTTTCCTCTCTTCCTCTCTTCCTCTCTTCCTCTCTTCCTCTCTTGTCTCTCTCTCTCTCTCTCTCTCTCTCTCTCTCTCTCTCTCTCTCTCTCTCTCTCTCTCTCTCTCCCTCCTTCTCTCCCTCCCTCCCTCTTTGTGTATATGTATTGCTTCTGTCTCATAAGACTTGGGTATATCCTATCTCTGACTCATTTGCTCAAATCTTTCTCTAATTTGTCACTTTGTTTGCCCCTTAATTACAAATCTTTTTTTGAGGATTAACAGTGTATATTAAAACATTCCAGCCACAAGGATAAAGGTATCTTGTATGTCTGCATTCTAGCCAGATCACACAGAGTTAGATAGTCTTTAGCAGTCATGTTGTTGGATCAAATTTCCTCTACACCTACCCTTTGATTTGGGGGACATATTACTTTTATCATTCTGGACAGAATGATTATTTACATTTGTTTTGAAAAGAGACAATATTTCTATCTTCAAAAACTGGGATCAGGCCTGCCACTTTTTTCTAAGAGTATTACATATACAAACACTCTCAAAAAAAAAAAATCATCAAAAATAAACAGCAGGTAATGCCTTGGTCACAAGGAATGCAGAAATGTGGAAAATCCTATATTTAAATGTCATTGCCCTACTACTGGTCTCATACTGTCAGTAGTATCTTGAATACTGCCATGTATTCAACAACAATTATTTGGAAAACTCAATCAATGGCCAAGAATTATATTTAAATTGTTACATGGAGGTTTATATGGAAAAGCATAGTATCAGATAAAATCAAATGTTATGGATAGTGACCTTTGAAAATTCATTGCATAGTTACAAATATTAGGTTTCCCACAGTTCAGTGACGTCCTTACCTACACACAGGATCATATGATAAAGCTACAATATGCTGCCCTTTCATTCTCATAGTGATGATAATTTCCAATTGAAAATAAGACTCTGATGCTCATCTATCATTTATGATGACAGATTGAGAGCAGCTGCAAGCATGAAGCTGACAATTCTCTGTAGAATGATGTACAGCAGAAAACCAGAATGATCTGAAGATCCATTAACTTTATAATAGTATTCAGTGACCATTGCAGATCTGGTGAGCATGATGCATTAATAATATGTGGGGAAATATTATATGGAAAATACTACATTGTGTGTTGATTTAGGACCACAAAATGTTATACATACAAAAATATGATATATTTCTTAGTGATATGAAATTTTAAGTTTTCATATACACAAATATGGTTTTCGGCAAACATAATAAGAGAAAGCTTAGTGGTTGGGCATGGATTTAGTAAAAATGCACTAAGTTTATGTGTGAAATCCTTAAAATATTTAAATCATAAACCATTAATAAAAAGAATGAAGAAATAAACATTGTACAGAAGTTCTGTCTTAAAGGCAACTGACAGGTTTCTGCTTCGTTAGGTCATGGATGCCTGAATTTTGCAGAAACAGGTGATAGGCCATGAAGCATTACGGTCCCAGCAGATGGCGTGGGACATTTTCCTAATTCTCCATTGGAATTATTGTAGATTATTCCTCTCATTATTTCTATCAACTTAGTTTTTAAATCAAAGATGCAGAGTTAGAACCTAGAGATAATTAAGTTTGGCATTAGGTCATTAGTAAGAATCAGATAGACACAGAGTAATGAAAATTACTGACCATGATTCTATATCAAAGTTTGTGTAAGGAACTTCATTAAATCATTATTTTTAGTCATTCTAAGATATTAAAGAGAAAAGTCAGCCTGTAGGTGTTGCCGAAGGTAACACCGAGGCTTCCCAGTACCTAAGCAAGTGTTTTACCACTGTGATATATCCCAACTCAAGAAAAACAGTCTTATCACAACCCAATAGGAGGAAACTAAAGGCTTTAGTGTCAAAATGAAGCTAATATTAATGGTCCTTAACAGTAGAATGATCAGCTCATTTGTTGGTATAAGTATTCACAAAATAAAAATCTTATCATACTATAGGCTAACATCAAAAATCACAAAATAAACTTTACTTTAAAATGTAGCAAGTGGCCAGTGAGGTGGTCCAGTAGGTAAAAGAGTTATTTGCACAATCCTGAGAACTGGAGGAAGATCCCTGAATCTCAACGTAGAAGAAGAGAACTGATTCCAAAATTGTTTCCCCTGACATCCATTGTATAATGTGGAATTTTCAAGCATGCACAGATACATGCATGTGCCCATAAGCCCGTGAGCATAAATATGATCATAGATGAACACACAAACACATTCACAAAATATACATGCATTAATAATCAAAATACATCTTGGTAAAGAAAGTATGACTTGCTTTTCCTCTCCTGTTTTTTGTTTAATTATATTTATCTTCAATTGTTGCTTCTCTAGTTATTCTTACTTTCTATTTTGCTTCAAGTGCATAATTTATGAAGAGCGGATCTCTAATCTGTTTGCTCTTCTGCTTCACATACTGTTCATTCTTTAACCTCATATAGCCTAATTTCAGCTTCTCCCTGTGAAGATTGTACATTCTTAATTATTAAATTCATTGATGTTAATTCATTTAAAACCATTTATTTTACCTCAAAATCATTCCTTCTTGTATTCCACTTAAACAGAAGCTGTCTGGCAAGTTCACTGAAGCTCTAGATTTAAGCATTATCAAATCTGAGCCAATCAAAAACTCACTCTGGGACATTGCGACATAGTAATAAATACACATTTGTTTTCTTTTCCAGCGTCCTGAGAGACAACTGCTCAACCTTCGCAACTGCGAAGTGCAATGTTTTCTTACACTGACAAGAAAACTGGTGGTTTGTTTAGGTACTGGATCTCATAGGAAATTCAGCACAGTGGCCTTTTATGCCAAGAAAACCAAGTAGATGATTAGATACCTGAATTTCCATCACTCTCTGTTGAGCTTTATGTAGGAGAGACTGAAGGTTCTATTGATTGCAAATGGTCAGTATTTTAGAAAATCATGCATTTAGGAAGTTTCCTTAAAAGCTCCAGAAGTCAGGGTTTGGGAAGTTTCTGACCAGAGTGCTGAATACTGAATACATCGGGGATGTTACAAGCAGAGAAAGGAATGAACATTTTCAGTAGCCTCCCATAACTTCTTCTGCTACTCCTCTGTTTGTCCATTTAATATATCCCTTGTAATAAACATGCATCAGTAAGAAAACTGTTGTCCTAAATTGTGTGAACTCATCAAGAAAGATAATCGACAGGAAACTCATTTTGAACTTCAATTTTAACTAAGATAGAAGTTGTGAGAAACCTACTTACTTACTGAAGTGGAACAGTAGTATGTGTGTGTGTGTGTGTGTGTGTGTGTGTGTGTGTGTGTGTGTGTGTGTGTGTATGTGTATCTCTGTTTTTTGTATGTACACATACATTTTCATACATATATATGGAAGCCTAGTCAAACTGCTCACGTTTTAATCCAGAGGTTGGAATTAAGAAGAGAGAAAACCTGGAGTTCATATACTTGTGCATAATTTGGAATTTGACTACCATAATCTATATAAAATATAAAAGAAAATTTAGAAGAAAAGAAAAATGATCAGACCTACTTGTCTTGAAAGGAAAATGAAAAACGTATACTCACAATTTTTGATGCAATTTGCCCAAGCCACACAACAGAACTCAAAGCTCTCAATATTGATCCCAGAGTTTTATGTCTTAACTTTCAGTGTGCACTTCAAAGTCATACCTCAATTACTTCTGAGGTTTCACTTATGTTCTAATTCTAATGACAATACATTAAAGAATAAGGAGAAAATTCATATAAGTTAAAGAAAGTCCTTGGAGAACCTGTGGATAGTAATACAGAAATAAAATGTGATTTCAAAGTATGTATTATAAATCTAAAGCTGTCTATATTGTACTTTCTATATTAAACTAATGTAATTGTGTATTTTATATGTTATTTTTCTAAAAATTAATTCAAGAATCATACATCAAGTGATGGGATTTTAACATTCTCCTTCTTGTGAAAATATCTCATAAACAGTCCATGTTTGAATTTATTTAATTTACTATATTTAGAAGAAATAAGTAAAACAACTTCAATTTCATAAATTTCTGATTAAACCAAAATCACACCAGGGAAAATTATGACATAGACACATATGATCAACACTGAGAATTGCTTAAGTGAATTTAAAACAAAAATATTCATTTTCACTTAGGTTTCATAATTTAAATATCAACCTTAAAAATTAAAGGTATTAAAAATTAAACTCTGATACTTAGAAAATAATGGTCAGGGCTCAAACACTAGTTTTCCCAATGAGCACCTGCATGATTATAAATTCTCTGAACCATTTTTACTTGTGAGAGAATATTTCACATCTCAAAACATTGTTGAACATATTAAATTATATAACATTGCTGTTTACAATGATTAGTACAGAATAAAAGTAGCAAAAATAGTATTGATAAAAATACTTGAAACCCATAAAAAATGGGAGAGAAAAAAATTTAGTTTATAGTTTCATAAGCTATGTCAATAATGTGAAGTCTAGAGATTGAGATGTTGAACTTGAGTGTCTTTCTGCTTAATTTTTCACCTGTAGTATGGCACTACCATCCCTTTGATAAACTGTTGATTTTATTGAGGCTGTTGTTATACTTCACTGCTTTTCCAACTGCTAAATAGTGCCTATTGGGATTATTTTGTTGATGAGCTAAGTTGCAGCTTTAATGTAGCCTTAATCACTTTCTTCTGTAAAAGGCTTCCAATATCCTTTAGCTTTGTTGCTGTGACATTGTTTAATCAGTTGTAAAGAAGGTAGTAAGTGAATATTGATGCTGATTATCACCGGCTCTTCATGACTTTATCAATACCATAGGAAACCTAAAGAGAATTAATATCTGATTGACACAGCAGACTGTTTTAAATTTACAGCATTTCATTTTGTTATTAAAGTTTAATTTGAAAGACAAAGACTATTAATAAAGTCAATAAATAAATAAAATTATATATTACTTTAAATAATATAAAGTGAATGGTATACTTCTACATGAAAGAGAAAATGGGCAAATATATATCTAGAAAATCAGAAAAAAATTATATTTCATGAACCCCCTCTTTAAGCTGGGAAATTAAGGCCAAACAAGGGAGAGAGTATTTTTATGGCAAAGTTTCTGCTATAGAAAATAGTTTAGCTCTAGAGAAATGTGAAGATGGATGAGTCAGGAGTGGCCCAGGGAATGGTTGGAATTAGGTTGCAGCACATTGAATGAAAGTTTGTTAAAGAGGATGGGATTTTTGTCTTGAAGACCACTGGATAATTTAAGAGAAATAGTGATCTTTGCTAACTTAAAATTAAGAAAAAAAGAAGTTTTGCTATGTGTCTTATGGGAAAATGCCAAATTGAAAGCAGGAGGCCATATTTAGATGATGGCATCCTAATTTAAGAGAGAGATGTTTTAGTTTTCCTCCTTTGGGGAATATGTGCATGCTTTTACGTTTGAGTTCTTTCTTGCCCCACAACGTCATAGAGGACGGAAAAATATATTATTCACTAGAAAGGCTTCTGATCATTTCTCCCTGGCTCATCTGCAAGGAATTTAAGGTTATTTTCCTGTGTCCTTATGTCTAACTCATAGAAATTTGCCTTGCAGACTAGGAATAAGCCAAATCAATTTGTGAGTCACAGTCACTTATGCGGATGTCTGGCAATATGCTTTTATGGAAAAATTTTACTTTCATCTATTATGTGACCACATTTTATTCTTCATATTTAGAATCAAATACCAGATCTCCCATTCTATGTTTTTTGACTACTTTTGCATGCACATTTGTGTTTGGGAGTCAGTTTAGAAATCTATTATTCTGTCAATGAATCACAAACTCTTTCTTTTTTATTGTTGACAAATGGAAACATGTATCTGATGAAGATACACCATATTTAATTATTTTTAGGGGTTTGTTGTTACTCTGTAACCCAGAAGTGTATGGACCTTGCTATGTGTTAGGCTGTCTTCCAACTTATAGCAATACTCTTTGCTTATCTTCAAAAGTCTATGATCATAATGGGAACTACTGTACTTTACAAGTTGACATTAGTTAAATCATACCAAATAAATAAATAAGGATATTATAATTCAATTTATAGGTATTAAGTGTTAGGAAGCTATTAACCATTGTATCTGCAAGTTTATTTTATTAAAGACAGTTTGTCTGAAGTCTTTAACCAATCCTAGATAAGTTAGATTTACCCAAGAACAATATGGATTGGTATTCTCTGGACAACACTGTCTCATGACTTTTCTATGTGGAGGGTAATGAGATATAAAGAGTCCCCATACATCTTCCTTTTTTCTTTGTTAATAGCATGTATATTCCTGGGGCTCTGTGGAAATGATAGGAGGTAAAATTTCCTAGTCTCAGTATCTCAGTCTGAAGAGGCTCATTGTCTACAGTTGAACTGTTTCTCATCTTCAGAAAGACAATTTATGATATAATTATAGGTTAAATTATCACCGCTATCATCACCCCGACTATCTTTTCATAAGCATAAAAACCCATAATTCATCTCTGTGAGAAGTGAAAGAAACACCAGAGAAAATGTAGCTCACAGGAGTCATTTGAACAATGATTGTAAAAATAACATCTGGTCCTTGTTTTCATGCTAAATGTATTTTTTAATTCACTGCAGGGGATGCCGCTGGCAGCAGTTAGTTTAATTTAGCTAAATCTTTAATACTCAGTGTTTTACTCAGGAACAGAAATATGTTTGCTTTCTAAAGTGCATTGAGAGTAAATATTAAGGGATTCTGTTTAATATTGTAAGATTATGAGCAGGTACTGAGGCAATCAATTTAAAAATGTGTAACTATCCATATTTGCCATCAGTCAATAAAATTGCCCGCTACACAGAAGGCTGTCATATATATAGGTAACAGTATATCTATGAATATATAGATATTAATTTGTCATAAGAAGCATAAAGTGAATTAGTAGATATTTAAAGAGCCACTGGAGAACCTGAAATTTAGCAACATTAATTTATGAGGTATAGCATTTGATTAGGAGATAGGAGAACATAATCATTTGCTGCTTAACTTAAAAAAAAAAAAAAAGGCTGTTCATATTTTCCTTAACCTTAAGTTGTTTCTTAATAAGAGCAAAGTGTTCTCAAGTATGCTCTAATTCCCTAGAATTTTAGATTGCCTGCATAGTCCTTTATGTTCAGCTAATTTTCATTTGATACTTTGAGCACAAAATTTTAAGGAAATCATTCTTATTACTGTGACTTGAATATTGAGTACAAAATTAAGGAAAAATCTTCAAGTTTTCTCTTGTTCTCAAATACTTCCTTGGTATATATTCATTAAAAAAAGACATTTATTTCTTCTATTTAAAACAATGAATAATAAGCATTTACTGTAATCTAATTACTGAAATAACTTTGATGAAAAAGAATTCTTGGCAGTTTAGGCTGATAAGAAATCTTCCTCAGAACACTAGTATCATGGTACTTAGATTGTTCAGAATCAATCTAAACTGACTCTCAGTCAAACTCTGTTAGCCTCTACTGAGTCTCATGTGACTTAATTAATAACGAATAGAGGAGAAATACAACAATAAATTATATAATTAGTGGATAATGTTAATTGTGGAAACTTTAGGTGGACAGCTAGTTAGTTACACTGATATTAGTCTGTGTGTAATTCCAAACTCATGAGCCAAATAAGCTTGTTCATCTTTAAGAGTTTCTCAACCTTGGGTGTTTAATTAAATCAATGCTAACATAACTTAGAAATCAGCAATAATACTAAAATATATATATAATAGTAAAAAGACCTGTGGTGACCAAGACAGTGAAATCTTATATTGATAATTTTAAATTTAGTCTAATTCTCAACAGTTTTGAAGATATAAAAAAAGGAAAATTTGACCAAAAAAACTTGGATCAATGAAATAAAATAATATGAAAATTATACAATACGACTATAATTGCTAATAGAGCTTATTAATGAAAAAGATCAAATCCAGCAAGGTTTAATCACAGTGACAAAGTGATTACACCATGAGGATGTTGTGAGTGTCAGAGGGAGGAGGATAAGGAATAAACATAGTAATCACTGAAGAGTCATCATCTCCCAGTTACAAATCTGATCCACACATCATTCACCTGATAGAGGTCGCTCTGCACCAAGTAGCAAAAGAAAATTAACTTAGTGCAAGCATCATATTTATGAGGACTAGCATTTGATTGTAAGCTGAGAGAACATATTCATTTCCTACTGAAGTTTTTCCAAAAGAAAGCTGTTCATATTTTCTTTAAACTTAACGTATTTACCCAAAAGAAAAGAATAAAGGAAAAATACATGGTCTTGAAAATAGCAAAGGAAAAATATACATTTCATTCAAAAAGGCAAAAATAAGATCACACATTATCCTTCCTGCAGAAAAGATGAAAAACATGATAACTAATAAAGACACCAAGGCTTCAGCATTCTAGTATAAAAAACAGACCTCCGTAGCAAGCACTTCATACACAGGAAAAAAAAAAAAATCCCCTAAAGCTGAGAACAAATTGAAGAGCTTCCAATCCAAACAGACTGAAGAAATTATGCTGCCAGCCAGATTCCTGCTAACATGTACTAGAGTTAAGTGAATCGTTTAACACAAAGTAAAAATAGCAGAAATGAAAACTGTGGCGATGGGTAAAAAAGTCAATGATGGGGTAAAGTAGAGGCACAGGAATACCGTCATCTAATTACTTAACATTCAGATCTATTTTTAAAAATTGTGAGTCTAAAGAAAAGCAAGTAAGTGACTAGCAGTTCACGCTATGACTGGGATGTAGAACACAGAAGAGAGAACTCCTTCCCCTCACCCCGCAGGGAATGCTCTACAGGGAAGAAACACATTTCTTACCTAGGTCATCATGTCATATTCAACTGATTTAATGTGATTTGAAAAAAGACCCAGCACCTAAAGACTACAAAGATGGACAAGGGAAATCCCATGAGGCCTCACCTCTACCCAAAGAACAACAGGAAACTAAGGAATAGTGAGAGTAGAAGAAATTGTCTTCCCCAGGGAAGAGCATAGGACTTGGTCAGTCCTGATAAAAACATGGACATACATGTAACATTATTAAAGCTAAGCATATTATAATTATATATTTGGTGACACACACAAAGACAGATGTAGCAACAGTTAATGAAAAAGAAGTCGTGAATTTGAACGAGAATAGGTGGGAGTACATAGAAAGGTTTGAAGGGAGGAAAGGGAAAGGGGAAATGATGTAAATATATTATAACCTGGAAAAAAAATAGGTGAAAAAGCACAAAGGCAATACTTCAAAGAAACGAGAAAGCACCAAATAGGCAATCATTTTTTAAAATAAAACACATCATAAAATATACTCTGAAAATTTCATACATGTGAAGATGACATAAAATTTCCCTCAACATGTACCCTTCTATCTTTGTGACTCCTCTATTTTTTTTTACAACTCACTAATTATAATTAATATTGCCCATATATGCATGTTGTCTTAGTTAAGATTTTACTGCTGTGAACAGACACCATGAAAAAGGCAAGTCTTATGAAGGACAGCATTTAATTGGGCTGGCTTACAGGTTCAAAAGTTCAGTCCATTATCATCAAGGTGGGAGCATGAATCATCCAGGCAGGCATGGTACAGGCAGAGCTGAGAGTTCTACCTTCATCTGATAGCTGCTAGTAGTAGACTGACTTCCAAGCAGCTAGGACAAGGGTGGGGATCTTAAAACCCACACCCACAGTGATGCACCTACTTCAACAAGGCCACACCTACTCTATCAGGGCAACACATTTTAATAGTGCTGCTCCCTGGTGTAAGTATATACAAAGCATCACATATGTGTAGGTACCATACACAGGGGAATAGACAAGCTATCAGTGACTACAACCCTGATGAAGTAAAATTCTCCTTCCTTTATTGCCACCAATTGCCACTGATAATCAATTAGCAATGGAATCTCACAATTTACTCAGGTAAATCTTGAGCTAATCTCACATCCATGTTGGATTTTGGCTTACTTGAAGTTTTTCGTATTTTGCACAGAAAAATGTAGAACTATTTAAAGTTTAAATTTTAAACTGGTAGATGGTCTACAATGTAGTCTCCAATTATAAGCATCTTCCTTCTTTTTTGTACATTATTTTGATTACCTCTAACTACTAGCAATCCTTAGTTCATTATTAATAATCTTAAAATATTCAAAACTTTGAAATTATAATATTAATAAAACACAGGAATGTTTTAATAGAGTATATATATTCTTATATACAGGAATGGGAATCATAATAGTTTAAATTAATTATGTATTTTATACTCAAAACTGTACACTATTTTGGGTCATGAAAAAAATTATAGACTCCAAAGAAAAATTATAAAGTATGAGTGATATAACTTTCAGAAAGTAGCTTTAATTTTACCTCCTTCTGGACCAAACAAGATCAGCACTAACTGGAAAACTGAATGATCTTTTTTCTAAATGAATGCTTAGAAATCTTGCCAAATAAAGTAAGACTGTGTTAATTAAAACTTAAATTGTTCTTGAAAGTGATTGGGAAAGACAACTTTTAACCTTTCTAAAAGAATATGTCAGCAACGCATTTCTACTTTAGGAGCCCATATACAAATGACTTATTCAATACCTATTGATTAAATGTTTTCATTGCTATGCAGATTCTAAGGATAACTACACACTCAATCAATTCTTGCTTGTATCCTCCCTAGAAGCAGGTGTTGAAGATCTGGTTGTGTGAGTTTCAGAGCAACCCAGAACACTTTATCCTTACTGTCAGCTTCAAGGACAGGTTATAGTTACTATCCTTTGTGATTCAATTCACAGTAACTATACCTACAGTTAGGGGGAAAATCATTGTAGATTTCATCTGCGGTGCTAGATAAGAAAGGATAACCTCCTCAAATTTATTCTTTTAGTTGATATAGGTCACAGATGGATTTAACATCACTCAACTTCTTAAAATTCATTTTATTTTGTGTGTATCAATATTTTGCTTGAATGTATATCTATATACTGCATGTATGCCTGGTTCGCACTAGGCCAGAGGAGCGAGTTGGATCCCCTGGAACTGCCAACCATGGGGGATTTGGGAATTAAACCTGGAACCTCTGAAAGAGAAGCTAGTGCTTTTAAGTGCTGAGTCATCCATACTACCACTCATTGTCTAGTTTTTTTAAGTTCTCAATATTCTTCCACATATATGTATGTACCAATAGTATAGAAATTAGTAATATATTGAAATAATTTTTTTTTTACTTTTATTGAAAATAACTTTTTTCTCTTTAACATTCAAAATTATATTCTGATTAAAATGCCCCTCGCCATATACTTTTACACCTCTTCCATGTTCTTTACCACCTCACCTCTCACATGGATCCACCCCCTTTCTGCCTGTCATCAGGATATAAACAGGCCTCTAAGTGACAATAATACATATTAATATATTAACTTTAACAAACTCACATAAAAAGGACAAAAGAGAAGGAAAGGAGCCCAAGTAAAAGCACAAGAATCAGACATAAAGAGACTGATTTATTTGCATACTTAGAAATACCATTAAGATGCTTAATTGGAAGCCATATTGGCACAAAAGACCTCAGTCATTGTGGGTGCATGCATGTGATAATCCTGTTGATTTACAGGGTCTTATTCCCTTTGTGTCCTCCATCCCCTTGGGTTTTTACATTCTTTCTGCCTTTTCTTCTGAGTCCAGAGTAGAGGATTGAGACATCCCTTTTAGGGTTGAGTGTCCCAAAGACTCTCACTGTCTAATATTGTCGAAATATTCTCTGCATTTGTTCATTTTACTGCTACTTTCTTTTAGTAAAACAGTAATATTTAGTAATAATCAGTAATGTTTAGTAAAACAGTAGAACTTAGTGTTACTGTAGATCTCTGGATCATTAAATCTAAGGTTCTTGATCATCCAAGCAGGGTCAGGTATGGGTTCTATCCCTTAGAGTGGTCCTTGAATCAAATTAGATATAGGTTGATTACGGACAGTTGGGGCTCCTTCATTATTTGATAGTTTCATTCAGATCACCGTGTCAGTTTTAGGAAACGTTTCCTGTATTAGGATTCCATAATATCCTACACCTAAGTGGTGCTTAACGTAAACTGTCTCTCTCAGTATTCACTCCTCAGTCCCTAAATCGTTCTCCCTCCCAGCTTGATCCTTCTACTCCAGTCACCTCCCCCCTCTCATCCATTTATAACTATTTTATATCCCTTTTCTAAGGAGATCTATTTGTCTTCCCCAATCTCTTACTCTATGCCTAATGTCTGTGGCTCTGCTAATTACACCTTGTTCACCAATATCTTAACAGCTAATATTCACACAAAGGTGAATACATACCACATTTGTCTTTCTGTGTCTGGGTTACCTCCATTCATTTAACTGTTAATTTTATGATTTCATTTTTTTAAAGACAAAGTAGTATTCCATTGTGTAAATGTACTCTATCTTTTTGTTATCCTTCATCTGTTTATGGGCATCAAGGGTGATTCCAGTTTGTGTCTGTTACGAGTAGCAACAAGAATGGTTGAGCAAGTTTCTGTGTGGGAGAATGGAGCATGATTTGAGTATAGGAGCAAGAATGGTGTAGCTGGTTCTTGATTTAGATTCCCATCTTCCTGATGTATTGTAACTCTGATTTCCGTCGTGGTTTCCCCTCTCCCACCAGAAATGGGTGAGAGTTCCCATTAGCTGACATACTCACAGCATGGAATATCACATGCTTTACTTTCCTTAGACATTGTGATAGGTGTAAGATGAAATATTAGTTTTGATCTACACCTTCCTGATATCTAAGAATGTTGAACTTGTAATTAAAATTTCCAAAGCCATTTGAATTTCTTTGCCTGAGAATTCTGTGTAGATCTCTATTTAATTTTAAAATTTTGGTTGTTTTCTTGATATCTAGTTTTTTAAATGTATTTTGTATATTAGTCCTCTATCAAATGTGTATTTTGGGGAAAAAACATTTACCTTTCAATAAGTTCTAAATTAGTCTGAATGGTGGTGTTCATTGATATGCAGAAGCTTAGTAGTTTTATGAGGTCTCTTTTGTTAACTTTTAATCTTAGTGTCTATGCTGAAAGTGTTCTGTTAAGAAAGTATTTTCCTGTCCCAATGAGTTCAAAGCTATTGCCCAGTTTCTCTTCTTTCCAATTTACTGTATCTTTTTTATGTTGATGTTTTTGAGCCATTAGGTATTGAGATTTGTACAAATGATAAATATGGATTTGTGTAAATGTTGCTTTTATTTCCTCAGATGAGAGTAATGTCTGAGGGCCATACCCAAGCTTTACGAATATACAGCTTGGCCTGTGCTCAGAGCATTTATTTCTCTGTTATCTCCCCCTAGGCCTACACCTGCAAGCTACTAGCCTCCATGCCATCTAATTTTCTTTTAACCTGAGACTTGCATACTGCAGCTTCCACTTTTTGTCTGCTGACCTAGGCCTAGAATGTTTCAGCATCCATGACTTACTGCTAACAAATCTCACCTTTTCTAGCTCTTTCTAAACTCTCTCTGGATGGGTCAACTCTGCTGTTCTAGCCCAAATTCATCTCCAAGCTAACTGATTCAAACCTGTTTCTCTTTACTTCTGGCATAATTGTTCTACTTGGATGATGGGAGTGGCTCTGGTGCTATGTGTTCAAATGCTAACCACTAGCTCTCATGAGATCTGGTTGCAGTCTAGAGGAACATATTCTCACGTACATCAAATGATGTTATATAAACTGTGTTTGCCAATCTTCTCTGGTTAAATAAAAGTGGCTGAGAGTTAATTACTGGAGAGAATAGAGGGAGATAAGGTTTTGGTTACTGGACTGGAGTTATAGGTAGGGATCAAAAGGAGAGAGAGAAAGAGAAAAGAGAGAGAGAGAGAGAGAGAGAGAGAGAGAGAGAGAGAGAGAGAGAGAGAGAGAGAGAGGAGAAGGAGGAGGAGGAGAAGGAAGAAGAAGAAGAAGAAGAAGAAGAAGAAGAAGAAGAAGAAGAAGAAGAAGAAGAAGAAGAAGAAGAAGAAGAAGAAGAAGAAGAAGAAGGTAGCGAAATAAGACAGAGAGAGCAAGAGGTCTCCATTAGACTGGATGGACTATGAGCTGATAGATGAAAGAGAGAACTGCATCCTGAGGCAGACTGATGGAGCAGAAATAACCCAGGCAAGTAATGTGGGGAGCACAGCTGGAAAATATCCAGTTTAGCATAGAAAAAATAGTTTAGGGATAATCGCCCAGTGATTGTGCTAAAGCTAATTAAATGAATCTACAAGACTATGTATTGATTGTTCAGGGGCTTGCTGGGTCATATTAAGAACTAACAAAGTTATTAAATATCCAACATGGCTTCATATTCACTTTGGCTGTATGTTAAAATTTTTCTGGGTCTTTCTCATTGTGTCATACTGTCTCCACCTGTGTCTAGCTTGTTCTCTCTGCAGTCTGTCTCTGTAAAACTGCCACACAAATCCCCTAACCTTTTCTCTTCCTATACTTCTCTTGAGTAGCCTCTCTTTTCTGTGCTGTTCTCAGAAAGGTTGGGCAAATCCTATCTATGAATCATTCTGTCAACTCTTTTTCTGATTTGTCAGTTTGTCTGCCTCTCAATTAGGCATCACGTTCAAACATGGCTGCTTCTATTTACAAGCTAACCTTACCTTTATTGTTAGGGATCAAAGGTATGTACTAATGGCTTATCTGTGTTCCCATCAGATCATACTGTAATCCAGGCCCTGTCTGCATTCCAGCTGAGTCACATAGACCTAGAAGGTGTTTGGATGTGACCCCTTGACAAAGAAGCCATGTTGCTGGTTTAAAATTCCTCTAAATATTTGGATTCTTCAACATGCAATCATCCAGTTTGAACAGCACCACTGGACAAAGATGCTTTGTCTTATCCAGTGTGTATTTCTGGCTTGGTTAAAAAAAAATATGTCTATCATACTGCTGTTTTTACTACAACTCTGTAAAAAACTTGAAATCTAGGATAGTGATGCTTCCTGCAGTTCTTTTATTATTAGTGAATGTTTAACTATCCTGTGTATGACAGACTGTGAGTATGCATTAGTGTGTGTGTGTGTGTGTGTGTGTGTGTGTGTGTATGTCCACATAATGCTGAAAATTGAACTTTCATAATCTGTGAAGAATTGTTTTGGAATTTTGATGCAGATATCTTTTGGTAGAATGGCCAGTTTTTGCTATGTTAATCCTAGTGATCCATGAGCATGGCTTCTTTCTTTTTCTTCAATGTTTTTTATCATGAAAGTCTTTTCCTTGGTTGGTTGTAGTCACCCGGAGATTTTATATTATTTGAGAATATTGTGAAATTTGTTGTTTCCTGATTTTTTCTCAGTTCATTTGTTATTTGTGTATTGTAATGCAACTAATTTATATGAGATCATTTTCTACCCAGCTACTTTGCTGAAAGCATTTATCAGCTGTAGAAATTCCCTGGTAGAAGTTCTGGAGTCATTTATGAATAACATCATATGATCTGTGAATAGTATTATTTTGATATCTTCCTTTCTAATTTATATCCCCTTGATATCCTTTACTTGTCTTATTGCTCTAACTATGACTTCACATTACTATATTAAATAGATATGGAGAGTAGTTATTCTTGTCATGTTCATGATTTTAGTGACATTGTTTTGAGATTGATTTATATGGACATTAGCTATAAGCTTTCTTTAAACTGCCTTAATTTTGTTGAAGTATATCCCTTTTATCTATAACCTACCTAGAATTTTATCATAAAGGGGTAGTGGGTTTTGTTAAATGCCTCTTAAGCAATTATTTAGATGATCAACTGGTTTTAATCTTTCAGTTTGCTCATATAGTTGATTATATTTATCAATTTACATTTATTGAACCTTCCCTGCATTACTAGAATGAATTATACTTGATAATACTGGAAGATTTTTAGATATATTCTTGGATTCAGGTTGCAAGTATTTTGTTGAGAAGTTGTGCATCTAAATTCATAGTAAAAATTAATCTCATATTCTCTTCCTTTATTGGATATTTTTGAGTTTTAGATATCAAGAAAACTCTGGTCTCTTGAAACAAATGTGCGATGTTTCTTCTGTTTGTCGTTTTGGAATAACGTATAGAATATTTGCATTAACCCTTCATTTAAACACTTGTAGAATCTTGCCACAAAAATTCTGAAACCATTGTTGTGTCATGGTCTTCCCACCCAAGGGATACTTTTAATTTTTGTTTTTATCTCCCTAAGGCTTCTAGATATTTCAAAATAGTTTGTATGCTCATGAATAAATTATGGTAAGTGGCATATATCAAGAAAATTATCCATTTCTTTTGAATATTTGGATTTGGTTGAGTATAGAGTATGACCTTACGATTCTCTGGATTTTCTCAGTGGCTGTTCTTTTCATTTCCAATTCTCTCTGAATTTTAGTTAATTTTGATAAAGGATTGTCAATCTTACACATTTCTCAAAGAATCAACTTTTTTGCTATCTTTTAAAGATTTATTTATTTTATGCATATGAGTACACTATAGCTGTCTTCAGACACATCAGAAGAGGGCATAGGATCCCACTACAGATTGTTGTGAGCCATCATATAGTTGCTGGGAATTGAACTCACGACCTCTAGAAGAGCTGTCAGTGCTCTTTAACTGCTCGGCCATCTCTGCAGCCCCAAGAATCAACTCTCTACTCATTGGCTTTTTACTTTTTGGTCTGTTTTTTCTACTTTATTAATTATAAATAATAAATAAATAATAAATCACTGTGTTTGATTAATTTAGCCATCTACTCTTCATGGGAATGATTTCTTCCTTTTGTTCTAGAGTTTTAGGTACGATGTTAATTACATAGCATGATATCTCTCCAGCGTTTTTTTTTTTTTTTTTTTTTTTTTAATCTGGGCATTTTCTACTTTGAATGTGCCTCTAAAAACCACCTTCATTGTGTTACATAATTGGTATGTTTTGTATTCATTGTTCTCCAATTCTAGAAAGTCTTTCATTTCTTTCTTAATTTCAGACTTGATCCACTTTACATTTAGGAGGGAATTGTTCAGTTTCCATGACTTTGAGACTTTTCTGTTTGTTGTTTCTGTTGCTGATATCCAGCTTTCATCCATAGTGTTTAGATAGAACACAGATTTGTGTTTTAATTTTCTTCTATCTGTTGAGATTTGGTTTATGTCTGAGTATGTTGAGAATTTTAGAGAAATTTCATGAAGTTCTAAGAGGAAAGTATATTCTTTTGTGTTTTGATGAAGTGTTCAGTAAATATCTGTTTTGCCTATTTGTTTTATGACTGTTTGTTCTAGTATTTGTTTAGTTTTGTCTGGATGAGCTGTCTATTGTAGAGTGTAGGTTATTAAAGTCTCCTACCATCAGTTTGTGAAGCTCACTATGTACTTTAAGATGTAAAAGTGTTTATAAACTGATTGCCCTTGAGTTTGGTGAATGAATATTAATAATTACAATGTCCTCTTAGTGAATTTTTCCTTTGATGATTATTGAGTGACCTTTCCTATCTCTTTTGAAAAGTTTTGGGTTATAGTCTATATAATCAGCCATAAAAAATGGCTATGCCAGGTTGCAATTTTGGTCCATCTGCTTGGAATATATTTTTCCATCCTTTTATCCTGAGGAATGTCTATCTATCCTTCATGTTAAGGTGTGCTTTTTGGAAGCAGCAGACATATGGATTGTGTTAGCCTCTGTCATTATTGGAAGATTATTGAGGCAATTGATATTGAGAGATATTAATGAACAATATTTCTTGATTCCAATTATTTTGTGTAGAGGGGGTTATGTGTCTGTGTGTGTTTGAGTGAGTGTGTGTGTGTGTGTGTGTGTTCCCCCTCTTCTGATTTGATGTTTTGGGATTATGTACACTCTGTGTTAGGTTGGGGATGGTTAACTTCTTTCAGTTATAGGTTTCCATCTAGCACCTTTGAAGACATGGATTTATAGACACATATTGTTTAAATTTAGTTTATCATCAAATCTATTTTCCCTTCACTTATAATGATTGGTTGAAAGTTTTACTGGGTATAGTAATTTGGACTAGCATATGTAGTCTCTTAAAGCATGGAAAACATCTGTATTGGGTCTTCTGGCCTTTAGAGTCCCATTTGAGAAGTCATGTATTATTCTAATAGGTCTGATTCTAAATGTTACTTCTTTTTTTTTTCCATTGCAGGTTTTACTATTCTTTCTTTTGTTCTGCACAGTTTATATTTTAATTAATATGGGCCCGAGAATTTTATTTCTAGTCCAGTCTAGTTGGTATTCTGTATGTTTCTTGTATCTTGATTGAAATGTCCTCTTTAGGTTAGGAAATTTTTCTTCTATGATTTTGTTGAAAGTATTTTCTCTTTCTTTGACCTGTATTTCTTACACTTCCTTTATTCTAGTTATTCTTAGATTTGGTCTTTTTATAGATTCCCAGATTTCTTGGATGTTTAATGGCAGGAATTTTTTTTTGATTTAACATTTTCTTTGATTGATAATTTTTTTTATCTTCAATGACTGAGATTATATTTTGCATTTCTTGTATTCTATTAGTGAGGCTTGAATTTGAGGTTCCTGTTTGAATTCCTAAATTTTTCATTTTCCTTCCTTTGTTTGCTTTCATTGGTTTCTTTAAACAGTCTAATCAGTTCCTTTTAGTGACCTCTATCATATCCATTGAGGCTGTTTTCAAAGTTTTGCTTCTGTTTCTGCTAACTTGACAGATTTACGAGCTGCTGTGATAGGGTTCCCAACCTCTTATAGAGGCCTATTTTCCTGACTTTTAAACATTCTGTTTTTCTGCTCTTGAGAATTTTCTAATTCTGGATGCTAATAATCAGTTTTTATTTTGATGTGTGAATATTGGTAACTTTGGTTTCTATTGCCCTCTCTGGTCCTTTGGAGAGTTCCTTTTTCTTTCCTGATAGAAAAAGGCTTCTGATATCCTGATATGTGCTGCCATTCAGATTTCCATGTAAAATGTGTTTTTAGGTATTGGGAGCTGTCACTTAGGAATGGGGCTGGTTTACAAGGGGGTCTGAGTGTGTCCACATGAGAGAGAAAAATAGGATGTTCCACGAGAATTTGCTTAGTCTCTTTTGAATTGAAGCCTAGAGTAAGGAGAGGTCACAATAGAAGATTTGCTCCTGAGTAACCCAGTGGGAGAGATGACAATGTATGTAGGACATAAAGATATGGCGCATGCGGTGAAGATACGCACTTGGCCTACTTGCTTTTGTGGCTGGAGAAGCCTGTGAGTTCCCAGGCAATGCCTGGTGTAAAACGGGCTGCAGTAAAGCAATGAGTGAGTAGGGAGAGTTGAAATGAAAGATCTGTGTGACTACTGGAGAAAGAGACAGAGAGCAAGAAGAATCTAAAGCAGATGACCTGCTTCACAACTGGTGATACCACAGGTTCAGACCTGGAAGAACTGAGAGAAAGATGATGTTAAGAAGCTAGCTTACCTGATTTTTCTGGCTATGTTTCCCAGGGAGTACCTCCTAGTGTTGACGAGTGTGGTAAAGCAATAGATTGGGAGAGGAAAGTTAAGAATGAAAGATCTTATGACCAACTGAAAATGGGGTTCAGGAGTAGGGGAAAGGGGGCAGCAGGTGGCCTACGTCAGTGCTGCAGATGAGACTGGGGATTGAACTTGGTTTTGCTCAAGAGGAGGTTAAGATCTATTATTAGCCTACCTGCCTCCCTGAATAGCTTTGATCATGAAAAATGAACAATGAAGACATTCATGACTTTTTCAACTGACAATTGTATTTGCAGAAAATGCTTATAAAAGTAAGATTATTCCACTCTAATTACATGAATATTGAGAATCATTTCAACAAAATATTTTAAAGTTCCTTAGTAAGTATTATATGCATGTATAGGTCTATAACATGTATATATATTCATGCAGGCACCTTTGTGTGTCTATGTCTTTGTTTATATTAATGGTTGTGGTATTGTAATCATGAACCTAGTAGTTACTATATGCATCTTACTGATTTCTCAACCAAGTTTTCAGAATTATGTAATGCCTGAGCTGTAAGGCACTTCATATGTACACCTTTAACTTCAAGCTACTTTAATGTATTAAATACTGAGCTTTTCTCTAGAGCATCATTGAGTTTGCAAATACAACCTTGCTCATACAGGTAAATATGAAGACCACATAGAGGCCAGAGGAAACATGAAATAAAACATTTCCAGCCAGTTGGAAGCTATCTATTTGCAAAATGATGAATAAAGCAGAAGCAAGTCAGAAACCTCAATTTACTTGCATGTGCTGGAGAAATTTTCATCTTCTTTCCCTTTGCTGTGAACTTCCTCAAATAATTAGCCAATCACAGGGGCTCTGAGAAAAGCAAGGAGGCTATTCACAACTCCTGTGAGTTTCTTCCTAGGCTTTAAATTTAAGTGAGCATCCCACTGTGCTGTCAGATTTACGATTGATTCTAGTTTTCAGTGTGTGACATGTCTGACAGGCTGCTAGAAACAGAACACCATTTTACTTGGTGTTTGATGCTGAACAAAATCCATGAGCAAGAAATATCAGCTGTAAGAGACAACTACAGCCTGGGAGCTGCTTTAAAAATAAAGGTTTTAAACATGATCTTTCATAGAAATCAGAGAACAAGTATAGAAATGATATCTGCTGCTTGCCTCATTTTTACTGAACGTATGTCTACCAATTTTTCCACGTCTTTTGCTGCTGAGCTAAGATTTGCCTCATAAGACATATCTTTCTGACCATTTTTAATTTTTTAATTTAATTTATTATTTTTTATTTAATCACTTTACACCTCCTTACTGCCCCCCTCATGGTCACACCCTCCCACAATCTTTCTCCCTTCCCTCCTCATCTTCTCCTCTGAGCTGGTGGAGTCAACCCTGTGTACCCTCCCTCCCCTGCAGGCACTTCAATTCTCTGTTTGGCCAGGCTTCCTCTCCCACTCAGGCCAGACAAGGCAACCTAGCTGTTAGAACATATCCCATGTACAGGCAACAGCTTTTGAGACTCCCTAGATTGTTCAGGACCTACTTGAAGGCCAAGATGCACATCTGCTACATATGAGTGGGGAGGCCTATGTCCAGCTCATATATCTTCTTTGGTTGATCATTTCCTCTCTGAGCACTCCAAGGGTCCATGTTAGTTGTAACTGTTTGTCTTCCTGTGGAGTTTCTATCCCCTTCTGTCCATGAAATCCTTCCTCCTATTCTTCAATAAGAATCCCCAAGCTCCATCCACTGTTTGGCTATGGGTGTCTGTATCTATCTGAGTCAACTTCTTATAACAAGTTCTAGTTCCACACTTTGTCCTGCCTATTCAGTTCTTAGTAACATCAGACACCTTGAAATTGCATACTCACATCTTTCTTTGTTTGTTGTTTATTATTTGTTGTTTCTTTTCCTATCTAAGCTCTTCCTTACCGATAAAATATTGTATTTTGGAAAATGTCTGAAACAAAGTAAACATTCAAGAGTATCTGGATAAAGCATAAACAAAGTTCATATACTAAGTAAAAGAGGGTACCAGCAGAAACTGGATACAAAATTTCATTTGACACTGGTATTGAAACAGAGCAGTTATGATGACCTTGACTGTTGGGAGACTTTTGTCTACTATTTTACCTTATTGGATAGAAGGCAGAGGTTCTCAAGATGCTCTAGGCTTACAGAAGTTGCTATAGATAAGAAGATCCACACATGTCCTGCCCTCTGTGAGCTCTACACCTGTCGATGAGTTAAACAAGTGACTAGGGCAGGGTTTCTCAGTGGTATATCAAGCAGAAGCCACCCAGTTATACAGCAATCTACTCTAGTTATATAGCTATCTATAATTCTTCAACATAATTGAACTCATTGTTTCACTGAGGTTCACTAAGTTGGGCTTGGGAGAAATTACTATTTTTGTCTGCCAGTACCTACTACAAGATTAGTATTCATTTCTTTGTATCTACCCAAGAGAAATCATATAGTCTCCGTTCATGGAAAAATATTTTAATATATGCAATCATATAGCATTTTTAGGAATAGTACCAAGTTTGAAATAACTTACATATCTATCAAATCAAGGTTGATATTCTATCTGTTTTTATGCACCATTGATGCACAAGAGAAAGCAAGTAGCTTTAATCCTCACCTATGCAAAAAAATACAAGAATGTAGCTGCATGGAAAGCAGGGTGGAGTCATGCACAGGTGACTCCTACAGATCTCAAGTAACCAAAGTAAAGGCACTTGACACAAATACAGAACCTGGAAATTAATTTAAAAAATGCCCTATCTATAATTTCCTCTATGTATGGACAAATAAATTCCATTTATATTATTATTTTTCATTTTGTATTAAATGAATCAATTAATTATTAACTGAGGCATTCCAACTTGACAAAAGTCTCAGTAAATAAACAATAACTGTCCACAGAGAGAAGTGTTTTCCACATTGGCTAATGATGAGAAACAGTGACCAGAAGGTAATAGTTGGAACTGGAGATTGACTCAGTAGAAGAGAACTTTTCTAAAGTTCTTAAAGCATTAGTAGAATGAAAGAATGAATATATGGGTAAATACATTAAAAAAACAATGGAAGTGTTTATCATAGTCAAGCTCTCGGCTATAGTATAGAAATGAGAATGCAAAGAAATGATGTCAGATTCCCATGTAAATGTATCATAGGCTGAGATAAATTTATAGGTCAAATTTAGATATAAAATCAGTGCCTTATAGGGAGTGAAAACCGTGTTACCAAAATACCTGGGCAGCATGAAACAAAATCAGTAGCATTTTTAGCCATTTTGAGGTTCATATAATTTGAATGGAAACACATTACTGTGCCAAAGCCATTGATACTGTTTTGTAGCAAAATCTGTAGTGCAGGTGAACATGAAGTGTTAAATAAAGATTTCTGAGTTTACTTTTGTTTCTGTTTTGTTTTTGTTTTTGTATTTATTTTTTCATTGTTTTGGGGTTTTGGTTTGTTTGTTTGTTTTTTGCTTTTGGGGTTTCATTTTTGGTTTCTTTGTGTTTTTGTTTTGTTTTGTTTTGTTTGAGTGGTGGTAGGGGGAGACAAGGCATTGCTGCCTCCAAGTAGTGAAAGAAAAACTATAGCTAGCAAACAAGAGAGTAAATCATCAGATGTCATCAAATGGAGCTAATGTTATTATTCAAAACCATCTCTGGCTAGAAGCTGTAACTCAGCCATAGAGATCATGCATGGGCAAAACCTTGTCTTCCATCCCTCAGACTGAAAAACCAAAACAAAACTGAGCAACACAAAAGTACTTCTTTTTCATAACCCAAGAGATATTCACAATCTTAAAAGAAAACTACTAGGTATTCCTAAAACAAATATTTACACACACACACACACACACACACACACTCACATACACACACACACACACACACACACACACACATACACACACCAATTATTAAATTGTTTCATCACTTTTAAATTGTCCAGTAATCTTGAGCTCCAGGTCTTATTGGACCTTGAGCCATTAATCAAAAACTTGTCAATAAACCTGAATGAGGGATTTTCAAGATAGCTCCTCAGATAAAGGTACACATGCAATACACCTGGTGGAAGGAAAAAGAGCAACTCCCCCAAACTGTCCTCTGATTTCCATACAACTTCACACACAGACACACACACACACACACACACACACACACACACACACACACATGCACACACATACACACACAGAGTGAATGAATGAGTAAAATCAAGGTTATAAAACCATTAAAACTACAATTCTTCATCAAGTCAGGGAATATGGTACCAGGGTAGAACATATGCTTGTCCTATGCATGGCTCAAGGTTTCCTTTATACCACATTAAATGAACAGAGAAATTGATAACACTATAGTTCACTAATAATATGACAGAATTCTTCAAGTGAGGTTCTAAACCAATATTTATCTTTAAGGATGTCCTGAAAAGGGAGACAACTTTAGAGCAAGTGAATACCAGCCCTGGGCCAGTGGTTTTAGCAGCTCTGAAGAGAGGGAGAATGTAATTTAAGCATCTATTAAATATGGTACTACCACTACTGTTAGAATATAACATTAGCTGCACTGTGTTATGAGGAAGCCAGTGGTTTGACACCTACAGAGTGATAGGTGTCTTAGGTAGGTGTGAATTTGTTAATAATGAAGGTACACTATTTTAACTTTGATAGGGTCTTGATATGTCACCATAGGCTTTCATGACAAATAGCCACATACTGTGGTTTAGAGCTCAGAAACGCATCTATTCACAGTTATAGAGATTAGAAGTTTAACTTTAAGATATTGCAGTCTGTCTCCCAAGAGACCTATCATACTGAATGTTACATGATCTGCATCCCTACTATGCCCTCTCATGACGATTGTTTCTGTTGTTCCACCTTCAGTGGAAGGTTAGCCTTCTTAGAAGCTACCCCTATGAGTAATTTTGTTTTAGATCTCATTTCAAAGATCTTACTTTTCAATGGTCACACTGGATAATAAAGGTTCAACAACGATTGTGGTTGAAGTTTGCATTTTCACCATGTGCAAAAGGACATTAAAGTTGTTGGATGCTACATGCCTTCAAACAGACAATCTGGCTTTGTTCTCCAATAAAATAACTTGATAATTACTATTCAAGTCATACATGAAACAAAACATCTTCCAGAACTTGAATAGCAGGCTGATTTGCAATGATCAATTACAACAGCGTTTATTTTATTCTAATATATTATCTACTAAATTGTCTCAATCCACAAAGCAATACTATAAAATAGATTGTACTAGGAGACACTCCTAGTCTATAATCAACTCTTCTCAACTCCAAAATATCATCTTCACTAATACATTATAAAGTCATGTCAATAATACATTCAAATTATCAGTCTATTAAAATGTTTCAGCTACAATATTTGTTGTCAATATGGTTCATCATAAAACATTCATCTAGCAAATGCCTAGGGAATTTGCAAATGCATATGTGTCAAAATGTTAATTAATTAAAATGAATAAAATTTAGTAGATCTATTATTATCCATGACTGGCAATTTAGTCAAAGAAAGAACTAGGCCCTGTTCACACTGCTGCCTAATGAGTATAACACTGAATTAATTAGTAAGAATCACAGGCGGATTGCTATTGTTTAGATATGGCACTTAGAAAGTGAGATTTCTGGGCATGATGGATGTGAGCCTCAGATATGATGTTGCGAGGCCAGATTAATCACACAAGGTTAAAGATAGGTTTCACATACAATCCAGAGTTCAAATGAATGAGTGCATACCTTAGCATAAAATATAATACATAGTGAAGTCAGAAAGAAGATAAAGGAGCTGAAAAGGAGCTTCACAAAGAAAATTGGTAAAGTAGCTGAAAAAGTATTGCCCTTCCAATTTGATATTATCCTTTTCCTGATACATGTTTATAGATTTGTTTCCTGCATTTAAATAGTACACAATGTTCTACAATTTCCACTCAAAGGGGGAAATGAGTAGGAGACCCAGCAGCTCCAACTTCTTCCTTTAGAATCTGGTGATTGGTGAAAGTAGCAATAATGAAGAGTCCCTGAAAGGGAAAGGTAATCTGAAGCTCTGTATAGTGTCTAGCTTATTATTCTGGGCTTGCTAGTTCAGCTTGTTGAAGTGTCTTATTAATGAAGTCTAGATTGCAAGTCAATTGCCCTATGGAACAGTTATCCTAGATCAATTCCATGGCTAAGTGAGTAAGAATAAGTAAGAGAACGGCTGAAAAGAAAGTAGATAACCAAACTGCAGTGGTAAAGAGCAGGCGATTGCTTCATTATTTACTCAACCAATCCAGGCAGATTCTTGGTTCTTGTAATTAGGTTCTAAACCCTCATAGAATTGGCATCCTTTTAAAATAGAAGTTCTATTTTAAAGGGAAGTCTATTTTAAATGGAATTTCTTTTTAAATGGAAGTTCTAAACACAAACTTGCTCACATCAACTATAGAATAATAAGTGAAACAGGTATGTATTTGCCTTATTAAGAGAGAATTTTTAAGCTTCTCCATCCCGGAACTTAATAATATTCATCTTTTACAATACGCAACATATTTATTAAATAGGGTGGATATGATGGTGAAATTTGATCAACTTGATTGGATTGACAAATGCCCTGGATATCTGGATATTAAGGAAACACACACACACACACACACACACACACACACACACACACACACATACACACACACACACATAGTCATTTAAAGAGATGAAGGTCTGACTTAATTAACAGTTCAGTCCATTGTTGGATACAAATCTTGAATAGACTGTTTGGAAGTAGTGGAAATGTGGAAATAGGGCTTCCTTGGAGGAGATAGATCACTTCAGGAAATAATATTGGCATTAACTTTGTCTTTTCCCTTCCTCTTACTGCTCCATCATTTATTGACTGTCAAGATGAGCTGTTCTACTCTTTCATGCCCTTCCTAATATAACTGACGGAACCCTCAGACATCATAACCTTGCATTTTATCTTTCCTTTGTTAAAAATTTTATCAAGTATTCCACAGCAGTGACTTCAAAAGCTCAATGGTTAGGAGGCAGCCTCTGATTTTCCTAATTGACATCTAGAATGGGCCGTTATGATATTCTAAGAGAAATTAAAGAGTGAAAATGGTAGAACTTACTAGTAAATCTTCATTATAACATACTGATACAGAAATCTAGAAGAAGTCCAGTAAATAAGTAACTCCTAGCATAATTAATTGACTCTTTAAGAACCCCAAACAAACACCACAGTTGGAAATGTGCCATTGTCTGTTTGCGCCTGGAACTCTCATTTCAATATATTTTATCCACAGACAAACAGTTTATATCATTTAGAGTCCCCGTGCTCAAGGGAAGCAAGACCTTTCTTGAAAATTCAGGGGAAATCTCATGGTAGGAGTTCTATTCAGAAGCTCGACAGGGTGCCCCAAGATTCTGAGATCTTTTGAGCGTATTTATGAAACAAGGAACATATTAATTACAATGTTCCTCTTTCTTCCATCTTGAAATGTCTATTAGTAAAATTTGAAGCAAAATTACTGTAAGTATTGGGTTTCTCTTGAATGATGATGAATTTGGGATTCAGTCCCATGTTTTTCTGTTTTTTGTGGACTCTCCTTAGACATTTTCATTTCTCAGTGTAAGAGAGAGTGTAAAAGCAGAGTCAGGCAACTGAGTAGTGATCCTCTGGTTACAGGGAAAATGCTCTAAAGGCACATATAGTTTTCTATTAAATAGTCATTTGTATGTCAGACTTTTATTTTCTGTTCTGTGTTCATTTCTTTACCTTGTACATGCCTTTCTAAAGAGAATATATAATTCATTAAGCTTACAAAGAAACACAGCATTTTGAATTGTCTAGTTCCTGTGAAGAAAATGCAAGTGCCAAGGCCAGCTCTTATGATACTTTAAGTGGTTTAGGAATACCAGTTAAGAAGTGTTGCTGAATCAATATGACCAGCATCAATAGCTGCAGCAGTGCTCTCATGCCCTCTATTGACTTGTTACTTATGTTACTCAAGAAACAAATCAAAATCTCATCATTTTTTATAATGGAAGCATATACAACACTTTCGTTTTGCTTTACTTCTGTAACTATCTACTCATACATTTTCAAATAGAATAAAATTGTTTCACGACTTCTTTAT
This sequence comes from Uromys caudimaculatus, assembly GCA_028551405.1. NCBI lineage: Eukaryota > Metazoa > Chordata > Mammalia > Rodentia > Muridae > Uromys > Uromys caudimaculatus. The sequence continues at coordinate 53,654,629 of CM052704.1, forward strand.
ATTTTGTTCTCAATCATTCCAGGAGCAAATTAGAATATGCTTGTGTGTGCACATGCAAACAGAAACTCTCCATCTAACTTCCCTTTTGAATTGAAGTATAAGAACATACAGTAGAGATGCTGCAGTGGTTTAGGCACTAGCTGCTCTTCTAGGGCACCTAGGTTGGATTCCTAGCACCCACACCATTGGCCACTTTGGTCTGTAACTCTAGTTCCAGTGAATCTGACAGTCTCCTTCCCACATCAGACACTGCTTGATGAGGGAGCATGAGTCATCCAGGGACGCATGCATAAAAATTAACGTTAAATTAAAATTCAAAAGCAACAACAAGATTTAAGAAAGAATAAATGTTTCATTGCCTAAAACAAAGCTTATGAATGTAATTTACTTCGGTGATTTCCATGATGCACAAGACATCTTCTTTTACAATGTGAATAGTAACAAAAGAATTTTTATTCAAAAAACCCTAAGATTAAATCCAGGGAATTTTTCACCCCTATTGATCAGACTGAACCAGATAAATACATTCAAGTTTTTTAAATCTTATAAATGATGAGGCTTAACTATTCTTATCACACACCATTGGTTTCAGTACCAAATGGTGATAGAAGTGGTCCTATGGAAAATATAGTAGCTATTCAGTACACATAGTTTACTTTTTTCTTTTAATTTGTTATGTTAACATTTTCTGTACATGTCTTTCAGGATGAAATATTAAATTTCAAAGAAAGAAAAAACTTGACAAGGACTTTTTAGCCAGTAAACATGAAGTAAAATCCATTCTCTTGTTGTTGATGTTGTTGGTCATATTTTCTGACACAGGGTCTCACTATGTAGCCTCATCTAGCATAGAAATTTTCTATGCAGAAAAGGCTAACCTAGAACTTACAGAACCCTGCCATCTTCGACCCACAATGTGCTGTGAATGAAGCTGTACATGAACATTTCCAGGAAAATGTTATTAATGAGGAACTCTGAGAGGACAGACCAGGAGTGGGTGGGGAACAACAAATTGTAAAAAATAAAAGTAGTGTGTGTGTGTGTGTGTGTGTGTGAGAGAGAGAGAGAGAGAGAGAGAGAGAGAGAGAGAGAGAGAGAAAGACCTGATAAGTTAACAGGCCCTCAACAGGGGATTAGAATAAGCTTGATTCCGAATATCCAACAGAAACCCAACATGTAGCTATCCTACCAGATAGCAACATTGTAGGTTGCTGCTGCCCTCTAACATGAGCTTCATCCACTAGATGAAAAAAATGGTCAATTAAGGCTGCCCTTGTCTACATGACCCATATTTACAAGGGGATATTGAGTTAATTAGAAATGATATATATACAGGATGCCACCTATCCTCTCAGGACAGGTTTCTGACCAAGCTATATCCCCCCACTTATATGGCAGAAATTACATGTTGGAAAACTTCACATAAACTGGCTCTCTAAGTAAACAAATATTTCTCTTAAAGGAAACTCCTTACACATGCTGCAGATAGCGCTTTTGTTTCTGCCAAGACTAATTCTTTGCCATTTGCTTAAATATAGTTTTTCCTGCTGCAGGGTGAAATCTTGCACTCCCAACTCTTTTTAAAAATAGTTTACTCTACAAAAGAAAATAATTGTTTTTAATTGCTATGTGTACATCAATAAAATTATAAATATTTCCGGTGTTAGAATTTTAGTTTCTAAGTGAAGTTGGTAATAATTCAACATAATTAAGGCAAATATTTTTTTTAATTCCTGAAATTTTCTTAAACCTTAGAAATTATTACAGATAATTCTCTTAGCAAATTTGTTAAAATTTTCAAATATCACATTATAAATGAGTTTGGCTATTACTTTTTAATTAATGAATCAGTATGAAAACCGGTCAAAACTGTCTAAAGAAAAACACTTTTATTTCATAATATATGTGCTCTTATACTTTCCTTAGATCATAAATTAAGATAAGGGATCGTTTTTGATGGTCTGGAACTCACATGTAACATTAAATGATGCATACTTGAAAGAATTTCTTTATATATATATATATATATATATATATATATATATATATATATATATATATATATATATGTACAATTATAATTGTATTAGTTTTGGCAGAAAATATTAAGCTAAAGTGATATATGGTGCAAAAGGATAACTGCCATTATCATTTTAGAAGTGAAAATACATGCAAACCTTCCCTCATTCATAATGGTTGTAGGGAAGAGTATTCAAATTTACATGCTTGCAGGAGAAACGTGCATTCATAAGAAACCATGCTTCAAGGTTTGATCTTCTCCAAAGGTAACAATATGTTTTTGCAATGTTAGCAGAAACAGTGAACCACAATTTGCGGTTATGACCACTATCAAGTGGATGTATGGTTCATATACTACAGTATACTGTGTGGCTGACCTTTGGTCAGCTAGGTGTATCAAATAGCTTTTCATTACTTTTTTTAAAAAAAAAACTCAGAGCTTTGCCCATGTCAAATAGTCATAAGATAAATTTTAGCCTAATTCTTTAATCATGAATTAAATTGATGGATCTAGAAAATATCATTCTGAGTGAGGTAACTCAGTCACAAAAGACCACACATGGTATGAACTCACTGATAAGTGGGTATTAGGCAGAGAGCATGGAATACCCATGATACAACTCTGGGACCACATGAAGCTCAAGAGGAAGGAAAACCAAAGAGTGTATGCTTCAGTCCTACTTAGAAGGGGACAGACTTGGGAGGAAGAGAAGAGGGGCATGGAAAAAGAGGGGAAGAATCAGGTATGGGAAGAGATGGAGATGTACAGAGAGTCAGGAAATTGAACAGAGTTGTGTAGCAATGGGGGATAGGGAATTGGGGATAGCAACCGGACAGTCCCAGATGCCAGGAGAGCAAGAGCCTCCCAGGACCCCACAGGGATAACATTAGCTGAAATACCCCACAAAATGGAGGGAGAGCCTGTCGAGAGCATATTCAGAGGTTAGGCATGGTCCCCTAGTTGAGGGATGGGGTCACCCACTCATCTCCAAAATTTTAACCCAGAATTGCTTCTGTCTAAAGGAAATACAAGGACAAAGAGTGGAGCAGAGACTGTAGGAAAGGCCATCCAGAGACTGCCCCACCTGGGGATCCATCCCACATGCAGACACCAAACCTAGACATTACTGAGGATACCAAGAAGTGCTTGATGACAGGAGCCTGGTACAGCTGTCTCCTGAGAGGCTCTGCCAGATCCTGACCAATACAGATGTGGAAGCTCACAGCCAACCATCAGACTGAGCACAGGGACCCCAGTGTAGGAGTTAGGGGAAGGACTGAACAAGCTGAAGGGGCCTTATCTGGCATCAGTGGGAGGGGAGGCCCTTGGTCCTGTGAAGGCTCAATGCCACAGTATGAAGGAATGCTAGGATGGTGAGGCAGGAGTGGGTAGGTGGGTGGAAAAACACCATCATAGAAGCAGGGTAAGAGGGGATGGGCTGGGGGTTCGCAGAGGGGAAACTGTTAAAGGGGATAACATTTGAAATATAAATAAATACAACAAAGTTTTAAAAAGATATTCTATGTTAAAAAAAGATGGTAAGGTCATAAAGATTTGTGTAAATACAGTTCTTTCTATAGAATATTTCTGCCACAAATACTATCTTTATTTCAATCTGATCCCTTTCTTGAAGTAAGAAAACCAATTCATGCATCTATAAAGGTTTCTTAATCTATAAAGTGATAAAAATTACATATGTGTTTAATTTTGGATGAACCCTATACATGGTTGCACCAGATCTGATTCTTCTCAGTAATGAATCTTGGAGATGAAATCTGTCAAAAAATTTTAGTAATTTGAAAAAAAAACTATATAGAATATATAAACATGTTTTTTTTTTTTTTTATAAATTGTTCCAAAAATATGTAGTTTAAATTACAATGTCCAATCTATGGAAAATTTCACATGTAAAAAGTTAATTTTTTTAATTTATTTTTTTAATTTAATTAATTAATTAATTTATTTATTTATTTAGGTTTTTTGAGACAGGGTTTCTCTGTGTAGCCCTGGCTGTCCTGGAACTCACTCTGTAGACCAGGCGGGCCTCGAACTCAGAAATCCACCTGCCTCTGCCTCCCAAGTGCTGGGATTAAAGGCCTGCGCTACCACTGCCCCGCCAAATTCATCCTCTTTATCTCTGTTCCTTAACAATATACCAACCATATAAAGGAGTAGATTAAAAAGAAATCCACATAGCCGGGCAGTGGTTGAAAAAAAAGAAAAAAAGAAAAAAAAAGAAAGAAAGAAATCCACATAATAGCACTTGGAAATAATCCCTTGGTAATTTGCTTTGGGAAAATATTTGGTTGATATAAAATTAGGCAAAAAATTTTAACAGAAAAGTATGGGGCTGATAAAAAGATATGCCACTGAGAAAAATTTACTTCTAATAATACCATGCAATTGCTTATTCCTAAGGAATATATTCTTGAGCAAAAAATGCTTTATTTATTATTTTATGCTGATATAAAGGCAGTTGAATAATGATAACTGTTTACCTATGAAGATGGTAAGTAAAAAGAGTAGTAGAGAAATTTTTTAAACCCAATAAAAATTCTATTTTGTCCTTGGCTTAAATTCAAAATCTATTTCTAATTGTTTGCGCCATTTAGGTGAAGTTGAACAAAATTTCTCAAATTTATAGAATGTACAGATTTCAACATCCTGAGAAAATCTCAAGAAATGATTTTTCTCTATGACTGCATTGCAGAGAAGTACACTGAATGTCAGCACTTTCCCGGGCTCATCACAAGGCCGCTATCATTGGTCGGTGATGAGGATAAGAAATGAGAAGAAGACAGATGTGGGGAGGGGGGCAATGCTGTCAGCACTATACCTGTGGTCTTCGGGTAAATCTCTAAGTATTCAAAACTAATCATATACACAATCAACCGTCATGTTTGGAAGGAGCTACATCACAAGTATGTGAATTCCTTCAACAAAGAATTTGAAAGCATTTACTATAGTTTCTTCATAAACTGGAAACACAGAATGGTTTGATCTCAGAGAGTAGAATTATCATTTCATAGAAAATTAAATTATTCAATAAAAACATGACTTTGATAATGAGAATGGATTTTTAAGACACTTTGAATAAACCTTCAAATATTAACTGTTTTTGAAATACTGTCTTTCTTGCCTCCTAAAAATTGGGCCTCAATTAATAAGTTATATGTATCATATGATATGGACTTTAAATGTATTGATTGCCGTTGAGGTTGTGGTTAACCATAAAACTAGGGGAAGAAATTATAGGTTGTCTACTCCATAAATATTTGCACATACATGTAGACAGCTAAACACTTATTATTGAATATTAGAAAACCATAATGACAGTAAAAAATTATCCTTTAGATATACAAGCATAAATATATTGAGAAGCATGAACGTAAATTATCTTTGCAAAACATCCCATAATATGAAAGGTAGCAAAAACCAACCTTACCCTCAACATGTAAATACCTATAAAAACACTATGTATATAAAAGTATTAACTAGTTAAGCTTTGTAAGCTTGTATTCTTTCCTTCAACAACTCTGAACAATTTATATGCAATTTACAGGATCCTTACTTAAGTCTCCATGAACAAAGGAGGTAATAGTGATGCTGTCAGAAAGAAAAAAAAAAAAAAGATATTTTAAAGGATTAGAATACTTTGCTCAGGTTTGTAATCTTAAACACCAAAGCAAAAGGAGGATGAGTTTTGTGAAAATACATATTATCTTTCAAATAAATAGACACCATGAAGCCCAATACTATGTATAATAAATATCGCCCAATAAACATTTTGACATCTTACGTGCTTGACACAAAGTTAACACTTCTTGAATGGCCTAAGAGTGACTGCCAATGTTATTTTAACTCAAAGATGGGGCCAGAATGGGTCTCAACAAATGTATATGCACTATATGAAAATCAAGTTCACAGTTTTCTTCTCTCTTTATTTTAAGTATCATCAAGCATATGGTATTTTCACAGCTTTGCACTTGCTTTCTGTGACTTATTATGTCCCCACAACATCTCACAGTATTATCAACACATTTGCATCATTTAGTGACGGAATGATGTAAGAGCTAATTCCTAAATTGTAATGTGCTGTCTGAGACCAATTAGAGTGCCAACTTTCAATAATATCATTTTTATCTTCCTGTAACAAGTTTCTGAATCCCCTTAAATAGCAGGTTTCTGAGGCACTAGGTCAATTAATTCCAGAAGTTCACTAATGTGAGAGCAAAGTATGCTGCGCAAAATGCTGAATAGCTATTTTGGTATAAAATTAATGGGAGAGGGAGAGGAAGGCCAAATGGGAACAGATTGGTGTTTTCGGCTTAAAAGGGAAGTCGTTGCAAACTTAATTTTTTTTTTTTTTTCTAGCAGGCAATCTTTAGCCGTGAAAATCTGATGCTGTGTTTAACTACAAAGTTCTCTTGACATGAATCAAGCTCAAAGGGAACAATCTGTGCCTGGCAAAATAGATTTGAAAACAGCCTACATGGAATAAAATGATAATAGTTGGATTCTGAAAGTATAGTCAACCTAAATTACCAGGCAAATTATCACTGGTTACATTTAAGAAATATAATGCATGGTATGTGTTTCCTATCCAGATATAACCTAGGCCTATAGAACTGTATTAAATGTATGTAAGGGGCTAGAAAGTTAGCTTAGTTGGTAAAGCGTTTCTTGTGCAAGCATTAAGGCCTGAGTTCAACCACTATCAACGACTTAAAATATTCATAAATGTGATATGAGACTGGCTGGACAGGAAGCCTTAAAGATTCACCTCCCCAGCACAGGAACTAACTACTCATGACACTGTGATTATATAGGTATATAAAATGTACATCCAGATAGACATACATTCAACTGTATTTAAAGTTGCATCTAAACTGATAAATGGGAATGCATCTATGAAAATAAGAGGACATATGGAGAAAGGGCCATCTTTTTTCACTATGTAGAGTTCTTTATGATTTATGTGTATTTAATAATGTTATTGAAACAAAGTAAATTATTAACCACCAGTGATTACATGGTAAAATGGCACCTTGATATTTTTAAACTACACATTTTTTTAATTTCTGTTTTTTTTTTTTTCTCAAATTTCTGCTTACATACTGTAGTAGAAATGAACATGTCTATCTGGCCAATATTTATCTTTTAAGTACTTCTGAGTGAAAACGAATACGTGGGAATTCTGGTGTATGCAAACACTTAAAAAATCATCGAACTATAAATGTTTTTCAAGCACAATACCAATTTGAAAATATCTTTTCAGCTTAGCTGTTGTACCAATATCCTTACTTTCTGTGAGGAAGCTGGCCTTTGGGACCTCTTTATATTCAACACAATGTCCACAAACTTTCTTCTCTGGTATAATACTTTAAGCCATACAGCCCCTTGGTTTACGGAATGGCACTGATTTGTACTCCCTTGTTAAATGAGGTCCACTGACTTCATCTCTCAAAGACCGCCCATAGTCATGGAGACTACTAGACAAATTCATTCCAAAGGTAACAGAAGTGATGGACATTCCGTAAGCCTTGCAGAGTTCAACACTGTAAACACTTCATTTAAGTGGACATCTTATTAAGTGTATTTATTTGGTAACTCCTTCATAATAAAATACCAAAGATATGCTACACTCAGTAACAGAGTCTTATCTTCACACATGTGTGGCAAATAGAACTTCAAAATAAAATAATTTTTTTCTTTTATACTTTTTTTTTAATTTATTTTTTTACACTCCAGATTTTATTCGCCCCCCACGTCTACCTGACTATTCCACATTCCATACCTCCTCTCCACCCCCTGTCTCCACGAGGATGTCCCCATCCCCTATCCCCACCCCACTTGACCTCTAAACTCCCTGGGGCCTCCAGTCTCTTGAGGGTCAGATGCATCACCTGTGATTGAACACCAATCTGGCAGTCCTCTGCTGTACATGTGTTGGTGACCTCATATCAGCTGGTGTGTGTTGCCTGTTTGGTGGTCCAGTGTTTGAGAGATCTCGGGGGTCCAGGTTAATTGATACTGCTGGTCTTCCTACAGGGTCACCCTTCTCCTCACTTTCTTTCAGCCTTTCCCTAATTCAACCACAGGGGTCAGCAGCTTCTGTTCATTGGCTGGATGCAAATATCTGCATCTGACTCAGCTGCTTGTTGGGTCTTCGGGAGTGCAGTCATGCTAGGTCCCTTGTCTCTTTTGTGAGTGCTTCATAGTCTCAGTAATAGTGTCAAGCCTTGGAACCTCCTTTTGAGCGGGATCCCACTTTGGGCCTGTCCTGGGACCTTCTTTTCCTCAGGCTCCTCTCCATTTCCATCCCTGTAGTAGTTCTTTCAGACAGGAACAATTATGGTTCAGAGTTTTGACTGTGGGATGGCAACCCATCCCTCATTTGATGCTCTGTCTTCCAGCTGGAGGTGGTCTCTACAAGTTCCCTCTCCCTACCGTCAGGCATTTAGAGAGAGGGGGGGATATCTGATCTGGGTTCCTGTTCTGTATTTTGCCATCTCCTTGTGCCTTCATGACGTCATTTTAGTTATACATGCTTGTGCCCAGAGGGCTTCTTTACCCCAAGATACTAGAGTAAATAATGACGAGGGAGTCACACTAATGTGGTTTCCTCTTGAAAATCCTGTGTCCACGTATAATTACATTCTGATTGTCAGGGTTTCAGAACTTCAGCATATGTACTTGGAGGGAAATAGCACACAAGTGAGAAAAAGAATGACTGTACAGGATTGTAGAACCATATTGGAAAGTGTCTTGGAATTACAAATTCTATAATCTATTAAAGTGATCAAGCCACTCAAATGAGGATAATTTGCTTTAAGCTAAACAACAATTGTGTGTGTGTGTGTGTGTGTGTGTGTGTATTCAGTATAATTGCATTTCTTTCCTAAATCACAGAACTCACATGTATACAAACAAAAGTATTCATGAGAACTTGAGTAGCAATTACAGGACTACATTCAGTTAACTTAGTAAAGATAAACTCTAAGTATTAGAAAGCTTTTCAGTAAAAATCTTTGAAAGAAATGTAGATTCTCTCAACTTATTTAACTTCAAAACAGGAAACCATATATGTGTGTGTATACTTATACATATATATTCTTTTCCAATGTAATTTATTATATACATAATTATATGTAATAATATTTATTATTCATATATTTTAAATTTTATATATAACTTTTATATATTATATATTTAATTTATATATAATTTCTTTATATTTAAATTATATATAATTATATATATATAATTTCTTGTATATAATCAATTATATTGAAAAACAATAGTGATTGAAGAAAATAATTATATTTCCTAATTTACTCTGGAAGATGTTGCCAGTGGATAATTCTAGCTATGTGATGAACAATAAAAATGCTGATATATTAGCCCTAGTCCTAGTAAAATAGATAAGAATACTGTATGCTCACAGAGGCTTGGATTTATGTTCTTAAAATATCTTTCTGGATCATTGGTATTATCTAGAATGTTTTGAAACACTTTTATAGGCAATAGTAACTATAGTAAATATTTTTAGAAACATTGCAGAAACAATTTTGACTCAAGGAAACCCTCCCTTCCTGTACACAAAATCATCTTTGGTGAGCCTGACATTTCTAGGTCTCCTCCAGCCAAAACATCATAAGAATATATTATTTTTAAAACAATCATCCAATAGTATTATGAAGCATTCTTCAGCCATTCCAAACCTAAGTATTTGTAACAAATATAGCTTGAAAAATTACATAAACTACTTAGCATTTCATATTCTTCACTTGCAAAATATTGACAACGTGAGCTATATACAAAAATCACAAGAACTTTGTAGGTCATAAGGCAGCACAAATTGCCCTTGTAGGCTATAAGATATCACACACACACACACACACACACACACACACACACACACACACACACACACACACACACACACCCTTCATCCCTGAGCTTTGTGGAGCTCCATATAGTGATGGTGAGTATTAGTTGTCAACTTGAAAGACTCTAAGATAACCAGGAAAATGAGGCTCTGGGCATACCTAGGCCAGTATTTTGATTAGGTTATTTTATGTTTAAGATCCATTTTAGTTGTGGTTGGAGTTATTTGCTGAGAAAATAATCCTAGACAGCTTTTAAAAAAAGCAATCATACTGTCTTTTTCACTGTTCTTTTGCTGTAAAGAGACACCATGACCAAAGAAACCCTTAGAAAGCATTTAACTCACGGATTGCTTACAGTTTCTGAGGTTTAGTCCATTATCACCATAGAGGAAAGCATGCTGGTACACACCATGGTCCTGGAGAAAAGTTAAGAGGTGAATCCTGATGCACAGGCAAGAGATACCACCAACCAAAGAATAGACATGGAAGGACCCATGGTTCAGACCACATATGTGGCAGAGGAGGGCCTTGTTAGCCATCAGGGGGAGGAGAGGCCCCAGTAAAGGGGAATGTCAAGGTGGGAATATGGGAGTGGGTGGGCGGGTGGGTGGGAGGTGGAATTCCCTCATAGAGATGGGGGAAGGGGAGGGCATACGTGGTCCCCATAGAGGAGACCTAGAAAGGGGGAAACATTGGAAATGTAAATAAAGTATAAAAATAAATAAATAAAAAGAAGAAAAATCTTTAGAACTTTCTGTCATAACATCAAAAACAGAATAATACTGCTCTCATGCTTGATGTTGACAACTGTTGCATGTGGCTAAGCCTGCAGAGGTAAACTTTTCTTTTACCTAATGTTTGTTCCTGAATGATGAACTATGAGAGGATTAGTTACGTTGTTAACTACAGGTTCTTCTGTGAAAAAAGAACACATTTGGGGCTGTAATCTTTTTTCTAAGATATATAAAGTCAAATTAATTATAACGAAAAAAAATTTGTGAGAGAGACTGGACTTGGCATGTGCTTTTAAATGCCCACACTAGTGACATACTTTCTTCAAAAAGGCCACAGCAACTCCAAGAAGGCTACACCCATTAATACTTCTCATATATTGGCTCTGCTTGGTGAGTACACATTCAAATTTATAAGCCTATGATGGCCATTTTTTAAAAAAAATAATTTTTATTTTTTTATGCTTTATTTACATTTCCAATGTTTCCCCTTTCCAGGTCTCCACTTTGGAAACCTCCTATCCTCTACCCCCTTCCCCTGCCTCTATGAGGTATTCCCCCACCCACCCACCCACCCACTCGCAACTTCCCACCTTGGCATTCCCTTTTACTGAGGCCTCTAACACCCTCAGGTCCAAGGGCCTCTCCTTGCCCTGATGGTCAACAAGGCCCTCCTCTGCCACATATGTGGTCTGAGCCATGGGTCCCTCCATGTGTATTCTTTGGTTGGTGGTCCAGCCTCCAGGAGGATGGGAGGGGGGTCAGGCCAGTTGACACTGTTGCTCCATCCATGGGGTTGCCACTCCCTCAGCTCCTTCAGTCCCTTCTCCAACACCTCCATCTGTGACCTCACACTCAATCCAATGGTTACTGTGAAGTGAAACTTGCATATTCCGAACTTGTGGGCTAATATCCACTTATCAGTGAGTACATACCATGTTCGTTCTTTTGTGACTGAGTTACCTCGTTCAGGATGATACTTTCAAGTTCCATCCACTTGCCTGAGAATTTCATGAAGTCATTGTTTTTAATAGCTGAGTAGTACTCCATTGTGCAAATGTACTACATTTTCTGTTTCCATTCCTCTGCTGAGGGACACCTGGGTTGTTTCTAGCTTATGACTATTATAAATATGGCTTCTATGAACATAATGGAGCATGTGTCTTTATTACATGTTGGAGCATCTTCTGGGTATATGCCCAGGAGTGGTATAGCTGGGTCCTCAGATAGTATTATGTCCATTTTTCTGAGGGTCCACCAAACTGATTTCCAGAGTGATTGTACCAACTTGCTATCCCACCACCTGCAGTCACCTGAGTTTTTGATCTTAGCCATTCTGACTGGTATGAGGTATCTTGGTGTGACTCTAACCAAACAAGTAAAAGATCTGTATGACAAGAACTTCAAGTCTCTGAAGAAAGAAATCAAAGAAGATCTCAGAAGATGGAAAGATCTCCCATGCTCATGGATTGGCAGGATTAATATAGTAAAAATATCTGGTTTTATGTGGAGGTCCTTGATCCACTTGGACTTGACCTTTGTACAGGGAGGTAAGAATGGATCAATTTACATGTAGACTGCCAGTTGAACCAGCATCATTTGTTGAAAATGCTGGGTTTTTTTTTTCCCACTGGATCATTTTAGCTCCTTTGTCGAAAATCAAATGATGGTAGGTGTGTGGGTTCATTTCTGGGTCTTCAATTCTATTCCATTGATCTACCTACCTGTTGCTGTACCAATACCATGCAGTTTTTATCACTACTGCTCTGTAGTACAGCTTGAGGTCAGGGATGCTGATTCCCCCAGAAGTTCTTTTGCTGTTGAGAATAGTTTTTGCTATCCTGGGTTTTTTGTTATTCCAAATGAATTTGAGAATTGCTCTTTCAAGGTCTATGAAGAATTGAGTTGGAATTTTGATCGGGATTGCATTGAAGCTGTAGATTACTTTTGGCAGGATGGCCATTTTTACTATATTAATCCTGCCAATCCATGAGCATGGGAGATCTTTCCATCTTCTGAGGTCTTCTTCTATTTCTTTCTTCAGAGACTTCAAGTTCTTGTCATACAGATCTTTCACTTGTTTGGTTAGAGTCACACCAAGATACTTTATATTGTTTGTGACAATTGTGAAGGGTGTCATTTCCCTAATTTCTTTCTCAGTCTGTTTATACTTCGAGTATAGGAAGGCTACTGATTTGTTTGAATTAATTTTATATCTGGCCACTTTGCTGAAGTTGTTTATCAGCTGTAGTAGTTCTCTGGTGGAGTTTTTCGGGTCAATTAAGTATACCATCATATAATCTGCAAATAGTGAAATTTTGATTTCTTCCTTTCCAACTTGTATCCCTTTGACCTCCTTTTGTTGTTTAATTTCACTAGCTAGAGCTTCAAGTACTATATTGAATAGATAGGGAGAGAGAGGGCAGCCTTGTCTAGTTACTGATTTTGGTCGGATTGCTTAGAGTTTCTCTCCGTTTAGTTTGATGTTGGCTACTGGTTTGCTGTATATTGCTTTTACTATGTTTAGGTATGGGTCTTGAATTTCTGATCTTTCTAGGACTTTTATCATAAAGGGATGTTGAATTTTGTCAAATGCTTTTTCAGCATCTAATGAAATGATCATGTGTTTTTTTTTCCTTTGAGTTTATTTAGTAGATTACATTGACGGATTTCCGAATATTAAACCATCCCTGCATCCCTGGGATGAAATCTACTTAATCATGATGAATGATTGTTTTGATGTGTTCTTGGATTCAGTTTGTGAGTATTTTATTGAGTACTTTTGCATCAATATTCATAAGGGAAATTGGTCTGAAGTTTCCTTTCTTTGTTGGGTCTTTGTGAGGTTTTGGTATCATTGTAACTGTGGCCTCATAGAAGGATTTGGGTAGTGTTCCTTCTCTTTCTATTTCGTGGAATAGATTGAAGAGTATTGGTATTAGATCTTCTTTGAGGTCTGATAAAATTCTGCACTAAACCCATCTGGTCCTGGGCTTTTTTTGTTTGGGAGACTTTTAATGACTGCTTCTATTTCTTTAGACATTATGGAACTGTTTAGATGGTTTATCTGATCCTGACTTAACTTTGGTATTTGGTATCTGTCTAGAAAATTGTCCATTTCATCCAGATTTTACAGTTTTGTTGAGTATAGGCTTTGTAGTTGGATCTGATGATTTTTTGAATTTCCTCAGAATCTGTTGTTATGTCTCACTTTTCATTTCTAATTTTGTTAATTTGGATACTGTCTCTGTGCCCTCTGGTTATTCTGGCTAAGGATTCCTCTATCTTGTTTATTTTCTCAAAGAATCAGCTCCTGGTTTTCTTGATTCTTCATATAGTTCTTTTTGTTTCTACTTGGTTGATTTCAGCCCTGAGTTTGATTATTTCCTGCCTTCTATTCCTCTTGGGTTTGTTAGCTTCTTTTTTTTCTAGAGTTTTCAGGTGTGCTGTTAAGCTGCTATTGTATGCTCTCTCCAGTTTATTTTTTATTATTATTTTTTATTATTTTTATTTTTTTGGTGTTTTGAGACAAGGTTTCTCGGTATAGCTTTAGCTGTCCTGGAACTCACTCTGTAGACCATGCTGGCCTCGACCTCAGAAATCTGCCTGTCTCTGCCTCCCAAGTACTGGGATTAAAGGCGTGTGCCACCACTGCCTGGCTCTCTCCACTTTCTTATTGGAGGCACTCAAAGCTATGAGTTTTCCAAGTAACACTGCTTTCATTGTTTCCCATAGGTTTAGGTGTGTTGTACTTTCATTTTCATTAAATTCTAGGAAGTCTTTACTTTCTTTCTTTATTTCTTCCTTGACCAAGTTATCATTGAGTAGAGCATTGTTCAGCTTCCATGTGTATGTGGGCATTCTGTTGTTGTTGTTGCCATTGAAGACCAGCCTTAACCCATAGTAATCTGATAGGAAGCATGGGATTATTTCAATCTTCTTATATCTGTTGAGGTTTGTTTTCTGACTGATTATATGGTCAGTTTTGGAGAAAGTAGCATGATGGGCTGAGAAGAAGGTATATTCTTTTGATTTAGGATGAAATGTTCTATAGATATCTGTTAAATCCATTTGGTTCATAACACCTGCTATTTTCACTGTGTCTCTGTTTAGTTTGTGTTTCTAAGATCTGTCCACTGATGATAATGGTGTGTTGAAGTCTCCTACTATTATTGTGTGAGGTGCAATGTGTGCTTTGAGTTTTAGTAAAGGTTCTCTTATGAATGTGGGTGCCCTTGCATTTGGAGCATAGATGTTCAGAATTGAAAGTTCTTCTTGGTAGATTTTTACTTTGATGAGGATGAAGTGTCCTTCCTTATTCTTTTTGATGACTTTTGGGTGAAAGTCGATTTTATCAGATGTTAGAATGGCTACTCCAGCCTGTTTCTTGGGACCATTTGCCTGGAAAATTGTTTTCTAGCCCTTTACTCTGAGGTAGTGTTTGTCTTTATCATGGAAGTGCATTTCCTGAATGCAGCAAAATGCTGGGTCCTCTTTCTGAATCCAATCTGGCAGTCTATGTCTTTTTATTGGGGGAATTGAGTCCATTGATGTAAGAGATATTAAGGAATAGTGATTGTTGGTTCCTGTTATTTTCGATGTTATTTTTATGTTTGTGTTGGCTATCTTCTTTTGAGTTTGTTGAAAGCTTACTTGTGTGCTTTTTCTAGGGTGTAGTTTCCCTCCTTTTCCACCTATTGACTTTTTCCATCTATTATCCTTTGTAGGGCTGGGTTTGTGGAAACATAGTGTATAAATTTGGTTTTGTCATAGAATATTTTGATTTCACCATCTATGGTAATTGAGAGTTTGGCTGGGTATAGCAGCCTGGGCTGGCATTTGTGTTTTCTTTGGGTCGGTATGAGTTCTGCCCAGGATCTTCTAGCTTTCATAGTCTCTAGTGAGAAGTCTGGTGTAATTCTGATAGGTCTGCCTTTATTTGTTACTTGACCTTTTTCCCTTACTGCTTTTAATATTCTTTCCTTGTTTTGTGTATTTGGTGTTTTCACTATAATGTGACAGGAGGAATTTCATTTCTGGTCCAATCTATTTGGTGTTCGGTAGGCTTCTTGTATATTTATGGTCATCTCTTTCTTTAGGTTAGGGAAGTTTTCTTCTACAATTTTGTTGAAGATATTTACTGGTTCTTTAAGTTAGGAATCTTCACTTTCTTCTATACCTATTATCCTTAGGTTCTGTCTCCTCATTGTATCCTGGATTTCATGGATGGTTTGGGTTAGGAGCTTTTTGCATTTTGCATTTTCTTTGACTGTTGTGTCAATGATTTCTGTGGTATCTTTCACACCTGAGATTCTCTGTTCTATCTCTTGTATTCTGTTGGTGATGCTTGGTGATCAATGACTCCTGATCTCTTTCCTAGGTTTTCTAACTCCAGGGTTGTCTTCCTTTGTGATTTCTTTATTGTTTCTATTTCTATTTTTCGTTCCTGGTTGGTTTTGTTCATATCTTTCATCTGTTTGATTGTGTTTTCCTGTAATTCTGCCCGTTTGTTTGTGTTTTCCTGTTATTCTATAATGGATTTTTGTATTTCCTCTTTAAGGGCTTCTAGTTGTTTACCTATGTTCTCTTGTATGTCTTTAAGGGAGTTATTTATTTCCTTCTTAAAGTCTTCTATCATCCTCATGAGAAATGATTTTAAATCTGAGTCTTGCTTTTCTGGTTTGTTGGAGTATTCAGGGCTTGCTGTGGTGGGAGAGCTGGGTTCTGATGATACCAGGTAGCCTTGGTTTCTGTTCCTTATGTTCTTGCCCTTGCCTTTCACCATCTGTTAACTCTGGTGTTTGTTGGTCTTACTCTCTCTGGATGTAACTTGTCCCTCCTGCAATCCTCTGTATCATTACTCCTTGAAGACCAGCTCTCTCTGTGAGGAATTTGTTTTTGGAGAGCTGTGGCACAGGGTTAGCTCTGGGGTGCAAGCTGAAAACAGAAGGATCTTTTCTCCAGCTGTCCCTTGGTTCCTGTGTCCTGATGGCTCTGCAAGGGTCCCTCTTGATCCAGTGAATTTGAACAGAAGTTGTGGTTTTGCCTGTGCTCGAAGGTGTGTCTGCACTCCTGGGATACCAGCTCTCTTCTGGCACTATTTGAGTATGGAGCCCTGTGTCACAGGATCAGCTCCCTGGCTGCCAAAGAAACGAGAAGACCACTCCTCAGTCACTGTGTACCGGAATTCCAGGTGGATTCCTCTGAGCAGACAGGCTTATCCGCACTCCTGGGTGTCTAGCTTTCTCCCAGCACTATTTGACTATGGAGCCCTGTGGCACAGACTGAGGTCCCTAGCCACAGATGGAAACCAGAAGGCTCCTGTCCCAGGCTTTTCCATGGTCCCTTTGTCCCGAGGGCCTTGGAGACTAGTTTTCTCCTGGCCCTATTTGGCTATGGAGCCCTGGTGGTCTAGGTAGAGGTCTCCTGCCACAGATGGAAACCGAAAGGCTCCTGTCCCTCACTTTTCCTCAGTCCCTGTGTCCTGAGGTTTCCGGGCGGATCCCGCTGAGCAGTGGTGCTTGTCTTCACCCCACTCACGACTTTTTCACACTCCTGGGAGGGTAGCTTTCTCCTGGTGCTCTTTGGCTATGGAGCCCTGGTAACGTAGGCAGAGGTCTCCTGCCATAGATGACATGATGGCCATTTTTAATCAAACCATGTTGATTATGTATGTGATGAGTTCATATACCTCAGATTCTTGCTACTGTAACTTCTATAGTATAATAGACCCTATTGTCGAAATTTGAGCCAATATAAACCCTTTCTCATATATTACTTTTGTCATGCTATTTTACCACAACAAGAGGAAAAGAAACTGAAGACTGTCTTTCAAAACACAGAATCCAGCACTTCTTTGAAAATTCCTTGAGGATCCCAATTATCTTAGTTAGGGTTTTACCTCTATGAACAGGCACCATGACCAAGGCAACTCTTATAAGGACAACATTTAATTGGGGCTGGTTTACAGGTTCAGAGGTTTAGTACATTATTGTCAAGGCATGAGCATGGCAGCATTCAGGCAGGCATGGTGCAGGCAGAGCTGAGAGTTCTACATCTTCATCTGAAAGCTGCTAATGGAAGAATCACTGTCAAGCAGCTAGGAGTAGGGTCTTAAAGCCCACAGCCACAGTGACACACCTACTCCAACAAGGCCACACCTCTAAATAGTGCCATTCCCTGGGCCAAGCATATGCAAACTATCACATGAATATATTCATTCAACCTCTTCATCCAAGTTATGTCTTCTGAAGCTTCAACTTCTATTTACAATCAAAGTGGGTTATATAAGCAAACTAAGATTTTTAAGTAAATATTTTAAAATTCTTTTTTAAATATCATACAATGTATCTGAATTGTACTAATTCCCAGTTTCACCTATTAACTCCTCTCAGATATCCCTTTACCTCCCTAGCTATAAACACAATATTATATGTATTTTTTTTAATTTAATAACTCATAGTTTCAAATGTGAGTTATATGTATACTTCTGTACATGATGTCAGCCAGTATAGCATGGTCAATCTATCATGAGCAACACCTTTAAGTAAAACTATGTCTCCCTCTTCTGGAAGTCATTCACTGTCCATAACTTCTATAGTTAAAGATAGGGCTCATAAGTTTTCATTTTTCAAGTTCTTTGTTTGGTTGCTTGGTATGAATTGAAGTTAGAGCAAATGGGATTTCCCCCTGACTTCTTTCTGGCTACATTTGTCTGGGTATATAGGAAGACTACTGACTATTGGGTACTAATTTTCTATCTGTTTCTTCCTAAATGCATCTATCAGCTTTCAGAGATTTCTGGTGGATTATATAGAGCTTTTAATGTATAGAACCTTATCATCTAGAAAATAAGATACTTTAAACTTTTCATTTTCAAAATGTATCACTTTCTCTCATCTCTTTGTTGTATCTAAGACTTCAGGCATTATGTGGAATAAAAGTAGAAAAAGTGCACATTCTACTCTTATTCTTGCTTTTAGTGAAATTCTTTTAGATTACCTTCACTTAACATGATGTTTGCTGTGGGCTTCTTTGATGTTTCAATTATGTCTCCTGCATTCCTATATTTCAAAGTATTTCTGTCATGAAATATTGGATTTTGTCAAAGTCCTTTTGTGCATCTAATGAGATAATCATGTGGTTTTGCTCCCTATTTTCATTTGCATGGTTTATTACATTTATTGATTCATGAATGTTGAAATATTCCTGCATTTCTTGGCTAAAGCTGGGTTGGTTTTTCTGGGTTATACATTTGATGTGATTTTTAAATTTTGTATGCAGTTATTTTATTGAGAATTGTCATACATATATTTTTTATTTGAAATGTTTCAAATGACTGTGTCTAAATCATTGGCTGTTATGGGTCTTTTGAAATTGTTATTGTTTGTATTATTTAATCATTTTTTTACAGTCCAGTCTTTATCTCCCTCCTAGTCTTCCCTCTGACTGTTCATCTCATACATCCTCCCCACCCACATCTCCACAAGGATGTCCCCACCACACCCCTACCCCCCCAAAACTCCCCACTTCCTGGGTTAGGTATATCTTCTCTCACTGAGTCCAGACCTGGTAGTCCTCTGCTGAATATGTGCCAGAGATCTTATATCAGCAGGTATATGATGCCTGTTAGGTAGTCTAGTGTTTGAGAGATCTTGGGGGTCCAGGTTAGTTGAGACTGATGGTCCTCCTACAGGGTCACCCACCTCCTCAGCTTCTTCCAGCTTTTCCCTAAATCAACCACAGGGGTCCTGAGCTTCTATCCATTGGTTGGGTAAGTATCTGCATCTGACTCTTTCAGCTGATTGTTGGGTCTCTCAGAGGGCAGTCCTGCTAGGCTCCTGTTTGTAAGCACACCATAGCATCAGTAACAGTGTCAGGCCTTGAAGCCTCCTCTTGATCTGGATCCCGATTTGGGCCTGCCACTGAACCTCCTTTTCCTGAGGTTCTTCTCCATTTTTGTCTCGCAGTTCTTTCAGACAAGAACAATTATAAGTCAGAGTTTTTGACTATAGAATGGCAACCTCATCCCTCCACGTGATGTCCTGTCTTTCTGATGGAGGTGGACTCTACAAATTCCCTCTCCCCATTGTAGAACATTTCATCTAAGGTCCTGCTCTTTGAGTCCTGAGAGTCTCCCACCTTCCAGGTCTCAGGTACTTTCTAGAGGGTCACCCTTCTCCAACATCCTGAGGTTGTCTGGTTCCATTCTTTCTGCTAGTTCTCAGGGCTTCAGTCCTCTTTCTCCCCCAATTCCTGATTATGTACCACTTTTCCTCTCCCTGTCACCTTTCCCACCCCGGTTCCACCCTCCCTCTGCCCCTGATGATTGCTTCTCCCTCTCAAGTGGGATTGAGGCATCCTCACTTGGGCCCTTTGGCTTGTTAACCTTCTTGTGTTTTCTGGATTGCTTCCTTGGTATTCTGTACTTTTTTGGCTAATATCCACTTATTAGTGAGTACATACCATGCATGTTATTTGGGTCTGAGTTACCTGACTCAGGAAGATATTTTCTAGTTCCACCTATTTGCATGCAAAACTAATGATGTTCTTGTTCTTAATAGCTGAGTAGTGTTCCATTGTTTAAAAGAACCATACTTTCTATATCCATTCTTCCATTGTGGAATATCTGTGCTGTTTCCAGCATCTGGTTACAACAAATAAGGGACTATGAACATAGTGGAATACATGCCCCTGTGGCATGGTGAACCATTTTTTGGTTATATGCACAAGAGTAGCATAGCTGAGTCCTCAGGTAATACTGTGTCAATTTTCAGAGGAATTGCCAGACTGAATTCCAGAGTGGTTGTACCAGCTTGCAATCCCACCAACAATGGAGGAGTGTTCCTCTTTCTCCACATCCTCACCAACATGTGCTGTCAACTGTGTTTTAGATCTTAGCCATTCTGATTGGTGTAAGGTAGAATTTCAGGGTCATTTTGTTTTGCATTTCTCTGATCACTAAGGACTTTGAGTATTTTTCAACTGGTTATTTTATTTACTTACATTTCAGATGTTTTTCCCCTTTCCAGTTTCCCCTCCGCAAAGCCCCTATCACACCCCCCCCACTGCTTCTATGAGGGTGCTCCTCCACCCATCTACCTACTCCTGCCTCACCACTGTAGTCACAGCCAACCATCAGACTGAGCACAGGGACCCCATTGGAGGATTTAGGGGAAGTCCTGAAGGAGCTGAAGGGGTTTGCATTCCCATAGGAAGAACAACAATATCAACCAACCAGAACCCCAGAGCCCTAGGGACTAAACCAAAAACCAAAGAGATCTTAGAACATTTCTTTAAGTGATTCTCAGTCATTTGAGATTCCTCTGTTGTGAGTTCTCTGTTTAGTTCTATTCTCCATTTTTGATTGGGTTGTTTGGTATTTTGGTGGTTAGCTTTTTGGATACTAGACCTTTATTGGATGCGGGGTTAGTGAAGATTTTTTTTTCCAATCTATAGGTTGCCAATTTGTCATATTGACTATGTCCTTTGCCTTATACAAGCTTTCCAGTTTCCCATTTATCAATTCTTGATCTTAGAGCATGAGTCATTGGCGTTCTCTTTAGGAAATTTCCCCCTGTGCCAATGAGTTTGAAGCTCTTTCCCACTTTCTCTTCTACTTCAACTTGATTTAACATTGGTAAGTAATAATACGTCTAGAAATTCATCTATGTCTTTCACATTTTCTAGTTTAGTATAATGTACACATAGTTGAATTATTTTTATAAATCATGTTTGATAAAGTCATTTTCACACAGATATTTAATATACTTGTAACATATAGACAATTCTAAATGACTACAGTGGTTTTAGATAATTTTAAGAAGAACAAAGAAGTAATTGAGAATGCTTAGAGAGAGGAAAGTAAAGGAGAAGATTATATAATGATATTATAATCTCAAGAATTAAATTGATGGAACTTGAAAATATCATCCTGAGGGAGGTAACTCAGTCACAAAAGAACGAACTTGGTCCTTTTGTACTCACTGATAAGTGGATATTAGTCCAAAAGTTCGGAATACCTAAGTTTCACTTTACAGTAACGCTGGACTGAGAGTGAGGTCCCAGATGGAGGAGTAGGAGAAGGGACTGAAGGAGCTGAGGGAGTTTGCAGCCCCATGGAGGGAGCAACAGTGTCAACTGGCCTGAACCCCCCATCCTCCTGGAGGCTGGACCACCAACCAAAGAATACACATGGAGGGACCCATGGTTCGGACCACATATGTGGCAGAGGAGGGCCTTGTTGGTTATCAGGGGGAGGAGAGGCCCTTGGGCCTGAGTGTGTTAGA
>CM052704.1:53676659-53706480 GCA_028551405.1 Uromys caudimaculatus
TGTTCTTCATATAATGGATGAAATATTATGTTGAAATTAAAATAAACTATTACAAATGTATACCTTTTTATAGTAGACCGTTCTAAATTTCACAAGTTTTGAAGATAAAGAAAACTGAATACAAGCTAAGGAATTCAGAAAACCCAAGAATGCAGCATTCTAAATCACTGTATAATATCATTAAAAGAAGGTGTATAATTTTGTATAACATATTGAAAATATCACATTAATCTTTGAGACACACTACATTTATTCTTCTTAATTTTAAATATTTTCTTAATTCTATAAATCTATGACATAGAAGAAATAAGAAATAAGTATTTATGTCTTCAAGTTTTTTATTATGTAATGAGTTCTATTATTTGTTTTTCAAACAGGCAAGTATGCATTGTTTTCTGCACTTCTGCATGTATTTTCAAAGGAGAAAATAAAAGTTTTGCTGTTTAAAAAAGTAATGGATTTTTTATTTGTTTTTAATAAACCTACTTTACTTCGGATCACATGCAAATGTATATACAATTCAATAGTTTTTGGAGGAATACAAGCCACTTCAAAACTTTTAAAATAACTGAGTTAGAAATATTATATTTAATTAAATCACTCAATATCATTAAAGAAGTAATAGCCTCAACATTTGAAAACGGTGATAAGAGTACTCTGGTAGAAACCATTTTCGATTACATGAATTGCTGTTTCCCTTTTACAACTCTAAACGTGTTTATAAATTTATAGATGAGCAAATGAGATTTCTTAGAATTTTAAGCTATCTTAGAATAAGTATCTTCAAAATCTGGTCTATATGTGTGAGACAGAAGATGCTTATGAAAATACCAGGTGCACATCTCACATTAAACTTGTTTATATATTTGAATGTTAATATTTATATATTTTGTCATATATTCTAATTCTATGAACACACACACATGTGGGAACAAACCGGCATGGTAGAGAGTGAAGCATATCTGCCCTGGCGCTGTGGCTGTGAGAGGGACGATACAGGAGGGAAGTGAGTGGGGGAGGGGCGGCCATTCCAGGGAATGCCGCAGCTGGCTCTGGAGTTCCTAGTCTCTGGACATCGCTGCTGGATGCTGCGGGACCTGGGAACAGAAGGCCGCAGAGCACAGCTGGGGTCCTGCTGCAGGACCAGTTGGTGGCTTGGGGCACTGACTAGCTGCTTTGGCTTGGGTAAATTGGTGCCATCTGGAAGTGCTGAGATGCCCTCTGCAAGGCAAGTAGAAGGCCGGATCCCTCACTTCCCACCGTGGATCAAGATGAAAACAGACAGTCCATAATTCTAAGGTGTTTATTGGAATCAAGATGAGTCGCTTGGATGAGATCTACTACAGCCACTGAGAGGGGCCAGGCGGATATAGTAACTGGGAAGGGGTGTGGCTAAGTCTCTAGGTGTCTCATTAACATGGGGATGGCTTGGGGCTGTGTGGCCACACCTACCTGTGGCATGGCTACGCCTCTACCTGAGGAGGGTCTAAGAGTTTAAGGATATCTTATCTGCATGTGGGAGGGTGTGATGTTACAGACCTCACATGACAGACCTCTCTACAGGGGGCTATGGGGGTTGAGTTGTTTGACAGAAGCCAAAGGCCTCCCAGGAGCTTTGGCAAAATGTTTTTCAGTCCCTTGTAGGGTAAACTCTACTGGGTCACCCTTGGTTAAGCCTGTGGTCGACTAGAGGGCCAGGCTGTTTGTCACAGTCTACTGTCCCCCGAAACACACACACCAAGCAAACACACACACACACACACACACACACAAACACAAAAACCACCCAGGACCCTATTTGGACCACCAGCATTCACGACTGTAAACCTCTAAAAACAGAACTTCAAAAATTATTTGTGGGGGTTGGGGATTTAGCTCAGTAGTAGAGTGCTTGCCTAGCAAGTGCAAAGCCCTGGGTTCAGTCCTCAGCTCCAAAAAACAAAACAAAACAAGGTAACTGACAAAAATTATTTGTGGTGGAAGAACCAATGTGCAAAATCATTTCTTTCAGACAGTTAAGTGGAGACAAGTCTCCATATACTTATCACAACAGAGATTGCAGAAATGGAATAATGGATTTGCCAAAGGTCATTCAGTTGGGAACAACAAAAACGATTAACTTGTTCAACTCACAAATTTTGTAAAGTAGCCCATTAGTTCTATCTGAGGCATGAGGTCAAAATTGATGTCTACAAACTTTGTTAACTATGAAAAACTATTATACAGCTACTAATATTTTATACCTGAAGAAAATGACTGTCAGAGAATAGGTAACATGCATACTTTTCCACATGATAAAAGGGCAATGAGAATTCAACGCTCAGTCTAGGAGTAAAGCCTTTCAATGTCCTCATTTAGCATCTTTCCATAAGGTCTGTGGCAAGAACACAGTCACAGTTTTCCTCTATTGCTTTTGATGCCCCTTCTCCTCTCTCTCTCTCTCTCTCTCTCTCTCTCTCTCTCTCTCTCTCTCTCTCTCTCTCTCTTTCTCTCTCTGTTTTATTTTATTTTGTTTTTAATCTCTTTGTACTACTTTAACTTTCTTCGAGGCAACAAAGCTGCAGCTAAAGAAATCATAATTCTAAAATACAGATCTGTGCACTCAGCTGTCCAAAAGCATGTCCACGATTCTTCCAGAACCATTCAGTATGGAAGCAATCCTTTCACAGACTGATCCTATTCCTCCTTGCCTTTCTTTATCCTTCTTTGAAATGTTACTGTTATTTTCTATAGCAGGATCAAATGAGAATAGTCAAATTTATATAGCTAGAGTATTGCCAACTTATTTTCTTCTAATACTGTGCTTGTATTCTAATACTTGTGGATTTGAAAATATTCCAACAATGATACTTCCCTTTAATTGTGGTATAAAGACAGACACATGTCCTTACTTCCTCTAATAGGAGAAGCCTGTGTGTATGTGTGTGTGTGTGTGTGTGTGTGTGTGTGTGTGTGTGTGTGTGTGTGTGTGTGTGCATGTGAAGTTTTAAGATTCAGTATTGGTGATTTTTACGTATACAAGATCTTTGTTTGTGAAACTGGGTTTACTCTGATATCTTTATCAAATTCCACGGTCGCATGTCTCTGTTTTAGCTTTATTATTCTTATGTCTTCACAACCACCCAATGAACTACAAATTATTATCCTATTTTGTGAGAGATAAAAAAGTTAAACTCTGAGTTTTTATGATAATAGAGAGGTGTCATATAGGCAAAAACACTAATAGGTATTGCTAGACAGGTAATATTGAACATACCTGTAATCATACCACTCAAGATGCTAAAATAAGAAATCACAAGTTGGAGACCTAACTGTGCTCTATAGTGAGATGCTATCTCTAATTACATCACTCAAAATGTTTCTCACATTTATTTATAAATATACACAGAATAATTAGGGATGATGAAGAGAGCCAAATAGTGTTCTTAGAAACTTGGTATTTAGAGATGATCCTTCATCTTAAACACAAACATGCTTATTACAAAACCTAACCATGTGATACTAAGCAATAATACAATGTACAGGTAGATATTATCTAATAATACTGAAGTAAATTCTTATATTTTAAGGAAGTTTGAGGATATTAACAGACCATTAAAAACTAACAAAGTAAATGTACCACATTTTCTGTATCCATTCCTCTGTTGAAAGACATCTGTGTTCATTCCAGCTTTTGGCTATTATAAATAAGGCTGCTATGAACACAGTGGACCATGTGGAGTACTCCTCAGCTATTAAAAACAATGACTTCATGAAATTCTTAGGCAAATGGATAGAACTAGAAAATATCATCCTGAGTGAGGTAATCCAATCACAAAAGAACACACATGGTGAATATTAGCCCAAAAGCTCAGAATACTCAAGATAAATTCACAGACCACATTAATCTCAAGAAGAAGGAAGACCAAAGTGTGGGTTCTTCGGTCCTTCTTAGAAAGGGGAACAAAATACTAACAGTAGCAAATATGGAGGTAAAGTGTAGGGCAGAGACTGGAGAAAACGCCATCCAGAGACTGCCAGAGATGAGGATCTATCTCATATACAGTCACCAAACCCAGACACTATTGTGGATGCCAAGAAGTGCTTGCTCACAGGAGCCTGATATAGCTATCTCCTGAGAGGCTCTGCTAGAGCCTTACAAATACAGAGGTCAGCCACTGGACTGAGGACAGGGTCCCCTATGGAGGAGTTAGAGAAAGGACTGAAGGAGTTGAAGGAGTTTGCAACCTCATAGGAAGAACAACAATATCAACCAACCAGACCACCCCAGTGCTCCCAGGGACTAATCCACCAACCAAGGAGTACACATGGAGGGACCCATGGCTTCAGCCTCAGATGTAGCAGACGATGGCCTTGTCAGGCACCGATTGGAGGAGAGGCCCTTGGTTCTGTGAAGATCTGATGCCCCAGTGTAGGGGAATTTGAGGGCAGGGAGGCAGGAGTGGATAGGTGGGTATTGGAACACCCACATAGAAGCAGGGGGAGGAGGGATGAGATAAGGGGTTTCGGGGGGGATACTAGGAAAGGGAACAACATTTGAAATGTAAATAAAGAAAATATCCAAAAAACTAAGAAGTTAATTTGTTGGTTTATAATTTGGTTTAGAATATCATATTTTTTCAGTATTTGTATTTCATCACAAACATCTGTATTCTTCCACAAATTAGCATTTAAAGTATTTCTGTATATATAATAGGCATGTTTTTATTTTTAATGAACAAGGGAAAGAAACTCTCTACCTGTTATTCAGTCCAGTGTTTTTAAAAAAGCACCTCTAACTATATTTGATGCTACAGTGAAGTGTGCTTCACAGAACAATCTTATTTATTTATTTATTTTACTATCAATTATTTGGTAGAGATTAGAGTATTTGATGTCATATGCATACAATAAAATTCTTTTTATCTCACTGATATTTCATTATACTTTTGAGACTTACAAACAAAATGAGCTTCAAGCCAAGCCAAGACACATCTTTAAGATTGCTATGATAATGCTAATATGCCCTTTAAAATTGAGGCCATCTGGGAAATTGAAAGGGTGACAGGTGGAACCAATTTGCATCAACCTGGCATGACACCAGACATTGGCATGGCCTAAGTGACTGCTGTAGCATCTGGAGAGAGCGTGATAAGAAAATCCTGTTATAATATTGAGCTGGTTTCTCTTAAATTACATCTTACATGATTTTATAGGTACCAATCTTATTTTAGAGCAAAATGTGTTCCTATTTGAAACTGAAATTCTCTTGTCCTTAAGCAAATGTAAAGGAAGTACTCCTTGGTTGTATATCTAATTAGCCCTTTTACCTGAGGAATTTTCTGTTATAAGAAAAGTGTGTGAGACCAGAACTTTTAGTAACATCATAAGTGCTACCATGGCAACAAATTCACTGGCAAAAAGCCAGTGTCTGTGACAGTGGTTATAATACACGTCTTCAGGATGACAGAAGGATCAAGTAGAACCAAGCTCAGTCTCATTCTCAATTGTTCATCATCTTTGAACAAATAGTCAATCATATAACCATCCAGATATTCTAGCTTACTGAGGAAGATAGGCCCGCCAGCATCAACTTAGTTTTACTGCAGCTGGAAAAACACTGAGCTGAGGCACTCTCTGCTATCTCATCCATCATTTGGGGCATAGTGTCTATGCTGAAGGAAAATATTCCTTTTTTAAAGAAAACTTTTCCCTTGGGAGACCAAAAGCCAAATCTCTCCTCATTTGTTCAGTACATATTAGTAAATAACTGATCTATGGTGGGCTATATTTCTACAAATTGGAAACTGATAGGAAATAGATATTGCTTGACTCACAGACCCATAAAAAGGACCGTCAGATGAATAAGCAGCTATGTTGTGGGAAGGACATCAAGGGAATCACATGCACAGTACTAGAGTAAACCTAGCCCTTTTCCACTTCTCCCAAGGTAGAAGTTACTTTCTGCCAAGTTTTAATATCTCGTCTAATTTCAGAAAGAGCCTTCTTTAAAAGCGTGCGAGTAGCTCTGATATATGACCCTTTTGGCTTTTGACCAATCCTGTGGATATATTAAAATTTGATCTCTCACGTCTGTGAAACATTCCATTCTTAAAAATTAGATAAGCAACCTAGAAGAGAAAATGTACCAGACAAACTCAAATGCTGGTTTAATCTGTTATTGATACTGGTTCTCTTTCTGACTCTCTCCCTCTCCCTCATCTCTCTCCCTCTCCCTCTCCCTCTCCCTCTCCCTCTCCCTCTCTCTCTCTCTCTCTCTCTCTCTCTCTCTCTCTCTCTCTCTCTCTCAGTGTGTGTGTCTGTGTGTGTTTGTATCTGCTCTATCGAGCATGCAGGGATATGAGTACAGGTCCATGTGTGCCATGGCATAAGTGTTCAAAAACAGATGTGTGAATGTCAGAGGACAACTGCGGTGTAACTCTTCATTTATACCTTGTTTATAACAGAATAACTTGTTTGCTGCTGCAAACAGCAGAGTAACCCGGCCCTCAACTTCCCAAAAGTTCTCTTGTATCTACCTCCAGTTCTACCTCAGGACCAATAGGATAATAGACATTTGGTACCACTCTCTGATATACACGATCTCTGAATGTCTAAGCTCAGGTCATTTAAGTAGTGCAGCAAGTGCTCTGCTCACCAGGACATCTCCTCAGACCTGCCATAACTTTGAAAATGACAAACCTAAGGCACAAAGGAAAATTAATATACTTTAGCAAAGCCAGTTTATTCCTTCAGCTTTCTTGTGTTTGTCAAAATAAATACAGGGTTAGGATGTTATTGAAATCAGAGAGAATGATAAACAAGGTTGCAAAATGTGATAGAAAATGACTCAAAATAAAATCTTAGAGATGATATTTCATAGCTAAGGGGAGAATTTATCAATCCCTTGCAGGGATTGTCCTTAACCCACTTGGAAAATAATCTCTTATACACATAAATGATAACACATGCTAACAGCAGTATTGTTGTTCAGAAAATCCTGAGCATAGATAGCCAGTTTTGATACAGTGGTTTATCAATAGATCCAAGTGAGGATCTTAGGAAATGCTACCTTGAAATGTGAATGTTCATTATCTCCTCCCTACTTTCCATTGACCCCTCAATCATCTTGACAAAATATAAACCAAGTATCAAATATGGTCCATGTGTCAATGATCATACACCTCAAGGAGATTTAATGATACTTGACCAATCAGCTAATGGATCAAAAAACCAATAGTGCTGCTTTTGGACCAACTCTGAAAGCGAAGTGGGGCTCCTAATTGCTGCCTTCTACTCCTAGCCAAAGAGGATGTAGTGTATTTACAAATGATGAAGGGTATTCTGGACACTTTCCTTACAGATACAGTATTTTTAGCTGGTTCACTCACTATCTACTAGAAATACTTATTTATTAAGCATTCATCAGCTGTCATGGAAAACCCTTCAGCATCACATACCATGAATGCATGGCAATTAGACTTTTTCTTTTCTACTAAGAGTTTCTGTTCTTAGTCACTGCATTTGAAAAAAGAAAGCCCCATACAAAGAAAAATAAGAGACTTTGACTGCAGACTTCATGGATTTTTGCCTGTAAATTTTGCTCTTGACTTTAATTAGAGTGTCTGGAAGTTCTCATATTTTGTCAGCTAGCACAGACATTTCAGCTCTCTGCCACTGGGGGGTCATATGCACCCTGTAGCTTTCATTAAAATGCATACCCATAAAATGAATTTTTGGCACCTGAAGTTTTTTTTTTCCATGCTTGCCCCATTATTTTTTTCCTTTCTATGTTATTTTTATTATAGCATCTTGTTATATTTCTATAATTTCTACAGTGTGGAAACAAAAGAAGTACTGTATGATATTGCATGCTAGCTTAGATTGAATAAAACCATTAACTGAGTAGGGTGTATTATCCAGATCCTTTACCGTGACCTAGTCTCATCAATTTTTTTGTCCTAAGCCAATTATCCTCTGCCTGAGCATATGAACAACTTCCTATCTTGGCCAAGCTCAATGCATATTACATGACTCCAAACAATTTTAGCTGGTTGTGTCATTTTCGCTGGTTGTGTCCCCAGGCAGATTCACATATTATGTGTTCCATTGGATGAATGGACATTCAGTAACCATTACCCAGTGCTTTAGTAGTGCCTCGGGACAGGAATTATAGCCAGAAATAAGTAAGGACATCCCCCACACTGCCCGCTCTTTATTCACTACATGATTACAGCACCACATGCAGCTCACTACGCCAATTCTAAAAGCCTTAGGTCATTTATGTGGGTAAAAATCTTCACCGCATTCATAAACATAGGCAGGTAGGGGAGTAGAAAAATAGATTTAAATTATGCAATGCATGTTTATTAACATACATGCACATATTTAGAGACATATATAATGGGAAGCCTGTGTCATGATAGACAAGTTGTGTGTACACATGATAAACAGATAAGTCTCCTACAATAATCAATTCCTACTAAAAGAAATTGTCTACCCAAAGTATGGTCCAGACTCTCAGCTTTTGCCTTTTCACACATAACTTTATTTTTTACATTCCCAATAAAGGATTACAGTGTTAAGCACAACATGATAGATGCAGTCACATATTCTACCTCCAGAATTCAAAAACAAGTATACCTACTATGTTCTAAAGGACTACTTTGTGCGCTGACTAGATGGAAACTAATAGGTCCAACATAATTTATATCTCGTACATGTTACTCTTTAAGAATCAGAAAAAGGGAACATTCTTATAGAAATAGGGACTGCTACTCTTTAGGGGCTTTAGTTAACAATAATTGTCTAGTCATTTCAAAAATCAGATGTTTCTACATGCCCTTGACAAAGAAATTATTAATTTCCTAGGTGAAGGACAGGCTAATTACTTTGAGCATTATACTGTAGATGTGTATAGCAAAATATCACTTTGTATCTCATACAATTATTTGTGATGACTTCAAGCTTTGGGCTATGAAATGACTACGAGGTAAGGGGCACTTAGTGTTAAATCATTAGTCGCTCATTTATATCCAAGCACCACATAGCAAGTCAAGGAAACATTGCACTAAGTCCTGTATATGACTCCATCTCTTTTTTTTTTTTTTTTTTATTTATTTTTTTTTTTCCTCCTTTTTTATTTTTGATACTTTATATACATTTCCAATGTTTCCCCTTTTCTGAGTCTCCTCTTTGTATACCCCCCATCCCCTCCCCAACCCGCCTCTAGGAGGGAATTCCACCTCCCACCCCCCCCCGTCCACCCATCCCCATTTTCCCGCCTTGATATTCCCCTTTCTCAACATATCCTATGTGCTCACTGGACTCTATGCTCACACAGTCACGCATTTGCACATATATCCACATGTTCACAAACTCAAACATATAAAAAATAATCACATAGAAATTGAAAATTGTCAGCTCTATTATTTCAATTATTTTATCCACTTAATCAAAACTTATCAATAATTCACAATGTGCACAAAACAATATGTATGTTTATAGGAGCTTATGTGGATCAACTTGATAATACTGGGCATTAGTTTTGTTTTTGATGGAAGTAATTAAACTTCAATCCATCCGGGCATTCTTAATCTCTAAATCCTCATTTGACTATGAGAAATATTAGAGAAATAAATATGACCCAAGATGATCAGCTATTAATCAGTTAACCACTACAAGGTGTAGTAAAAATTCAAAATGCACACATAAAATTACCAAATATACAAAGCTTAAACAAATGCCTATATCACTAAAAATCCTTTGGGTTACATTTCAAAGAGAATTCCATATCATTCATCAAAATCAAGACACTTGGCTGTCACCAAAATTTCATAAGACAAAGTGGATTGGTATTGCTTCATAGCTTAAAAACAAAAATTGAGATAGAAAATATAATCACGAAGATAAATCCTTCTAAGGTCTTAATTGTTCTCATTAAGATTTCCTTGATATAATCATATATTTTAGCTAACATTAGAAACAATTTACTTCTAATTAACATTCATGATACAGAGAAACATTTATGATTATATATATCATCTATTAGACCATAGCCTGTCAAAACAGAGTTTCTTTGGCTCTCACAATGAAAAACGGTATCTGCTTGCTATATCTTTTTAAATATGATGAGAGTAGTTAGCAACATTTAATACAGAAGTTGAGGTGTTTTTCATAACGGTTTTGAGTGTTTACAAAGTCAAATAAATCTTTATGATTATAGTATTGTGTGGTTCATGCCTTCAATTTAAGCAACGGAAAGGCAGAAGCAAATGAATCTCAGTTATTTCAAGGCCAGTCTGTTCTACATAGTGAGTTTCAGTGATGTATCATGGGAACCTAGCTCAAGAAACAATCAGGGATACTAGAGTCCTCAGCTTTGGGCTTGGTAACTGATTTCTGGTGAATTTGAGTCATTTATTTATTTTTGCAATGAATAAATTTATTGTTTACAGTACATATCACATCAGAGAAGAGAACTCAGAGAGAAAAGTAACTTAGCAATCCTATTATCATATAAAACGAAAACAATACATTGGAAGAAAGCATAAATGAGAAGTTTTTATAGTTCGAGGTTGGGAAACTGCAAAGCAGAGATTTTAGAAGAATAAAACTGGATTGATATTGACTTCAGCAGCACTGGTACCTTACTCAGGATGGTAACAGTCAAAGTACTTCAGAAAAGGAGGAAATTGTATCTTACCTCTAGACAGGAATAGGGCAGGGGAGAGAATATTTGTAGAATTTAGTGCTCTTATATTGCTTTCAACTCAAGTGACTCAGAGTACAAATTATATCATTTACATGTTGTATTTCCAAAACTGAATTATAGTCTTATCCTACTTACAATCTAATATAGAATCACATCTATTTCTTTTTTTTAATTGGATATTTTCTTGATTTAAATTTCAAATGTTTTCCCATTTCAAGGTCTCCCTTTCAGGAAACCCCCATAACCTCTCCACCTGCCTCTAAGAGGGTGCTCCCCCACTGACCCACCCACCCAAGTCTTCCCCTCCTGGCATCCCCCTACACTGCAGCATCAAACACCCTCATGCCCAAGGGCCTCTCCTTCCACTAATGTCCAATGATGCCATCCTCTGCCACATATGCAGCAAGCACCATGGGTCCCTCTATGTATGGTCTTTGGTTGGTGGTCCATTTACCTGGAGGTCCAGGGGTTCCAGCCTGTTGACATTGCTGCTCCCTCCTTGAGGTTGCAAATCCCCTCAGCTCCTTCAGTCCCTTCTCCAACTCCTCCATCGGGGACTATGTACTCAATCAAATGGGTGGCTACTAGCATCCACCTCTGTATTTGTCAGGCTCTGGCAGAGCCTCTAAGGAGACAGCCATATCAGGCTTCCATCAACAAGCACTTCCCAGCATCCAAAAATAGCATCCAGTTTTGGTGCCTATATATGAGTTGTATCCCAAGGTAGGGCAGTCTCTGGATGGCCTTTCTTTCAGTCTCTGCTCTACACTTTGTCTCCATATTTCCTCCTGTTCACCCTTCTAAGAAGCACTGAAGAATCCACATGTTGGTCTTAATTCTTCTTAGGCATCGTATGGTCTGTGACTTGAATCTTGGGATTTGTGAACTTTTGGACTAATATACACTAATCAGTGAGTATGTACCTTGTGTGTTCTTTTGTAACTAAGTTACCTCACTCAGGATGATATTTTCAAGTTCCAGTCATTTGCCTGTGAATTTCATAAAGTCATTGTTTTGAATACCTGAGTACTATTCCATTGTGTAAATGTACTACATTTTCTGTATCTCCTCTGTTGAGGGAAATCTGTGTTGTATCCAGCTTCTGGCTATTATAAATATGACTGCTATGAACATAGTATAGCATATGTCCTTATTGCATGTTGGAGCATCTTCTGGGTATAAGCCCAGGAGTGGTATAGCTGGGTCCTAGGTTAGAACTATGTCCAATATTCTGAGGAACCACCAGACTGATTTCCAGAGTAGTTTTACCAGCTTGCAATCTCACCAGCATTGGAGGAGTGTTCCTCTTTCTCTACAACATTGCCAGTATCTGCTGTCACCTAAGTTTTTGATCTTAGCCATTCTGACTGGTGTGAGGTAGAATATCAGGGATGTTTTGATTTGCATTTCCCTGATGACTAAGGATATTGAACATTTCTTTAAGTGCTTCTCAGCCATTTGAATGTTCTCAGTTGAGAATTCTCAATTTAACCCTATTCCCCATTTTTCAAAAGATTTATTTGTTTCTCAGGAGTCTAACTTCTTGAGTTCTTTGTATATATTGGATATTAGTCCTTGTACTGACTAGTTTTGTGTGTCAACTTGACACAAGCTGAAGTTATCACAGAGAAAGAAGTTTCAGTTGAGAAAATGCCTCCATGAGATCCAGCAGTAAGGCATTTTCTCAATTAGTGATCAAGGGGGAAGACCCCTTGTGAGTGGTACCATCTGTGGGCTGGTAGTCTTGGGTTCTATAAGAAAGCAGGCTGAGCAAGCCAGGGGAAGCAAGCAAGCTAGTAAGAAACATCCCTCCATGGCCTCTGCAACAGCTCCTGCTTCCTGACCTGCTTCAGTTCCAGTCCTGACTTCCTTTCATGATGAACAGCAATTGGAAGTATAAGACAAATAAACCCTTTCCTCCCCAACTTGCTTCTTGGTCATGATGTTTATGCAGGAATAGGAACCCTGACTAAGACAGCCCTCTACCAGATTTGAGATTGGTAAAGATCTTTTCCCAATCCGTTGGTTGCTGTTTTGTCCTATTGACAGTGTCCTTTGCCTTACAGAAGCTTTGCAATTTTATGAGGTCCCATTTGTCGATTGTTGATCTTAGAGCATAAGCCATTGGTGTTCTGCTGAGGAATTTTTCCCTGTTGCCCATGTGTTCGAAACTTCCCCCCCTTTCTCTTCTATTAGATTCAGTTTGTCTGGTTTTATGTGGAGGTCCATGATCCACTTGGACTTGGGCTTTGTACAGGGAGATAGGAATGCATCAATTTGCATTATTATACACGTTGACCTCCAGTTGAACCAGCACTGTTTGTTGAAAATGCTGTCTTTTTTCCCACTGGATGTTTTTAGCTCCTTTGTCAAAGATCAAATGACTATAGGTGTGTGGGTTCATTTCTGTGTCTTAAATTCTATTCCATTGACATATTTGCCTGTCACTGTACTAATACCATGCAGTTTTTGTCATTATTGCTCTTTAGTACAGCTTGAGATCAGGGATGGTTATTCTCCCTGAAGTTCTTTTATTGTTGAGAATAGTTTTCCCTGTCCAGGTTTTTTGTTATGACAAATGAATTTGAGAATTGCTCTTTATAACTCTATGAAGAATTAAGATGGAATTTTGATGGGAATTGCAGTAGATCTATAGATTGCTTTTTGCCAGATGGCCATTTTCACTATATTAATCCTGCCAATCCATGAGCATGGGAGGTCTTTCCATAGTCTGAGGACTTCTTTGATTTCTTTCTTCAAAGACTTGATGTTCTTGTCATACAGATCATTCTCTTGTTTGGTTAGTCACACCAAGATATTTTATATTGTTTGTTATTATTGTAAAGCGTGTTGTTTCCCTAATTTCTTTCTCATCCTGTTTATTCTTTGAGTATAGGAAGCTACTAATTTGTTTGAATTAATTTTATATCTGGCCAATTTGCTGAAACTGTCTAGTTCTCTGGTGAAGATATTGGCATCACTTAAGTATACTATCATATCATCTACAAATAGTGATATTTTGACTTCTTCCTTTTCAATTTTTATCCCTTTGACCTCCTTTTGTTGTCTAATTGCTCTAGCTAGAACTTCAAGTACTATATTGAATAGATAGGGAGAGAGGGGGCAGCCTTGTCTAGTTCCTGATTTTAGTGGGATTGCTTCAAGTTTCTGTCCATTT
This sequence comes from Uromys caudimaculatus, assembly GCA_028551405.1. NCBI lineage: Eukaryota > Metazoa > Chordata > Mammalia > Rodentia > Muridae > Uromys > Uromys caudimaculatus. Next base: position 53,690,531 of record CM052704.1, read on the forward strand.
AGTTGGCTGTTGGCTACTGGTTTGATGTATATTGCTTTTACTCTGTTTAGGTATGGGCCATGAATTTCTGATCTTTCTAAGACTTTTACCATGGGGGGGGGGTGAATTTTGTTAAATGCTTTTTTAGCATCTAATAATTGATCATGTGGTTTCTTCTTTGAGTTGGTTTATGTAATAGATTACGTTGATGGATTTCTGTATATTTATCCATGCCTGCATCCCTGGGATGAAGCCTACTTGATCGTGATGAATGATCGTTTTCATGGGTTCTTGGATTTGGTTTTCAAGACTTTTTTTGAGTACTTTTGCATTGTATTCATAAGGGAAATTTGCTCTGAAGTTATCTTTCTTCATTGGGTCTTTGTGTGGTTTTGGTATAAGCATAATTATTGCTTCATAAAACGAATTGGATAGTGTTTCTTCTGTTACTATTTTGTGCAATAGATTGAAGAGTATTGGTATTAGGTCATCTTTGAAGGTCTGATAGATTTCTGCACTAAACCCATCTGGTTCTGAACATTTTTTTTTTTTTTTTTTGGTTGAAAGACTTTTAATGACTGTTTCTATTTCTTTAGGGATTATGGGAGTGTTTGGATGGTTTATCTGATACTGATTTAACTTGGTAGTTAGTATCTGTCAAGAAAATTGTTCATTTCATCCAGATTTTCCTGTTTTGTTGAGTATAGGCTTTTGCAGTAGTATCTGATGATTTTTTGAATTTCCTCAGTTTCTGTTGTCAAGTCTCCCTTTTCATATCTGATTTTGTTAATTTGGACACTTTCTCTGTTCTGTCTAGTTAGTCTGGCTAAGGTTTTATCTATATTGTTGATTTTCTCAAATAACCAGCTCCTGGTTTTCTTGATTCTTTGTACAGTTCTTTTTGTTTCTACTTTGTTGGTTTCAGCCCTGAGTTTGATTATTTCCTGCCTTCTACTCCTCTTGGGTGTATTTGCTTCTTTTTGTTCTAGAGCTTTCAGATATGGTGTTAAGCTGCTAGTATATGCTCTCTCCAGTTTCTTTTTGGAGGAAATCAGAGCTACGAGATTTCCTCTTATCACTGTTTTCATTGTGCCCCATAAGTTTGGGTATGTTGTACCTTCATTTTCTTTAAATTCTAAAAAGTCTTTAATTTCCTTCTTTATTTCTTTCTTGACCAAGTTATCATTGAGTAGTGTTGTTGAGCTTCCATGTGTATGTGAGTTTTCTGTTGTTTTTGTTGCTATTGAAGACCAGCTTTAATCCATAATGATCTGATAGGAGGCATGGTATTATTTCAATATTCTTATATCTGTTTTGTGACTGATTATATGGTCAGTTTTGGAGAAGGTACCATGAGGTGCTGAGAAGAAGGCATATTCTTTTGATTTAGGATGAAATGTTCTATAGATATCTGTTAAAACCATTTGGTCCACAACTTCAGTTAGTTGCGCTGTGTCTCTGTTTAGTTTATGTTTCCATGATTTGTCCATTGCTGAGAGTGGGGGGGGGCGGGGTTAATTCTCCCACTATTATTGTGTGAGGTACAATGTGTGCTCTGAATTTTAATAAAGTTTATTTAATTAATGTGAGTGCCCTTGTATTTGGAAACATAGATGTTCAGAATTTAGAGTTCTTGGTAGATGTTTCCTTTGATGAGTGTTAAGTGTCCTTCTTTATCTTTCTTGATAATTTTTGGTTGCAATTTGATTTTATCCGATGTTAGAATGGCTATTCCAGCTTACTTCTTGGGACCATTTGCTTAGAAAATTGTTTTCCAGCCCTTTACTCTGAAATAGTTTTTGTCTTTGACACTGAGGTGCATTTCTTGTATGCAGCAAAATGCCAGGTCCTGTTTATATATCCAGTCTCTTTTTGGTTTTTTTGTTTGTTTGGTTTTTCGAGACAGGGTTTCTCTGTGTAGCCCTGGCTGTCCTGGAACTCACTCTGTAGATCAGGCTGGCCTCGAACTCAGAAATCTGCCTGCCTCTACCTCCCAAGTGCTGGGATTAAAGGCGTGCGCCACCACTGCCCGGCTATATCCAGTCTCTTAATCTATGTCTTTTTATTTGGGAATTGAGTCCATTGATGTTAAGTGATACTAAGGAATAGTAATTGTTGCTTCCTGTTATTTTTGATGTTCTTTTGTCTTGGATATTTTCTTTATTTACATTTCAAATGTTATCACCTCTCCTGGTACCCCCCTCCCGTAAACCCCCTATCCCATCACCCTCCCCCTGCCTCTATGAGAGTGTTCTTCCACCCACTCACCTACTCCTGCCTTTCCACTGTTGAATTCCCCTACACTGGGGCATCTATAGAGAATTCATAGAACCAAGGACTTCTTCTCCCATTGATGCCTGACAAGGCCTGCCTCAGCAACATATACTGCTAGAGCCATGGGTCCCTCCATCTGTACTCCTTGGTTCATGGCTTAATTCCTGGAAGCTCTGTGGGATCTGGTTGAAATCGTTTTTCTTATTTTTATGTTTGTGTGACTATCTTCTTTTGGTTTTGTTGAAAGAAGATTATTTTCCTGCTTTTTCTACAGTGTAGTTTCCCTCCTTTTGTTGGTGTTTTCCATCTATTATCCTTTGTAGGGCTGGATTTATGGAAAGATAAATTGTGTAAGTTTGGTTTTATCATAGAATATCTTGGTTTCTCCATCTATAATAGCTGAGAATTTTGCTGGATATAGTAGTCTGAGCTGGCATTTGTGTTCTCTTAGTGTCCAGGATCTTCTAGCTTACATAGTCTCTGGTGAGAAGTCTGGTGTAATTCTGATAGGTCTGTCTTTATATTGTATTTGACCTTTTTCCCTTACTGCTTGTAATATTCTTTCTTTGCTTTGTGCATTTGGTGTTTTGACTATTATGTGACAGGAAGAATTTCTTTTCTGGTCCAGTCTATTTGGAGTTCTGTAGGCTCCTTGTATGTTCATGAGCATCTCTTTCTTTAGGTTAGGGAAGTTTGCTTCTATAATTTTGTTGAAAATATTTACTGGCCCATTAATTTGGGAATCTTCACTCTCTTCTATACTTATTATCCTAAGGTATGGTCTTCTCATTGTGTCCTGGATTTCCTGGATATTGGATTAGGAGGTTTTTGCATTTTCTTTATTGTTTCTATTTCCATTTTTAGATCCTGGATGGTTTTGTTGAATTCCTTCACCTGTTTGGTTGTGTTTTACTATAACTCTTTAAGGGATTTTTGTGTGTCTTCTTTAAGGACTTCTACCTGTTTACCTGTGTTCTTCCGTATTTCTTTAAGGAAATTATTTATGTTCTTCTTAACTCTTCTATCACCATCATGAGATGTGATTTTAACTCAGAGTCTTGCTTTTCTGGTGTGTTAGTGTATCGAGGGCTCACTGTAGTGGGAGAACTGGGTTCTGATGATGCCAAGTAGCCTTCGTTTCTGTTGCTTATGTTCTTGACCTTACCTCTCGACATCTGGTTGTCTCTGATGTTAGGTCTTGCTCTCTCTGGCTGTGGCTTGTCCCTCCTGCAAGCCTGTGTGTCAGGACTCCTGGAAGACAAGTTCTCTTCTGGAGGAATTTGGGTATGGAGAGCTGTGGCATATGGGCAGCTCCAGAGTGCAGACAGAAACCAGAAGTGTCCTGTCCCTGGCTGTTCCTTGGTTTCTGTTTCCTGATGGCTCTGAGAGGTCCCTCTTGTGCCAGGAATTTGAACAGAAGTGGTAGTCTTACCTATGCTCACAGGTGTGTCAGCTCTCCTGGGAGACCAACTCTTTCCTGGCAATATTTGAGTATGTAGCAGCGCTGTGGCACAGGATTAGCTCTGGTCACAGATGGAAACTGGAAGGCTCCTCCACATCTATATCTTTGATACTAGTCAGTGTAACAGCCTCTCCACAATATCTGTGAGGAACCCTATTTTCTACTTTCCTATATCCTGTTGACTGTGACCTCCATAAAAGAGCATTCTCCTTTCACTTCTTTAAATAATCATATACCAACATAATATCTAATTTTCTTCTTATTTTTCTTTTTATACTATCTTTAAGTATAATTAACAAATAAATTTCCAGGAACTGAGCTGTGTATATCTGATCATCATAGTCCTACTACCAACAGTGCTTGGGACATACGGGCACTGAAATTATTTGTCAAAATCAATCAATCAATTTTATGAGTAAATCAAATATTTTGAATGATAAAATGATTTTACAATTATTTGTAAATCAGAATAAATTACTCATTCATTGAGCAAAGGGCATTGATTAAAATGCAAGATGCATTTTATTATGTATTAGGCTACATTGTAAACTATTCACTTTGATAAATGCTTATCAATTTATTCTTCCATTCATGTCAATATATCTAAAGGTTTTTTTTTATTCTTTTAATTTAAGAATATTTCAGTCTTTGATGCTTCTCTGGGTTTTTACTTGGGATATAGAATGTGATTCTGCATCTTTTATGATCCTGTCATTAAGTAGTTTTACCAAGAGACATAGAGACAATTTTGTTACTTTCTAATGTGACATTGGAAATTTGACATGCTATTTGATTAGTAATAGTTTTAGCCAAAAAATTAATAAAATTGAGAGAATTAAATATGGCAAAGTTTGAAATGTCTTTTGCTATCAACTATTTAAAAACTGTAAAGGTTAGTCTTGGATGCAGTTTTATACACCATACTCTGCCATAGACTCACAATAGAAAAGGTAAGGTTGTGGTCATCCAGTCTTTCTTGCCTAAGAAAGCCAGTGTGCCTTCTCCTTGCATTATACCATCCATCATAGTATATTTGCTGGAAGTAGAAAGTCATCTACCCCTAAGTATTACAGATATCCTCAGGAGATTTGCTGTTAAAATCATAATATTTTCCTCTGTGTATTTAATGTAAACTACAAAGCAATATTTAAAAACTATTTAGTATTTGTCTGTGTTAAAATAACAATATGGAATTTATTATCAATAGCCTTTCAACTATAGGCAAATTTACATTTGAAAGTAAGATGAAAGCAAGAAGATGAAATATAGATAGATGTCATTTTGTGTTGCAATGAAAGGGAGCTTAGAAAATTAATTGTAATCTGATATTAAATTTATACATTTTAATTAAAATGTAATTATTTCATTATCCTCTTCCCCTTTCTTTCCTCTAAATCCCTCCCAATTCTCTTCCCCTCAACACTTTTCTTTCCCTCCTCACTCTCAAATTGATAGCCTCATTTTCTTTACTTTTTTCTTTATTTATTTCTTTACTAAAATATTTTTTCCTCACACAATGTATACTGATTACTATATTTCTCTTCACTCCTCCCAGTTTCTCCACTCCTCCTCGTCTATCTTCCTCTCACTATAAAACAAACAGACTTCTAAGTTATAATAACAAAATATACAATATAATAAATACAATATATTCTATATAATAAGATAAAACAAAATCTAACACATTGGAGTTGGACAAAACAAACAGAAGAAAAAGAGACCAAGAGAATGAAAAACATACAGAGACCCACTTGTTCACACATTCAAGAATCCTATAAAAAACATTCAACTGGAAGCCATAATATATATACAGAAGTCCTGATGCAGAATTGTGGAGGCCCATTGCATACTGTCTCATGCTCTGAGTTTATATGAGATTTGATCAAGCTTAGTGGACCTAGGCTTTTTGGTGTCTTCCATCTTCTCTGGCTCTCATACTCTTTCTCCTGTTTGGTGGTATTCCCTGTGCCTGGGGAGGGGGAATTATTAGAGAAATCTTAAGTGGTGAGTGTTCCAAGATTTCTCAGTCTCTGAAGAAGCTGTGGGTCTCTGTACTTGTTTCTTTCTGCAAATGGAAGAAAGGACTGAGCTAATAGTATAGGAGTCATTTTACTGCTTTCTTTTCTTCTCCTCCTTCTCCTTTTCCTTCTCCTCCTCCTCCTCCTCCTCCTCCTCCTCCTCCTCCTCCTCCTCCTCCTCCTCCTCCTTCTTCCTTCTTCTTCTTCTTCTTCTTCTTCTTCTTCTTCTTCTTCTTCTTCTTCTTCTTCTTCTTCTTCTTCTTCTGTTGGTTGGTTTTGGTTTTTTGATTTTAGGACAGTAGTATTTGATTTATCCTTAGGTGTCTGAACAATCTAGATTCAGGTTCTTGGTTAATCAAGCAGTGCCATGTACTATACTTTCCAAAGGGAGAGTTAATATATATTAGTAAGGAAGCTTTCAATTTGATACATGTACTGCTAAGCATTTTGTATAAGTTATAATATACAGAGCATATCCATTCTTGGAAAATCACAATCTAACAGAAGCAGCTAGATTATGGGTGATTATGGGTGATGTTCCTGGATGATATAACTATACTGTATCTGATGTAAATAATTACATGAATATTTGAACAGATCTGAGTGTTCTCTGTGCACTATGAATGATAGAATCTTCTTCATACAGAAAGTGCTCAGTTTTATAGGACAACCAATGTTTTTGCCACAGCCCATAATGTAATTCCAAACAAGGGAGATAGTTTTAGCCAATTCATTAGACAATGTCCAAAAATGTTTGAGAAGCAAATGCAATTATAATTGTATTAAAAAGGAGGAAGTTTTGAAGAAGACAGAAGGAACAAAAGACATGCTCTGACAATTTATGTTCTCTACCAGGCATTTATTATTATTATTATTATTATTATTATTATTATTATTATTATTGATTATTACTGGCTTTTCTATTATGAGATTACAATATAATTACATTATTACTTCATCTTCTCATTCCTTCCCTCCGAATTCCTCTATATAACTCTCTTTGCTCTCTTTCTAATTTATGACCTCTTTTTTTCTTAATTGTTTTTACAGATGATACATGCAGATATACAGCTACAAACATAGCTCTAAATATATGAAGCAATATGATCAGTTCCTATTTTGTTGCTGGTATATATGTATTCAGGGATAACCATTTGGTATTGGGCAACAAATTGGTGTGCTCTTCCCTGGGATATACTATTTCATCAACTTTCAGCATTCTTAGTTGCCTGTAGATTTTTGTGTAGGACTGAGGCCCCATGCTCTTTCACTCATCAATTTTAATATTACTATTGTTGTTGTCCTTGTTCATCTCATGTTTAGGCAGTTATGTTGGTAAGATTTTATGGGTGTAGATTCTGCTTAATAGAAAGCACAATCTCACAGCAAACTCTCTGAGCCTTAGGTATAGTAGTTGTTTTCTAAATGGTATATCTCTTTTTTTTTTTTATTGGATATTTCATTTATTTACATTTCACACATTATCCTCTTTCCCTGGTTTACCCTTTAGAAACCCCCTATCCCATCTTCCCTTCCCCTGTTTCTATGAGGGTGCTCTCTTCTAATGTTTTATATTTTTGCTTTCTAATTTTCAAATGGAACTTTGTTTTCCTGAAGGAAATATTGTTGGCTACTACCTTTTTGTTTTTCAAATACAAAATCAATGTGAACACACACACACACACACACACACACACACACACACACACACACACACACACACAATGTCTCCAAAATTGTCTTATGCAACAGCACAGGCTGTTTTATTTTCTTCCTTCCTTCTTTCCTTCCTTCTTTCCTTCCTTCTTTCCTTCCTTCCTTCCTTCCTTCCTTCCTTCCTTCCTTCCTTCCTTCCTTCCTTTCTTTCTTTCTTTCTTAATTTTTTTAATTTGCATTCTAAATGTTGTCCCCCTTCCCAGTTCCCCTCTCAAAGTGATCCACTGCATGCCCCTTTCCTTATGCTTCTGAGAGGGTGCAACTTTACCCACCCATCTACCCTCACCTCACACCCCTAGCACCCACCTTCCATGGGGAATAAAGTCTCTGCAGGATTATGCACATCCTCTTCCACTGAGGCCATACAAGGCAGTCCTCTGCTAAGTATGTGCCAGGGGCCATGGACCAGCCCATATATCCTCTTTGGTTGGTGGCTTAGTCTCCAGGACTAAGGGGACTTAGTCTCAGGAGTCTGGGTTAGTTGATACTGTTGTTCTTCCTATGGCGTTGCCAACCCCTTCTGCTCCTTCAGCCCCTTCCCCTAACTCTTCCATAGGTGTTCCTGACCTCAGTCCAAGTGTTGGGTATGTCTGCGTCAGTCTCAGTCCACTGCTGGTAGAGCCTCTCAGAGGACAGCAATTCCAGGATCCTGTCTACAAGCAAAACATGGCATTAGACATAGTTTTGGGGTTTGGTGCCAGCCCATGGGATGGAGCCTAATTTGGGTCAGTCACTGGATTGTCTTTCTTCTGACTGCTACATTTTTGTCTCTGCTTTTCTTTTAGACAGGAACAACTCTAGGTCAAAAATTTTGAAGGTAGGTGGGAGTTATTATTTTTCCTATTGTTTTTCCACTTGATAATATTTCTCTGTCCCTAGAGACTTTGCTATGTCATACATACATCAGTAGGAACAGTGATGAGACCTATGAAGATCTGAATGATTAATAGCCTAATAGTCCCTGAAAAAAAGGATACATGATATGACCTCTAGTTTAGAGCCAGGGGAACCTGACATGGTGCTAGCCTGATATGACTACCAATCAAGATCCAGGCAGGCCCACATAGTCTCCCAGGAAAGGAAGAAAGTCAAAGACTAGAACAACTCCACTTTGGACCTTGGGCATTGGGCAAGAGTGAACCCAAGATAGATGATCCTTACAAAGTACCATTCTGATAGGCCAGTAGAGGAGCAAGCCTGAGATGACCACCATTACGGTGTTGTGCTATCCTCGGAGGGCAGAGAATACCCATACCTTACAATACCCCTGCCTTGTACCATAGTGCACAAGCAAGGCATAGTACTTCTGAAACCACTCCTGAGATGAACCAAGACACCCAGAGACCCGTGGGTCAATAAGAGGAGCAAGTAAGTGTTTGAGAAATGGAAGAGAAACAAGAGAATGGGCACACAATGAGAAAGGGCAGACTTAGAGACTCAAGGCTAGTGAGGAACAGCCTGATGTGAGTAGCTGGTGATGCCACCTGGAACCACAATGACGTCCTGGTTTGTGCTGCCATTGGGGGACATGTCTCGGTCTATGGCCCTGCAGTATCAGGGGTCTTTTGCCACCAAAGTTCAAGTGGATGTCTGTGGTCTGGGCTGTAGCCCAGGGACATGTTGATATCTTAGGGCTGTTCAGAACTGGCCCTATAATTCACCTGAGCCATATGGAAGATCCAGCCCTAGGGAGAGAACAGCTGGATAGCTGACTCTGCCCCTAGCTAGCTATAGTACTGGAGAGTTGCAGTTGGGCTGAACCTGGGGATATGAGCATAGGAGAGCTAGGCCTATCAATTTCTCCCATATGGTGGCATGGACTATAGAGAGATACTACCTTCCTTCTCGACCCTCACTTTCTACTGAAGGCAGAAGACCTATCTCTGAAGGCATGAGAGCAGAACTGGCTCTGACCCTCACCAGCTGCAGCACTCAGGAGAGCATGCCCTGTACCTCACCCAGATAGCACAGTAGAGCTGAATCTGGTGGTTAGAGCCCAGGTGAGCCAGCCCTGAGGGGACCCCATCACTTTTCTGTTGTGCAGTGGTGACATGGGTGGCACTTTTTCTTTCCCTTGTACCTTACCATCTATGGCAGCTGCAAGATCTGGCCCCAAAGTCATGAAAGTGGAAGAACTGGCCATGTCCCTCAGCTAACACACTCAGGAGCTCTATCTCTTCTGCCTGGTCAGTAGAAAAGAGCTGGCACTGGTTGGAAGTGGGTGTGGGGTTGCTGGTGAGCCGAAATGATCAACAGTCCTATAAATTATATCAATGAACATGCAAATTCATGCTACTTTTTAAAATTAGTCTGAGATTTCAAAGGGCTTAATATATTCTGCACAAATAATAAACAGTTCTGAATTTCAAACCTATTTGCTATGTTACATTTTAACCAGTTGTGAATGTGTTTTTATTCTAACAGATAACTCATATATCCCAACCAATAAGCCATAAAAGTCTGGTAATTGACTAAGCTGACTAAAAACATGCTTAAATTCTGTCAGATTATATCTATTTTATATTTCTATTAGACATCACTCCTTTTGTACATCAGTATATGATTTAATATTCCTGGTACTCTCAGTCTGATATCAAATTAGTTATTTGAATAATGCTCTGATGAAGAAAAGTTCTATAAGGTTTCTGAGCCTTAGTTCTCCACTTGAAAAATAGTAATACAGTTTAATGAACCAATCGATGTATCATTCAATAAATCTGAGTCTCCATTCATTTCTTTTATTCTACAAAAAATGACATTTCATTTGCTCTTTGGGATTTCTCATTCAGTACTTTCACATTATAATAATTAAAGTGATGATAACGCACTATACTACAAGCACCAATTTTGACGTGGTTGATTCTCTCAATCCTTCCCTTCTGGCCTGGTTGGATACACCAGTGCACTCATGCCAGCCACCAAGGGAAAAATGCAGACTGCCTGTACAGATCCTGGCTTTTCACCCCACAATGGTTTATATCAGCTTTCACAGCTGCGGGATAATATAAGCTCCTTAGAGGCTCTAAAGAGAGCTTTAGACACCTGTCATGCCAGGTGCTCTGGGGGAGTCATTGCCCTTGGAATAATAAGGCTGGCATGAAACCAATCCCTTTTCCACAGTCTTCACCAGTATTAGAAAAATAAATAGATGATAGATAGATAGATGATAGATATACAGATAAATGATAGATAGATAGATAGATAGATAGATAGATAGATAGATAGAAAATAGATCATAGCTAGATTGTAGATGATGATAAATGTAAAATATAAAAGTTCTTATATGATTACAGTTAAATGTTACAACTGCTATTCCATAGATATTTACAGGTATTAAAGATACAGAAATGTATGCACTTGAAAAAATATAAAACAAGGCTAGATCAGAATACAGAAAGGAAGCTTACTTAGCCTGTTCTGAAATGTTATCTACTTGTTAATCATTAATGAGACACTAAGTTTATAAAATCTTGAAGGGAAACCGAAGACGGAGACTTTGGCTTCAGGTTTCATTCAAATTATCTTTCTGAAGGGGAAATAATAACTTAGTAAGTAGGAGTGCAGGCTGCCTAAGGTACTCCAGGGTATCAATGATGCTTTACAAAATCACACCATATCATCAAAATGCATGCATGTGGGGGAGAAAAACGCATGAAACTGTAAGGTCAAACAGAAAAAAACACATCCTCAGGCATCCCATTTGTAATTCCCTTGAACCTTTATGTTCACATGGTTTTCTTTTTTGTACAATTACTCAAGTTAGGGCAAATTTCTTGTACAGTTACTACTGGCCCCAGAGGCTTGATGTTTCAGATGAGTAATTTATGGCTAGCTGAAGAAAAATGCATTCACAAAGCAACCACTCAGGATGGCACCTATGGTATTTCTGATAGGACTTTTTTGATTTTTGTTTCTTTGTTTATTTATTTTGGTTTTTGAGAATGTGTTTGTCTGTGTAGCCCTGGCTGACCTGGAATTTCGTCTGTAGACCAGGCTAGCCTTAAATTCACAGAGATTTTGCATGCCTCTGCCTCCCATGATTTTTGAAGAGAAATTCATTCACTTCTTGAAGGCTTACTGAAACAGCCATAGTAATCTGACATTTCTCAGTTATACTGTTATATGTTACAAACTGATAGTTGACAATCATTTTAAATTTTCTCTATATGTTCATGGCATTGATTTTAGGAACTTTGGTTTATACTAAGTAGATTAAAAATATTTATATAGTATGCCCAAAGGTATTGTGGGGTTAATTCTGAATCAAGTTTACTCAGTGAAAACCTATATGCTTATTTTACCCACAGTTCCTTAATAACTTCCTATTAGTAATATTTTCCCTAAAACATGATCCTATTATTGCATATCAGCAAAGAAACTATGTAACATAGTTGGGTGGCACGCATGTGCTCACAAACATAGCTCTCAGAGAAGCCATGGGTATCAGTCAGCTTCCCACCACAAAAGACAAAATAGCTGAGAAAACCAATTTCTAAAAGAGGAAAGGTCTGGTTTGGGTGCACAATTTTAAATATTTCAGCTCTTGTGATTTGGCCCTGTCACCTTGGACTTTGAAGTCTCTGAAAGTCATGGTAGAAAACATGCGGTAGAACAAAGCTGCTGATGCAATGGAAACACACAAAGCAGGACAGCAGTGTTGAAAGACATCCATCTAGTGATCTACTTCTGCCAAACTAACCCTCCCTTTCATTGTCTTTATACCCCACTCACCACCCTTACTCAACAGCGTGAGAGCTAAAGATAAAACCAACAACACATGACTGCACAAGTTTCATTGATTTCAGTGGCTTTAAACTACTCGAGAGTAATATATGTGTGACATTTGCAAAGGACGACATCTAAATAATTATTTTTACTTTGATGATATACAAAATAAAAACACATAAATCATAGAATTTATTAAAATATCAATTATCCTTTATTTTTTCCTAAAATAAGACACATTGATGCTAGAAAAGATTAAATAAACTTGAAGGTTAAAACAAAGTGCTGTCTTTAAACAAAGCTAGACAGTTTATAAAAATTGTCATAACTCATGCCAGACTTGTAGTTGGGTTTAAATTTAGCAAAGTTATTTACAAATTAAAAGGAAAGGCAAATGCATGAATCTCTAACATCTATCCAACTTTAGATATATCTAATTTTTTTACCGACAGAGTTCCACTTTTGTTTTGAAATACTTTTTATTATTTACCTAAGTCATAGACTTTGTTTGTAATGATTGAAATGTGGAGAACTCAGAGACTATAAAAAATGTTAAGTGGATAGGAACAGTTATTTATTATACAAATATTATGCAGTTTATATGTGTAAGTTCATATGTCCAATTTTACATGACTGAAAATTAGTTTCTCTATATTTTAAGCAAAATTTCGTTGTCTTCTCATAGCTTTCCAATTTCCATTTGAAAATTGTACACAGGTTCAACCTCAAACGTGGCACATTTTACCAGTAAGCACTGATGTCAAAAGTCCAAAATAGAGTTGTAAGAATAATTTCCACTCTTACAAAGATAGTAAATAGTTTCTTTTACATTATGAATAGGTTGTATTTAAATCTTTACAATATCATTCAAAATCTTACATAAATAATATATCATCTTTAAATTTGCCACTTCTATTGTCCTCTGGATTTATAAAACAATTTGTAATCTTTACAGGAACATTAATTGTATAGAAAATCAAGAATACTTTAGGATACATTGTAAATACCTTAGAATAATAAGTTAATATGTATTCCCCTGACATTGTACCAAGATTCAAGAATAGTTCTCTTACAAACAACCTGAAGAAGTTTTCTCTTACTGCTGTAGGAAAGATGTCCCTGTGTGTGTGTGTGTGTGTGTGTGTGTGTGTGTGTGTGTGTGTGTGCAATCATTTGGACACATGACACAGAAGGCCCAGAACTGGATTTAATTATCCAGTTTCAAATATAGTCACCACGTATATAATGAAAATTAGAAAAAAAAAGTCAGGAAAAAATGTAAAATCATGGTTAATTTTAAAAATTCAGAGAAAATAGTCAATGAATTTTCTTTTTTACTAAACAGTTACAGAGTTAGTGGAACCATTCTATCTATAAAAAGAAAGAACCAAAAATAGGAAAATAAACATGGGCAAACTCACTAATCCATTAAGTCAGTATTCCTAAGTGGATATCCTGTCTCCTTTCCACATCAACAATTGATTGTCTGTACAAATACGTTAGTAATTCTATCATCTCAGCAAGGGATCAAATACAAGGAAAGAAAGTAAACTTTATGGAATTTCTTATCGGGCAATTTGAAAGCTAAAGTATGTGCTGTAACTATATTTCTTCTCAATATGTTAAATTTCCTTTTCTAAAATATACATAGTTTTTCAAGTTTTCACTGATTTACATTTTGAGTTACACTGCACAGAACTGTCAGTGTTAGTACTGGAAATTCACTGCGTTACAATGGTGTTGATATTTGCCGGAATTCTATATGAAAAAAAAAAAATTCCTGATGTAAACATTAAAAGGCCCGAGTTTCAAAAACATTGGCATGCTTTTTGCCTCCCTTCTTTATTCCATTTTCCTGTAGACTTTTTATTTCATTGCCTTTCTAGTCTCCACATATGTTTTCCTTGTGTGTTTCCAGAAAAGAAAAATAATACTGACTCTCAAGCAATGATTTACATTGGCTGAAAGAAAGGAATTACAAGCTCACATTAATATGTAAAATGCAATCTTGCTCCTAAGAAAGTGATCTTGCTTTTGTATATTCTTTTTCATAAAACATAGCGTTAAACAGCACAAATCATCCCAATAAAAAAAGTATTCTATAAAATAAGTGAACAATATGTTTCAAAAGTATTATGTTTGTAATAAACAGTAATGGCTCAAAGAACTCAGAGATTTAAAGGAGGCACAGAATGTATGTTGTTGGATACAATACGGAAAATAAACAGGGTACTAGTGAAAAATACTAATGAAGTATGAATAAATTCTGCACTTCAGTTAACAATGCTGTCAAGGTTAATTTCTTGCTTTGGATAATCTTTCTTAAGATACATTAAGAATTTAACACAAAGACAGTTTAAATGAAGATGTAACAAAAATCGGCATTCTTTAAGATTCCTTTGAAAGACTAAATTTTCCTACCTGTATTTACTATTTAAGCATTTCAAGTATTATTGATAATATGTAGTGCTTTTAAAATATAGATAATTTTATTCCAGTAAAGCTTTTTAGACTTTTTAGTTTACTCTTTTATGCTTTGTCTGTCTTTGACTCCTCTTGATTGTCAGTTTTCTTGGCAATAAAATAGGAATAAAATAAAAGGAAAATACTTTGTATTTATGCATAAGTTTTATGAAAGTCTAAAAGATTTAAAAAATAAACAAAACTTTAACAACTCAAAACTTTACCCTTTGATGGCCCAAAAACAAAAGCATCCTCACTAAAGTGTTCCTCTAAAGATCAATCTCTTATCTAACAAAGAACAGAGCACTTCATTATGATATACACACTCTTGGAGATTTTAAAATGACTGCAACTTTGAGCAAAGTCAGACAAGGTACAGCTTTGTCTCTGTAAAATAATGTTAAATATTTGAATATTATTCAAGTTTCTTCTATAATTTGAAATGAAATTATCAAGGAATTTAGATATTGTTGCACTGTCTTACAGTCAACAATATTGGCAAATTACTGATTTCTCTTAACCTAACATTTCTTGTGGTTTCTATTTCATGTACTGCTGACACCATATCAAAAGACTGCCTACTTTAAAAATCTACATTTTGGATCTCAGAGCCTCTCAACCTCTTTAGAAATGTAACTGTTTAAAAGCCGAACTTGGCTGGAAGAAAATTTTGAGTACTCCATAAAGCAAAAGTTCCCCTGGCCACATCTAGTTTTTCTGCTTTGGCAAATAAGTATTTAACAAGTCATTATTTCTCTGGTTAATGCTGTTATGCCAAAGACACTCCTTATATTCATGGGAAAAATCTATCTCCTGTTCAGAAAGCACTTCATATTATGGGAAGTTGGAGCAAGCCGTCTTTTCAAGCTCTGTCTAGAAAACAAATGACGATTTTCAGCCACAAAAAAGTATATGAGTACTTCTCAGCTATTAAAATAATGACATCATGAACCTCGCAGGCAAATGGATGGAACTAGAAAATATCATCCTGAGTGAAGTAACCCTGTCACAAAAGAACACACATGGTATGTACTCACTTATAAGTGGAAGTTAGACAAAAAGCTTGGAATACCCACAGTACAACTCACAGACCATATGAGGCTCAAGATGAAGGAAGACCAAAGTGTGGATGCTTCAGTCCTATTTAGAAGGTGGGATAAAATAATCTCGTGATTTCCTCAGTTGGGAATTCTCTGCTTAGCTCTGTTCCCCATTTTTTGATAGGGTTATTTGGTTTTCTGGAGTCTAACTTCTTGAGTTCTTTGTAAATATTGGATATTAGCCCTCTATCGGACATAGGATTGGTTAAGATC
>CM052704.1:53706980-53730828 GCA_028551405.1 Uromys caudimaculatus
AAAAAAAAAAAAAAAAAAAAAGAACAGGAAGACATGAAAAGTCATAAGAAAAAAAAATAATCTCGGGAGTTAGAGGGAGGGAGGGACTGGGGAGAGAGAGGGACAGAGAGGGAAAAGGGGGGACAGGATCAGATGTAGAAGGAGACAGGGGAGAAGTACAGAGGGTCAAGAAATTGAACTGAGGCATGTGGCAGTGGGGAATGGGGAACTGGGAATATCCACTAGAAAGTCCCAGATGCAAGGAAAGCAAGAGGCTCCCAGGGCACAACAGGACTGACCTTAGCTGAAATACCCAACAAAGGGAAAAGAGAACCTGTACAGACCTTCAACCAGCAAGGCCCTGGTTGAAGGTTGGGGCCATCCACCCATCTCAAAAATATTAACACAGAATGGTTTCTGTCTAAAGGAAATGCAGGGACAAAGAGTAGAGCAGAGACTGAAGGAAAGACCATCCAGAGACTGCCCCACCTAGGGATCCATTCCATATACAGTCACCAAAGGCAGACACTATTGCTGATGCCAAGAAGTGTTTGCTGACAGGAGCCTGGTATGGCTGTTCCCTGAGAGACTCTGCCAGAGCCTGACCAGTACAGATGCAGATGCTTATATGCTTGAACACTGGTACACCAATGGAGGAGTTAGGGGAAGGACTGAAGGAGCTGAAGGGGTTTGTAACCCCATAGGAAGAACAATCAGCCAGACACCCCAGATCCCCCAGGGACTAAACCACCAACCAAAGAGTACACATGGAGGGACCCATGACTCCAGCTGCGTATGTAGCAGAGGATGACCTTATCTGGCATAAATGGGAGGGGAGGCCCTTGGTCCTGTAGAGACTCAATGACTCAGCATAGGGGAATACTAGAGCAGTGAGGCGGAGTGGGTGGGTGGGGGGATGGAGGAGCACCTTCATAGAAACAGGGGGAGGGGGATGGCTGAATCATATATCTTGTGGGATATACACAGAGAATTGTTCCTCATACATTTGTGGTTGAAAAGCAAAGTCCAGTTTTCTAACAATTTCTACATCTGATAAAATGGATCATTTGAAACTTGAAAACTACTATTCATTATGTGTATAAGAAGTTGCAAATAGTACTTCTTATTACCAAATAAATACTATATTACAAAGATGTTAGATAAAATCATTTGACAGAAATATTTGGCCTTTTTATTTTGTTATATTGAGATTTGCATGGAAGTCTATTTTTATTTAAGTATACAGTGTTTCTTCAGTACATTTCTTCTTACTACAATATGTTTTCTTTTCACATAGCTCTCCCATTATTCCCCTAGACAGTAATCTCTCTTCTACTTTCATGATATTTATACACACATGATTTTATGCGCTCGAGTAATATCTAGGACCTACACATAGTACAAAACCTGCAGAATCTGTCTTTTTGCATTTGTTTCATTCACTTTATTTGACTATCTTCTTTTGCATCCATTTTCCTGCAAAGGATGCAACTTCATTCTTTATAGATAAAGAAATGCCACTGTATTTGCAAACTAAGTATTCTTTATTAATCTCCATCTCACCCTTTCTTTTCCAAAAAGTATGACTTGTTTAGCCTTATACAAAATTTAGATTTCAGTGACAGTAAAGTGTCTTGAAATGGTGAAATGAATGGGATAAATAACTTCCCTCCTGTAACCCCAAAATTCTCAAACACATAGAGTTGAATGCATATACTTGCATGATGACAAAAATATCTCTTGATTTCTCTTTTATTTTTGATAGCCCATATTAGCAAGCCCATTAACTTAATCATTTATGTTTCTCTTCACTTCCAAGTTCTTTTTTCCATACTGTCTTACCATGCTCTAAAATTCAGTATTTCTAGGTCTTACTTCAAACTTACAGCATTTAGTCCTCCTGTCTTAAGCTCGTAAGTGTTCAGAATTCAGAAATACATGACCATGCCTAGCTTGAAACAAACTGGGATTCTATCCTCATATGTTTGTTTGATAAACTCCATAACCAATAATAAATAATAATAACTGTGAAGCTACTTAATTTTTTTAAATTTAATTTTCTTCTAAGTAGGACGTCTATTGCATTTCTTTACAATATATTTTTAACTCAGACTCATATAAAACAAAGAGAGCATGTGTTGAGTTAATGTTTGTAAATCCATGATTCAATTCACAGCAACTTTTGGACTGAGCGTGGCGTCCCAGATGGAGGAGTTGAAGAAGAGACTGAAGGAACTGAAGGAGTTTGCAGCCCCATGGGGAGGAAGCAACAGTGTCAACTGGTCAGGCCCCCTGGTGCTCCCAGAGACTGGACCACCAACCAAAGAATGCATATGGAGGGACCCATGGTGCTGACCACATATGTGGCAAGGGAGGACCTTGTTGGCCATCAGCAGGAGGAAAGGCCCTTGGGTCTGAGAGTGTTAGATGCCCTAGTATAGGGGAATGCCAGGGAGGGAAGACAGGAGTGGGTAGGTGGGAGGGGGGATGGGATAGGGGATTTCCAAAAAGGAGTCCTTGAAAGGGGAAAACATTTGAAATGTAAATAAAGTATTAAATAAAAAAGACATGAACACAAAGTGCTCCTGCAAAGCTACTTTGGGTAAAGCTCATTTATCAATACAGCAGTGTACACAAGCAGAGCTCTGAGGAAGTGATTGGGTAGCCATGTCTTTGATTCACCAGTGCAATAAATTCTTCACAAATTAAAACTATGGCAGCATTATTAGAAAGAGGTTAAAATAAAGGCAGGACCTTGTTGCAAGAAGCAGGTCACTGGAGAAATGTAGTTTGTCTTGTCCATTTCTCTGCTTCTCGGTTCCAAAGAGATGAGCTGTTGCCCATCATCCCTTTCACCGTGACAGTTTTGCCTTTATACCAACCTACAAGCAATGGAGCCAGCCAGCCACAGACTGCAATCATAAGCCAGAACCTACAAGCAATTGAGCCAGCCAACCACAGATGCAATCATAAGCCAGAACCTATAAGCAATGGAGCCAACCAGCCACAGACTGCAATCATAAGCCAGAACCTACAAGCAATGGAGCCAGCCAACCATAGATGCAATCATAAGCCAGAACCTACAAGCAATGGAGCCAGCCAACCACAGACTGCAATCATAAGCCAACAGAAAACCTTTCCACTCTGTATTATTTACCTCAGATATTAATATATTGAAAAACTCACAAAAATATAGGTTCTTATTTTTGTTTTATCTAATGAGATCCATTAATATAGCTTGATTACTTTGTATCCTATTTCATAATTGGGATTTTGTGAACGTAGTGAATTTACTTTATTAAACTAAATTCAGTCACATGGCAATTATATTGATAAATTCTTACTTGTTTGAGCTTCTATAACAAAATATTGAAAACTTGTAATCTTATAAACACAGTATGTCTCATAGTTCTTGGAATTGACAAGTCTAAAATCACGGTAAATTTGCTTTCTGGTAAAGATCTGTTTGCTGGTCAATAGCATTTTCTTACATATTATGCACAGCAAAAACTTTTTTTTTCTGTGTCCTTAAACTGTAGGGTCCTTAACTCAAACGTAAGGACTTCCTTTATAATCAGCTTCCATGGACATCACTTCTTAGGATCTATAGCCTTAAGGTTTAGAATTTCAACAATGACATGAGCACAAATGCACCAAGAACACAGCAGATGGTAACACATTATGCTATACAGTTATATCATGGCAATTGCTAATTAGTGTGTTCAATTAGTTTTGCTTCTGAACATTTTATTAAAATGAATTTTCAAATTACTTCACGTGCAACAATGGCATCTTGATTATTGTCATTTGCTTTTAAGCATAAATAAAGTTCAGGTTTTTGTTTTATGCTTAGAACTTCATTCATTTAAATTATTACTATTTTGTATTATACTTGAAAATGGGAGAGGGATTTTTAATGATTATTACCCTACCCTATGGAAATAACTTTACTGATACTTATTATGACAATATTATAATTATGACATTGCTTTCAAAATTCACAATTTTAACTATGCCAACTGTTTTCTTTCTTAAACAAATACTTATATAGTTAGTGTACATTTAGTAAAATATCTTCAAGGCATTTTTAATATTTATATAAAGAAAAATATAAGTTTAAGATACTTTCATTCACATTATTATACTTGATATTAATAATAAGCATACAGAAAGGAGCAATCTACAAGCCAGTACATCCCTCTGCCTCCCCAACTCCTCAAATGAAGGTTACGCCATTGAATTAATGAGAGTAGAGTTGTTGACAAGCATGCAGCTGTTAAAACATGAGGTAAGAATAATGCTTTACTGAACATATCCACCTCCAGACTATGGTTACAGGGCTGAAGAGAAAGGATGTAGCTGTCATTCATTATTTTAAACAAAATGAATAATTCAATTGCTTGTGGTACTGATTAAAAACTGGCCAATACAACAAATCAATAAACTATGCTTGTCATTGAGTACATTTTAATTTTTATTGACATCCTAAAGTATTTCACTCTTGAATTAAAATAAGAACTCATCATTTACTTCTACTAAATAATAGAAACTATTTTGTATTTAAATTATACAATTTTATCAAAATATTAACTTCACCAGCCTACATGGGTATAACTTAGTTAAGATCATGTTACAGCCAGAAATATGTCATCTAGATAATTTATTTGATTTAAGGAATTTTATTGATTTTTATTGACTTTATAACATTATGAAAGACTAACTCAGAAGATAATTCTTAAGAGGTTTCTAAATTTCTGCCATTAGGCTGAGTTCACATTTCATTTGCTAGTTCATAATTCGGTGTTTCAAAACACATAACTCACTCACAGAGTCTATTTTTTCTTCTTTGCTAGAAATGATATAGGATGCTTATTCATTTGTTTGTAATTTTCTAACTATTCAGTTAAGTGGTGGAATAGACAATTAGAAGACCTTCAATAGATTTATTTATTTTTTAATTTCCCTTTGTAAAGCGTGAGCCAGGAGTCTATAAACTTTTCCTTTGAATGGTCAGTTAAATACATTAGATTTTGAGGACAGAAAGAGGAAAGAAAGACATTATATAAGCCCAATACAGTCAGTTAAATGTAACCATTTAGACACTGGAGACACAATTCATTTACAATGGTTACTTTCTGCTATTACAGAGGATCTGAGTTTGGCTGCAATGATCCACATGGGATAGCTCAACTCGCTGTAACTCAGGTACCACAGCATCAAAGGCTCTTCTCTTTTCATGAGTACTTACGCATCTGTGTGTACACCTATACACATGAACATAAATAATAAAATTACATCTCAGCATTCCTTAGTTGACTGTAGTTCTTTGTGTACAGTTCAGGTCTCAGGGCCTTTCCCCCATCTATTTCGGTCTGTCTCTTGTTATCCTTGTTAAATTCATGCATAGGCATGTCTCAGATTGTTGAAAATTCATGGGTGTAGCTTCTGCAATTACTAGGAGACACAACAACATCAGAACAAATCCCCTGATCCTTTGGTGCTTACAATTGTTTTCCCCTCTTTTACTTAGTGTTCCAGGGACATATGATGAGGGAAAATATTTTTTAGATATACCCACTGTAACATGGGTCTTTCAGTTTGATTGGCTGTCATTTTCTGTAATGGTTTCATTAATGAGGGGTGAGGACTGACTACCCTTACATACCAGTAGTGGGACAAGCTTAGGTCACTTTTGCTGCTAAAACTTTCCCTTCAGATTTCTGTTCTGTGAACTTGTAGACTACTTTAATGCAGGTTAAAGGCAGTCTAATGACATTTCAGGCTCTAAAATTTCTTTTGGGAAGTCCCTCATGAAATCCTATGATAATTGAGAATGTGTTTCTTCCTTCTGTAGAGAAAGAGTGATAATACCTTCATGCGCTACAGCACAGCTACATCTTGTTACAAGGGAGCATTGTGTTATCATTGCTGTTATGCTGAAGTTCCAGTATCCACAAAACTGTTCTTATTGATGTTCATTAGCCTGACATTTAATTTTACTCACCATTAACCTATTGCCTGTCAACTTTAAATAAGCCATCTACCACTGTGCTTTGTGATACTGGGCCTGGAACTTGGCCAACTCTATTTCAGGCTGCTAGATTTCTGTTAGGTTCTGACTGGGAAGGACACTAGAGGGAGACATGAAGGAAGTAGTAGGAGGGAACAGCAACTCTTGGTTCCTTTCAGATTATTCACCTGGAAGCAGCAGCGGCACTAGCAGCAACAATAGTCAGGGTTCATCCTCCATGGCATGGTTTTCAGCATCATTGAACCATTCCCTTCGGATTCTAGACTACTAGAAATGTAGACTGTACCCTTGAAATAGCACCTATGGCTTTGTTTTCTTACTAATTTGCATGCTTTACATATCTATGTTCATACAATAGGCATGTTAATGTTGAATACCACAATATTTTTTTTTTCTTTTTTCCCATTAGAACTCTGGCTGATATAAAAGAAAGATTGGACTTTGCAGATGATTATTAGTTGAAAGTTTCCTGACTGAAGTAAAAGTTCTTTTCAAAATAGGCAAGATCTGTATTTAAAAATCCAACTATTTCAAGGTAGAGAGGCTGTGTGCTGAATGTCGATTGATGGTTGGCATGGTGCAACGAGCTTTCTAAGAGCTTTATATATGAGGAAACTGGAATGCCAGAGTCCATTTATACTTTACATGTGCAGAAATAAAAGAATAAATGAGTTAAGCAGTTTTGACAAATCAAAAAGCAAGTGGCAAAGTAAGCATGAAATTTACTTCTCTCTAATTCTAAAGTATGTTCTTCTGTATTCCAAGGAAGAGAGTATCAGGACAGAAAGAGAGAGAGCACTGAGTGTACTTAGTAAATGTCACACAACTAAAGAGTTGTCATAGTAGAGACACATCACCCAGCAGTGTCTTTTAGTGATAATAAAGAGAAGTCTGTAGAAAAAGCAGATGTCAATGAACTTGATTTTGATGATAAATTTTAAAAGAGTACTTATATCTCCAAATTCAGTGAAATTCAATGTGAAATGTTTACAATTTTTCATATGTAAGCTATAGATTCTAGTCTGGGGAAAACAAACAATTTACCATTGTATCTTGTTAGAACACGAGTTGGAAATGGGCAACATACACTTTGAGTTTAAAAGTCCTTGCTTTTCTTAGGATACTTATTTCAGCTAATTTAAAGAAGCACTGTTATTTTAATATGTTTTACTCATATTTATTCATTTATATATGTATTCACTTTACAATTCAATATCAGCTGTTCCTCTCCTCCCAGTACCCCTGCAAACAAGTCCTCTCCCCATTCTGGGTGTTACGCGCCCACTAACCTACCTCTGCCCCCTTCACATCGGCTTGCTGAGGGACTAGGTGCATCCTCTCCCACTGAGGCCAGGCAAGGCAGTCCATTTAGGGGCACAGTGATCCAGAGGCAGGCAACAGGCTCAGGGACAGCACCTGCTTCCGATGTTGGGGGAGACACATGAAGACCAAGCTGCTCTCCTGCTAAATACGTGAAGAGGACCTCGATCCAGCCCTTGCTTATTTTTTGGTTGGTGACTGAGTATCTGGGATCCCCCAGGGGTCCAGGTTAGTTGACTCTGTCGATCTTCTTGTGGAGTCCCTATCCTCTTTGGGTCCCTCAATTCTTCTTCCAACTCTTCTGTAAGACTCCATGAGTTTCATCTAATGTTTGAGTATGAGTCTCTGCATCTCTTACTGTTGGCTGCTGGGTGAACAATGTCAGAGGAAAGACACTAGATTTCTGTCTGCAACCAGAACAAAGTATCATTAATAGTGTCAAGGATTCGTTCTCGCCCATAGATGTGTCTCAATGTGGGGCATGCACTGGTTGGCCATTTTCCTCAGACTCTGCTTTGTCCATCTTGTAAACTGTATACATTTTGGGTCGAAGGTCTGTGTGCATATTGCTGACCTTATTCCTACACCGGGAATCCTGCTTGTTTACAGGAAGTAGCTACTTCAGGATCCATAGGCTCCACAGCTAGGAGTCTCAGTTAGAGTACCCCCACAGACTTATGGGTCCTCCCCTATCTCAGGTAATTCGTCTGTCCCGGAGATTACCCCGCCCCACCACAAATATCCCTACACTCTCCTCTGCCCTCCCTACATATGATCTCCTGCCACCACTGCCTTGCTCCAGTCTCCATCCCCTCTTCCTTCCAGTTCTCTGTGTCTTACGAACTCTGATATCTATTATGTTTCCCTTTCTGAGAAAGATTCAACCATCCTCCCTTATATTCTTGTTATTTGGCTTCTTTGGGTCTGTTGATTATAGCATGGTTATCCTGTACTTTATGGCTAATATTCATTTATAAGTGTGTATATACCAGGAATGTCCTTTAGGGTTTGGATTAACTAACTCTGCCTGACATTTTCTAGTTCAAAATATTTGCCTGTGAAATTCCTGATGTCATTGTTTTTAATGCCTGAGTAAATGAACCACAGTTTCCTTATCAGTTCCTCACTTGAGGAATATCTAGGTTGTTTCCGGTTTCTGACTATTCCAAATACAGCTGCTATGAACATAGTTGAGCAAGTGTCATTGAGAGATGGTGGAGCATCTTTTGGATATATACCTAGGAGTGGTATAGCTGCATCTTGAGGTAGAACTATTCCCAGTCTTCTGAGAAATTGCCAAATATATTTGCAGAGTGGATGTACAAGTTTACACTCCCACCAACAGTGGAGGAGTGTTCCTCTTGATTTACAATATTGTGAACATCTTTTGTCCATTAATTTTTTTATCTTGGCTGTTATGATTGGTGTAGGGTGGAATCTCAGAATTGTTTTGATTTGCATTTCCCTGACGACTAAGGACACTTAACATATTTTATGTGCTTCTCAGACACTCAATATTTCCCTGTTGAGAATTCTCTGTTTAGCTCTATACCCCATTTTTAATTGAGTTATTTGTATTTTTGGTGTCTAACTTCTTAAGTTCTTTATATATTTTGGACATTGGCCCTCTGTCAGATGTAAGGTTAGTGAAGATCTTCTCCTAATCTGTAGGTTGCCATTTTGTCCTATTGACTGTATCCTTTGCCTTCCAGACCTTTCCCTGATCTGTAGGTTGCTGTTTTGACATAATAATGGTGTCCTTTGACTTATATGTCAAAGCTTTTCAGTTTCATGAGATCCCATTTATTAATTTTGTCCTGTATGCCTAAGCCATTGGTGTTCTGTTCAGAAAGTTTTCTTTTGTATTGCCAAATTCAAGGCTATTTCCTACTTTCTTTCTATTTGATTTAGTATATCTGCTTTTATATTGAGGTTTTTGATCCATTTGGACTTGAGTTTTGTGCTGAGTGATAAATATGGATCTATTTGAATTCTTTTACATGTAGAAATCCAGTTAGGTCAGCACCGTTTGTTGAATGCTCTCTCTGTTTTCCATTGTATGGTTTTGGGTTCTTTGTCAAAAATCAAATGTCCATGTGTATGTGGTTTTTTTCTGGGTCTTTGATTTGATTCCGTTTATCAATGTCTCTGTTTCTGTACCAAAACCATGCAATTTTAATTATATACTGTTCTGTAGTATAGCTTGAAGTCAGGGACAGAGATACCTCCAGAAGTTCTTTTATTGCTTAGGATCATTTAAGCTATCTTGGGCTTTTTGTTTTTCCATATGAAGTTGAGAATTATTCTTTCAAGGTCTGTGAAGAATTGTGTTGAAATATTGATGGAGCCTGAATTGAATCTGTAGACTGCTTTGGTAACATGGCCATTTTTACTAAGTAAATCCTACTGTTCCATGAGCAAGGATAATCTAGCCACCTTCTGACATCTTCCTCGATTTCTTTCTTCAGAGACTTGGAGTTTTTGTCACACAGGTCTTTCACTTGGTTTGTTACAGTTACACCAAGATATTTTACATTATTTGTGACTATTGTGAAGGGTACTATTTTCCTAACTTCTTTCTCAGCACATTTGTCATTTGTGTAGAGGAGGGCTACTTATTTCTTTGAGCTAGTTTTGAATAGAGTCACTTTGCTGAAGGTGTTTATCAGCTATTTTTCTAGTGGAATTTTGGGAGTCACTTATGAATAATCATATCATCTGGAAATATTGATACTTTTACTTCTTCCTTTTCATTTTTATCCCCTTGATCTCCTTTAGTTGTCATATTGCTCTAGCTAGAACTTCAAATACCATATTAATGAGATGGGAGGGAGAGTGGACTTCCTATTCTTGTCCCTGATTTTAGTGGAAATGCTTTAAGTTTTTCTCCATTTAATTTGATGTTTGCTACTGGCTTGCTGTATATTGTCGTTATTGTGTTTAGGTATGTAACTTGTGTCCCTGACCTCTCCAAGATGTTTTATTATGAAGCGGTGTTGGATTTTGTCAAATAGCTTTTCTGCATCTACTGAGATTATCATGTGGGTTTTTCTCTTTCAGTTTGTTCATATGGTAGATTATGTTGATGAATATTTGTATATTGACACATCCCTGCATCCCTGGGATGAAGCCTACTTGATCATGCTGTATGATGTCTTTCACATATTCCTGGATTCTGTTTGCAAGTATTTGATTGAGTATTTTAGCATCAAACTTCATAAGGGAAATTGATTTGAATTCTTTTTCTTTGTTGTGTCTTTGTGTGTTTTATGTATGAGAGTCACTCTGGCCTCATAGAATTAGTTTTTCAGTGTTCCTTCTGTTTCTGATTTTTGTGGAATAGTTTGAGGAGTATTGGGATTAGTTCGTCTTTGAAAGTCTAGTAGAATTCTGCACTAAAACCATTTGGCTCAGAGCTTTTTTTGGTTGGGAGATCTTTAATGACTGCTTCTATTTCCTTAGTGCTTGACTATTAAAACATCAATGTCTCTACCTGTTTCAATATATTTTTCTGTATTTCCTTGAGGTATTTATTCATGACCGCTTTAGGAAAGGTAGGGGGAGCCATGTGATAGACAGTGGAGATCAAAATACCCAACTCTGTTGGCTGTGCCTGAGGCACACTCCATTCTGAAGGCTGTGTCCTGGGCAGACTCAACTGGCATAGCAGGTATATCCAAACTGATGGGATTGGTGGAGCAGGGTCCCAAACTGATTAGTCTGGGACACCTGTAGGTTTCCACCAGAAGGGAGCATGCTCTTTGAGTCCAGAAAGGCTCCCCCTGACCTAAGAGCAAGCCCAGAGCTAGACAATGGGGATCAAGGGACCACAAGCCACTCACCTCTGCAGGCTGTCTCAGGCAGATCAACAGAGATTGTGGGCAGATCCGACTAGGTTGGCACTGTACAGGCAGGGTTCCAAGCTAGTTAGTTTATCCACTTCCCCTTTGGAAAGTTTCCACAGAGAAAGAGGATGCTCTTGGGATCCACAAGACTCCTCCAACCTGAAAAGGAAGCCCAACATGTTTAGCTCTCTATATAACAAATCCATGTCTTCCAGATATATAGAAACTAGAATATATGATTAAATAAAAGAGCTCAAAAATTAGTGGAACTTAATTTTTAATGTGAATTAGTGACTTTTATAAAGTTGAATTTGATAATAGTCTCGGTCACAATGTGGATCTTGCATTAAAACAATAATGATTTTATGAAAGCCACAATAATATTATTAAAAACATGTATTATCAGAGGATGAAATTGAGTGGTAACTATTTGTGGCATTTAGAAACTTATTTATTTCTCTTACTGAGTTCTCACAGATATACATATATACATATGTACATATATACATATATATCATATATACATATATGATATGACATATATATGTGGTATGTGTATGTATATACATATATACATATGTACACATATATACATATACATATATACACACACATATATATCATATATACATATATGGTGAGAAGTTGGTTGGTTTTTTGGTTTGGTTTGTGTTCCCCATAGCGAATTTTCTAAAGATTATGAAGACAAATCTGTTCTTCTGTTACATCTTCTGCATCTTGACCATATATGACTTGTTTTTAAGAGATCGATACATTGTAAACTCTCCTGAGGCACTCTGAACAAATGGCTAATACCAAATCATAATTGTAATACCTGAATCTTAAAAAGCAAACCAACAAACAACACATACACACAGATACACACAACTCACACACACTCATACCTTTTACATCTATTCAAATTTTGTCTCTTTGATGAACCTGTTTAAGATCTAGTAAAGCAAGTTGATTACTCACCCAGTTTCCACCAGCACTTTATCCAAGTCACTTGCCTTCTGCTCACAGTTGCATAATACTTAGTTATTCTAGAATATATCCACGTATTTCAGATATTGGCAAGATTTATAATACTCATTTTCTAAATCATCCTAAAATAGGAGCATAAGTTGCAAGCTAATATGAAATTTTTTCTCCATGATATGTATTTGTGAGCAAATTAAGAGAAAAAGTTAATTAATGAAATCCACAAATATTATTGCCTATTGGAGTACAAAGAACAATCTGTTCTACCGCTAATTGCATATAAAGTCAAATACACAGGGGAATGGATAATCACAAAAGCACAGAAGACAATTACCCCAAATGCCATAATTTTATTGTTTTAAAATATACCTATTAAATCATTAATGATTTCTAGAAAGTTAAGCATATTCTGTATTCAACTATGTTCCTTAATTACCTGGGTCCTTAAGTGTTAACAATTATATACCTCCTTGCTATGAGAAAATGTGGCTGCATATTAGTAATGCAGCTCATCTTATGAACAAGTAGTATGAGTTAATTAGAGAAGGAGATGAAACACTTTATTTACATGAGCAATGTGGCGCTTAGCAGCACCTGAAGCATGATTGAGAAGTGATTTTTCTATAAGAAGCTCTTGGACTAAGGTCTTCTGAAAATTCAGAGGAACGGGAATCAGCATGTACTGTGTCTTTCACTAGCTATGATAGGACAATCTGATCAAAAACACCTAAGTGGAGAGAGATTTATTTGGCTCACACATGCAGTACACAGTCCATAATTAAGAGAAATTGGGGCAGGAACTTGAAATAGAAATCATAGAGGAATACTGCTCACTGGCTTGCTGACTGGCCTACACTCAGTAGCTTTCTTATACAGTTCAGGAAAGTGAAATATGTGGGGCCTCCCACACCACTTAACAAACTAGAGTATAGCAGAGATATACCCATAAGGCAATTTGATATGAGAAAACTCTCAATTGAAACACCCTTGCAGGTATCTTTGGAGCAGTGGTTTATTCTCATCCTGTGGGTCATGACACCTTTAGGGTCAAATGACCCTTTCACAGGGGTCACCTAAGACCATTTGAAAACACAGACATTTGCATTATACATCATAGCAGTAGTAAAATTCAAGTTATGAAGTAGCACTGAGATTAATTTAACAGTTGGAGGCTCACCACATTAATAAAGAACAGTATTAAAGGGTCAGAGCATTAGGAAAGTTGAAAACCACTGATTTAGAATGTGACAAGTTGCCAGTTACATCATATTAAGACAAGGGACCAGAAAATATTCATCAAGATACAATTCATTTCTGTGACTTTGCCCAAAAGTGAAAATCTTCCCTTCCATGTTTTCTGTCAAGAGTTGTCAAACAGAAATGCAATTGCTCTGGTTATTCCAGATGCCATCATCTGTTCAGTGATGGTTTCTCAGTCAATCTCTCTTCAGTCTTGAATGTTCTAGTCATGCTTGTATATCTTATCACTTAGTACTGCCTGGTTTATTTTTAAAACTTAATCAGTTAATGCAGTTAATCAGCAATCAAAAGGTTTGACAAGTAGCATCTTTCTGGCCATTAACAAATCAAACACATTTTAAGCTATGAATCATTTCTTTTTTATTTTCATCCAATATGCTATATCATTTGGCTACTTAATTGACAGTTGAGAAATGAGCTGTGTTAATTGCATTTCTCATATAACATTAACATGGAAATAAAAAAGCCAATATTCTAATTAGTTTTTACTTGATACTTGACTAAAGCTAAGAAGTTCTGATTAAATTAATCTTTTGTTCTCACCCATTACCTACCTAATTCTTTTATAAAATTTTTGATAAGTTTATATAAAATTAAGATCTTGTTTCTTCCTAAAACGGGCAGCATGATATCATAAGAGAAGACAAAATCATCAGAGAAAGCAACAAACGTTGGCTACAGGCATGTAGTGAGTCATCATTTAACCAATTCAAAATCCACGAAAATCATTTTCTGAACACTAGAAAATCAATAGCACCTAAACTGTGCCCATTGTGATGGTTGAAGATATCATCTACAATGTATTTGCTTTGACAGAGAAACCACAATATCATCACAACAACTTTATCTTGGGCTTGTTTTATTTAAAAACTTCTGTGCAGTTTGACTTGACTACATTGCTATGTTCAAGCCAATTATGTGAGTGTAAGGACTATATTTTAATTTATACAAAACATTTTTTCACAGTGTAGACTCATCTTTTCTCTATTCTTTTTGTTTTGAGGGTAGTGATGCAGGACATTGCTCTAGTAGTCAGACCATAACATTTCTCCTGAGAGACAGTATAGCAATCTAGAAGGAACATAGATCTCACTGAGCATAAGACTACAATTCAATAGCAAAATAAACTGCCCCTACATTTCCTATGCATTCAGCAATTAGCAACTTGTTTAATGTATGGTTTTATATTTCTTTGTTACATTATATTCCGTCATAATCTGGTCTAAATCAGCAGCACTTAAAACCATTACAATTTCAAGGTAATTTCAAACTAACATAAATTGAAAAAAAAAGGTGACAATAGTCCTTTTTCTCTTGTTAAAATAAACAAATTCTACATAAAGCAAACAGAACAGCAGTAGAACTGGAAGTTATTTATCTGGCTGAAAAATATTGCAGAGGTAAAATTAGCATTGGATTTTCAAGACCCTAAGCTAATGGCATGAAGTGTAATACAGCTAAGATTCTACTCACAGGGTCACAAAAAGTAATAGGCATATTGATAAAAATTAATATCAATGAGGCAGAGCTTGATCATCAATGCATTTTGCTTAATATGCTGCCATGTTGTATTTTGAATTACAACACAAATATACAGTCCTGTATTTCTACATGTGTGGTGGATTGAGTAAGAATGACCCCATAGGTACATATATGTGAATGTTTTGATCACAACTGGTAAAATTATTTGGGTAGGTGTGGTCTTGGAGGGCATGTGTTCCGGGAGTTGGGCTTCAAGATTTGAAAATATCAAGTTTTCATTGCATTTAGCCTCACCACCACCAGCAGCAGCAGCAGCACCACACAAACTTGTGGTTATTGTCTCAGTATGTACATTCTTGCTTCTGCTCCAGCACTATGCCTCCCTGGCTGCTGACACACTCTTTAACATGATTATGACAGACTCCTTCTCTAAAGCTGAAAGCCAATAAACTCCTTTATAAGTTGCAATGGTCACAGTGTCTTAGTACAACAGCAGAAATGTAACGAACACAACAGGATGTAAATATAAATTGGAGTACATTTATAATAGTTATTCTTTAATTCACTGAAAGGTTTTCCTTAAGTAATTTCTTTTACACAGCTTTGGGTACTGGGTACATAGCTGTGAAAATTGCAAAGTCTTCGCCCTCAGAAAGTCTCTTCAATAAAACATATGTAAGTCTCTTCTGAGACAGAGAAGCTATGTCATTTGACAAAACTCATCACTGTTCAGTAGGAGAATGATTACATGGATAACTCACTATTATCTAGAATCTGATTCAAACCATCAATTTTTAACATAACTTCAGTTATATATTGTTATACCCCAAAAGAAGTAGCTGCTTAACCTTGAAAATTTCAAAATAAAAGAGTAACTGAGTTGTAAACTAAAAAAGTGTTCACATCCCAATGATTTTAATCTATCATCCCCTCATAACACAGAGCAGCGTTGTGGACCCTTGGGCATTAATAAACTCATACCTCTGCTTGCTAGAAATCTGGAGAGTGTACCTGTTATTACTGAGAACACAAATTTAGTTATGGCTCATGCAAACAGCTCTCTTAATATGTATGACCTTCTTTCTTTGTTTTGTGAGGTTTCACTGAAGATCCCTATTTTATCATAGTAAAAATATTTGAAAGCATATAGTTCTAGTATTGCTAAATTGTAAATTATTATTTTATCACCAGAACAACCATGTTTGTAGCAAGTTGTTAGTCATCTTTAATAGTTGTCACATGATTTCAGCTACTTACACTAAGAATTTCTAATCTTTCTTTGCTTCAGTTGTAGAACAGAAATATTAAACTATAGTTTGGGACTCCCTCTTGACTAGATAAATGGTTTTGAACCAAGTCATAAACTTCAGAT
Source organism: Uromys caudimaculatus (assembly GCA_028551405.1). NCBI lineage: Eukaryota > Metazoa > Chordata > Mammalia > Rodentia > Muridae > Uromys > Uromys caudimaculatus. Next base: position 53,723,254 of record CM052704.1, read on the forward strand.
GACTGAGCAGCTCAGTTCACTAAAATATTTATGCCTGGCTTTAAACTTTCTATAAAAATACCAACATCAATTCCCAGAACTCTTCTAACATTTTAAAGGTTTACATGCCAGTTGCTTTGGGATGCTTTAAGTAAACTTATTTTTTGTAACTACCTGAGTTGCTTATTTCACACAGGAGCCCCAAACCCCAAGCCCCAAGATCAATCACATTAATATGTCACAGTCAGTGCAGAACCAACTTACCATTTTGTGGTTAAATGGTCAGAATATAAGAAACAGTTTAAGATTGATATTCAAACTCCAAGATCACCATTGTTCTGTAGGACTTCATATAATTTTAAGAAAAGATATTAATTATAATTGTAACAGCTACCAATCATTAGACAAACTTCTAAGGTCACAAATATATTTCAGATCTTTGTCATATAAAGAAATGAAGTAATGTTCAACATTTAATAATTTGAATCATCTATATGAATAAAGATGGGTAATCTATTGTCTTATACTTAAAATGTATCTTCCTGAATAAATTCATTTGTTACTGCAGACTTATGTCTCTCCAGTATGTTCATGCAACAGGAAACATCTTCAAGACAAATGTATAAAATATGCATGGCATATTAACTTTTAAAATATATTTTTAAAAGGAACATAATTGATAAATTATTAATATACATTAATTTATATATTTAAGACTTTGCAATAATTTACTGAATCTCAATGTTATAGTTCATATTTCGCAAAGTCTGATAAACAAGTTGGTCAGGTTTGTCCACAGAGGAAATTGATGCATAGGCTCTAAATGGAGGACTGAAAACTTTGAATCAAGTAGTAGCTTTACCATCTGCCACCTGAATGACCTTAAGCAATCTTTCAAAATTTGAGGATATCGGTTTTCTTCATTGATAAAAGAATTCAGTATACATCACAGAAAAATATGAGATACAAATATGGTATTTATATCAAAGCTCTTTACCTTAAAAGCTCACGGGAAAAATAAGTTTTCAATATTGATGCTCCATTGAAATACAGTATTGGTGGATCACTGATGAGAGATCATAGGTAAATGAAGCAGAAAAGATATTCCAGCTCATCTTTACTTATTATCATATAAGCTACATTTTCTCAGTCATGTCTGATCCTATTTGTCTTTTGTACACATATATTTGTTCTGTCTCTATAAAATAGAGTTGTCAGAGAGCTAAGTAAGCTGACACTGATGGCTCCACATAGGAATTCTACTTAGAAACTTCAGTTCCAAGAATTGGGGTTGTGTACACTGATCTCTTTCTTGGAATATATTTTCTAACATTCTATCAAAGGAATAACAAATATGCTTAGAAACTGCACTGGATAGTTTTATGTCAACTTCACACAAACTGGAATCATCAGAGAGGAGGGGGCCTCAACTGAGAATAAGTCTCCATAATATTAGGTTGTAGGCAATGCATTTATAGGCCTTTTTCTTAATTATAGATAGGGTAGGCCCCTGCCCATTGTTGGCTGCGCTATACCTGGAATAGTAGTTTTACATTCTATAAGAGAACAGACTGAGAAAGCAAATAGTACTCCTCCATCGCCTCTGCATCAGCTGCCTTCAGCTTCCTGCCCTCACTTTTGACAATGAACCATTACTTTGAACAGTAAATCAAATCAACCTTTTCCTCCCCAACATGCCTCTTGTGGCCATGGTATTTCATTGCAACAATAGAAACCTAGAGACTTTGTGAGTGTAACTTCTGTTATTCCTAGTAGGCATAATCTAACAGAAAACTACCTGTTCCTTTAGTTTGTACAACCTTTCTGCCCATTTTCCATACGAGTTACATTGCAGTCGTACCTTTTGGGACTGGGAACAGCAAATCTGCATTTCAAGCTACTAAAATGTACAGTATAAGCTTCTAAATTAGTGAAGCAACTGGCATTAATACCCAGTCATGATACTTATGAATCACAGCAGTGACCATCATGATACTCCTAAGACTTCAACGTTGGCATGCAAATCTTGACTTGTAATCAATAGCCCTTTAATTGGGATTAAGACCTATTCAACAAGAAGAAAATCTTGGCTGATACCAGAAAGTGCTCCAATTACCTAGAGGTAGTGACATTGTATATCATGGAGAAGTTCCTACAACCACAACTTGACTAAATCAGCACAATCCCTAACATTATCGATGTTTATTCTCTTATTAAAAAATAAGTATAGTCCTCACCGATCATCAAGAAAATTTCTCTTTGAAACAGAAACTGTTACACAAAACCAAAATACGTTTCCTTTTTATTATAAAAAATCATCATTGATCTCTTATATGCATTTAATGTCTTAAAATTATTTTTTTTTCATTTTTACTTAGAAATAGGCAAAGTCCTGGAAGGATTTTTGACACACTTTCTCCTGTTATATCCCTGGTATACAATATAGAAACTGACCTATTGTTGATTTTATTTGTGTATGAGTAAATTAGATGTTAGTAGTTAAATATTAGGATTGTAACAGAGTATAGAGAGTCTCTGCCAAGACCTAAAAACTAAGATTCTATTTTCTACAATGCAGTAAAATTCATAATGACTAAGGTATGGGGTGAGCCTACATTCATAGATGTCTAACAACACAGAAATATACAAAGACTAAGTGACCCAGATATATATAATGAAATTTTATGCAGCCATGTAGAAAATGTAATATTGTTTACAAAAACATGTATACAATATATAATGATTATATTGAACAAACAAAATCAGACTCAGACAAATATTATGTAGTATTTCTGATTTACAAATACTAAATTCTGTACACAGTCACAAAATCATTTATGTATCAAATAATATGAAAGTAGAAGTGAAACTTTCTAGGAAAAATAAAAATGAAATCTACCAGAAGAGAGAGAGATGGAGTGTGTGGGAAGAGTGTGGTCAGAATAGCAAGTATGCTTTCACACTGTACTTGAACGTGTTCTCATGACACTCTTCCATGCGCCATGAATATGTGTCCATAAAAAAGATAGTATAAAAGTTTAAAATTAGACTGTTAATTCTCTATATTGCTAGTTAGTGTTCTCATCATTCTTGATTCCTAAATACAGCAACCACGTGCTTCTTTCAACAACTACAAAATACCAAACTCATTTTATTACTAAAATGAAAATCTGTCCATAATATTCACATCTTCAAACTCATCACTGACTTTCTATTTTCTACTGATCAACTCCAAATTTCATTTGGTACTTCTCATATTATACTTTGTGATGAAAAAATAAAATAAAAAAGACCATCTAAAACAAGACCCAGAATATACTTTTATCTCATATAAACCTAAATATTTCCTGTACTAGCCATACATTATATTTTGCCCACTAAACTATTTGAAATACTTCCCTAGTCTGATATTTAATTCAATTCTGTTGTTTACCTTTGCAATCAGTAATGTTTTAATTGGTATTGACACTCTATGAAAGCTTACATAGTTAAGTGCACCATTCTAAATAAGCGTTTTATTCTGTATAATAATATACCCCATTATTAAGTAATAACTAGCCTTATGTGGCTAGGAAATGTTTTTCTTCTCATCAGATGGAGCTTCTTTCACTATTCTGTACTTCTTTTATTTTCTTTTTGAGTGTATTTCTTCAACAGAGTATACCCTCTTCTTAAGCCATACATCTCTTGACTACCTTTTGTACTACCACACTTCTGTCCAAGTAGATGGCAATTCCAATATTTATTATAACATACAACATTCTTTATGCATTTGCTGAGGATTTCTCTTCTGATCCCCAGACAGGGCAATCAGGGCAATATAACATTCATACCAAATGCATGGAAATAGCTCCAAACATGGCCTACAGCTATGGCACTTATTTTCATGTTCTTACTCTCTCTCTCTCTCTCTCTCTCTCTCTCTCTCTCTCTCTCTTTGATGTTAAAAAGTTTTCTTCTTTTATTTTATTTTTTTATTTTAATTTTTTGATACTTTATTTACATTTCACATGGAGAGATGGCTCAGTGGTTAAGAGCATTGGTTGTTCTTCCAGAGGTCCAGAGTTCAATTCCACCCACCACCTGGTAGTTCATAGCCATCTATAATGAGATCTGTTGCCCTCTTCTGGCATTCAGATGTACAGGCAGATGGAGCATTCGTAGACTTACTCTGAATTTTTATTTCAAATGAAGTACATCCTCATTATCTCAGACAAAACCCTTGCTTCTCCAAGAAGTGGGATAACAGAATACTTTATTTCTTCTGCAAATGAGTTGTTTGTAAGTTGAAATTTGCCAGATCTAAAACTACAGAAAATTCTTCTATTGTGAAATACTGACAAAAGTTCAATGTACATTACACTATCCATGCATGTTACCCATATGAATTATTATGATGCATCTATGCCTATACTATAATGAAATCTGGAAATTATTATTTACTGCTTGGAACCTTTGAAAAGACATTATAAGTATCTCATAAAAATTGTTGAATTTTATTGGGGTAGAAAGATTTGCACAATATATCTGAGGTTTTCCTTCCTGATGAAGACAATAAGATTTTTTTTTTTCCAAAGCAGAAAACAAGAAAATCTTCTTGGCATGAGAAAGGGAGTGAGAAATAGGGAGAGGATCTGCGTGAGAGGGTACTGGGAGGAAGGTGGCTGATACTGGGATGTAAAGTGAATAAATAAATGCCTTTTAAAAAATAGAATTAAAAAGAAAATCTGCTTGGAATTATGAAAGAACTAACATAAAAATGAAGAACCGCGTTGCCATAAGCTTTAAAGGATGGATAGGAGAGTGTTATAGCTAGAGAATTATAGCCCTGCATTCTCCCTTAATGTATGTATTAATCAGGGTGGGGGAACTCACAGCCCAGAATATCTTTGCACTGAAAAGCTTGTGCAAGGCCTGAAGAGGTTTACAGAAAGAAGGTTGGGAGAAGTCTAAATTAGCCACAAAAGATTCTACAGAAGAAATATATCCATTTTTTCAATAAAAATAAAAATTTCACTGAAATAACATGTTACCTCAAATTTGGTCCATATTAAAAGAACCAAAAGACTGTGCATCCTGAATCTTCAGACATGGCTTCCAAACATGTAAATGTTTGGGGGGAATTGTTTTATTCTCCTGCTCATGTTACCCTAAAGAAGTAGTTCACAAAATTGTCCAGACTGGCCTTGAACTCAAGACACTCCTCCTAATTCAGCTTCCAATTCCCAAAACTGTAGACATATTTTCCTTAAAGATACACATTTTTTGTTTGTGAATTAACTTATTTAAGTCTAGTTTACCAATCCTGACTTCCTATTCATAGTAGAACTTAAAATGTGTTTTTAGCAAGCATGATGTTAACAGAGATATTCTTAGTCCAGCTCATGTCAACAGGACAGTGCGATCTCTGCTTTGGCCATCACACCATTCCTGTCATTATTATGGAAGGAATAATGAAGACAAAATGTAAAAATGTATGAACTAAGGGAAGATATTCCTAGAGTATGAAATTCTCTGAGTGTTTCATTAATCTCCAGGTGTCACCAGAATGAAAAACATGCTCTTGAGAAATATGTTAAAACTGTCATAAAAGGATATGAGCTTTATTGTGACAGAGATGTTACATTTTCATTTTCAGTGATAGTGATGAATTGACTATTATTCTTTAAAAATTGTATATTTCATGGAAAGTATTACTGGGGCAACAGTGTGGGTGGTGTGCCATATTGAAAAGAAACAATAGCATTTATTCCTAATTCTCTGTGCCTTATTGCCTGTGCTGGTCCATAGACCCTTATACAAAATCATTTATAAATATTTTTTCTGTCTCCATATCAAATGTACAGATTTTTCATGTATATATATCTACAGCCGTTATGTCATTCTGGAAAAATCCAAATTTTGTTTTCTATGAAAAGTTACTCAGAGTCATGCATGTGTTAGTAACTCCTATTTAATACTGAAAGTATTTTGACGTGACACATTTTGATCCATGTTAATTTATTTAGAAAAGAAAAATTTAGACAATTTGAAGACAAATATACAAAGATATTTTGTCCCAAATATGAAAATAATATTGCTATGAAAATAAATTGTTTTACAGCAACTGATAATGTTGGTATCATCTGAGAAAAATGGAATAGTACCAAAAACAAACACCTAGCACAAGAGAGATTGTTTAGGAAGAAAAACGCCACTTGTTGTGCACAGAAATTTTATGGTCTGAGTTTGTTCTGTTGAGTTCCATAGTTGACAAGAGCGAATCATTTCCTGAAAGTTTTCCCTGACTGCCCACATCTATGCCTTGGCATAGCCACTCCTGTATTCATACATCTTTCCTCCTCCTCAAGATCCGAGAAGAGTGGTCATGTAGTCCTGATAAGGATTATAAAAAGCTCATAATTCATTGTTATTATATTACACACACACACACACACACACACACACACACATTTGTGAACACTAATGAATCATAGTATCATTTATCATCAGTCTATTCAACAAAAAGAAGAATATCAAAGTCCTTAATTTTCACTTATTTTGCTGTGGTGAATCATTAGTAAAATGATTTAGGTAGTAATTATAAATGTGCTATATGCTGTCTTAGTCAGGGTTTCTATTCCTGCACAAACATCATGACCAAGAAGCAAGTGGGGGAGGAAAAGGTTTATTGAGCTTATACTTCCATGCTGCTGTTCATCATAAAAGGAAGTCAGGACTGGAACTCAAGCAGGTCAAGGAGCGGGAGTTGATGCAGAGGTCATGGAGGAATGCTCCTTACTGGCTTGCTTCCTTGGCTTGTTCAGCCTACTTTCTTATAAAACCCAAGACTACCAGTCCACAAATGGTACCACCCACAAGAGACCCTCCGCCCTTGATCACTAATTGGCAAAATGCCTTACAGCTGGATCTCATGAAGGCATTTTCTCAATGGAAACTCCTTTCTCTGTGATAACTCCAGTTTGTGTCAAGTTGACACACAAAACTAGCTAGTACATATGTCTAATTTAAATGACGTATAGACAAGGCCTATTATTTTACATTCATAGAAAAATATTGCTAAGTCATGAAGAAAATTTACAAATAATGAGTATATAGTTATCTCACCTTTAAGAAGGTTTCAATAACTCCTGTGACAGTGAGCTTAATCATTGACTTTATATATCTCAGAAGAGTCTAAATGAGTTGATATTTCAGATAACCTACAAGAATGATTTGGGAAGGATTATCTATTACTTATGATGAGTATTCTATATCATTATTAATTAAAATGTGTGCATGGCATATTGGAATACTTTGGCATTTTTGCAACACTTCTATAAGTGATTTAAAAATTTGCATGTCTAATAGAAATAGGGTTTTTTTTGATACTTTATTTACATTTCCAATGTCTCCTCTTTGGAAACCCCCTATCGCTTCCCCCTCCCCAGCTCTATGAGGGAATTCCACCTCACACCCACCCGCCCTCCCATTCCCATATTCCCACCTTGACATTCCCCTTTACTGGGCCCTCTGATACCTGCAGGCCCAAGGGCCTCTCCTCCCCCTGCTACATATGTGGTCCGAACCATGGGTCCATAGATGTGTATTCTTTGG